>JBBBDQ010001578.1:0-415000 GCA_037127315.1 Ascarosepion bandense
TTACTTATTTCACACACAACCTCTTAGCATCAGTTTAAACTGACACCTTCTTTTTATATATATATGTGCGTTGTGGTACAGTGGATATCGACTCGGAACAAGAAACTGGGGAGCCGAGTTCGAATTCCAGCTGAAGCCATTGTATTCACTTACGCGCAAATACCCTTGGGAAAGGTATTAATCCGTCTCTACCTTCCAGTTATGGGTTAAATAGCAGGACAGATTGGGTTCTATAGCCTTGGTCGGCAACCAGTCTACCACAGAAAGCAATGGCAAGCTACTGCGGGATAATCTTCTGCCCAGTCAGTCATGTCTCTTTCGAGACATGATCGCCCAAGCGTGTATCACGTATGGCACTTAACTGACTGATATATATATATATATATATATATATTTATTATAGATTATGTTTTAGAACATGTACATAATTTTTTCTATATATGTCCTCTTCTCTACATCCATATGGTTGTTTCGGTGTTTGGACTCAAACACATCCTCGGGAGAAGTAAAGAGTAAGAGTTTGGAATCATTCTCTGTTTATATTTGGTTCGTTGTTGTCGTGGGGGTTGGTTGGGGTTGTTGATAATTAAGTGAATGTGTCATTCGTTTTGACCGTTAGACTTTTGAAGAACCTGGTGTGTAAGTGTGAAATTGTTGATTAATGGTATTATCTGTTGGAATGTATGTTTTATCGGTCGGGTATATCTTTTGGTTAGAATTTCTAAGAGAACGGCATGTGGAGTAATCAGTTTTATGGTTGGCTATCGTTTAATTGATTTATGTCATTTGTTAGCGGACCTAATTTACTTTGATCCTGTGGCTAGGTTTTCACTTTGGGGTTTCTATGATAGACATGATAGGGGTGGGGTGTTTTTTTCTTTCCAATTTTGATTTTTTCGGTATGGAATATTTTTTTATTTTATAGGATTTTTTAAAAAATTATTTTTTATTTTATATTCAAGTTTGGAGTATTATTGTATTTAGGCGAAGTTATTTCAAGAAATCTAAATTTGTATTTTTTAGGAAGTAAATGCAAATTAGCATTTTATCAGTTTTTTATATAAAGTTGTATTTTTAATCTTAATTTTAAGTTTAGAGGATTGGTTTTTTCTTTTAATTTTTTTATATTCTTTTTCTGTAAATTATCATTTGGAATCCTATTTATTTCTTTTAATTTTTTATATATTTTATTTATTTAGATATTTTTGCAGGTATTAGATCTTACTTTAAGGATTTATTAGATCGATTTTTTATCTTTTATTATAAAAATATCTATTCAAATTTCCAGTATTTTTTAGTGTGATTGTAGGGTTAGATCTTATGTGTGCTTACAGTTTATTTTGTGTATAATATAATTATTCTGAAGTAGTATATTTAATCTTGATTTTAAATATATGAATTTTGATTCTTTTTCGAGTTTGGGAGCCATTTGTTTAATTTTGATTTTTCCAGTACGGAATATTTTTATATTTAAGTAAAGTTATTGCGTTAAGTAAGGTTATTGGTGTAGGCTTTAGTGATAGTTTGGGAGCTTTTTTATTTCTTTAATTTTACGTTTTTTTATTTAGATGTTTTTGTGGGTATTAGACCTTCCTTTAAGGATTTATTGGATCGATTTTTTCTATAGCATTTTTTATCTTTTATAATAATAATATCTAATCAAACTCTTAGTATTTCTTAGCATGATTGTAGGGTTAGGTCCCTAATGTGCTTGCAGTTTACTATGGTTTTGTGTCTCTGATTTAAGAGCTTGTTACTATTTATATATTTAAGGATCTCTATGTTTTCTTGAAGGCAAAGAAAGCATGCTTCTTTTATAGATTTTGCTGTTCTTGCTTTTTTGAGAATTTTCCATTTGACCGTAGGTGTTTTATTTACGTCTTTTAATTTCCAAAAGTGTTTGGAGAGAGATGTCATGTTTTGTTTTTCTTTGTTATTGAAGGATGAGAGGTGATTGTAAAAGCGCTTTTTGAATATGTTCATGGTATTCTCAATATATATTTTTTCATCTTTAGGATTTTCTAAGGATGAAATCGAACACATATATATCAGAGATTTCGTCAGACATTTATTGGCCATGGGGCATTGGTTGGGGTTTCTACAGTTACAGAGGTTGTTATCATGGGACGGACCTGTATTAGTGTTGGATTTATTTTTGCTGAGTATTTTTAATATTTTAGTGTTATGCATTTTGATTATTTTTTCTAGATTACTGGAACAGCTATAGCTTAATTTTATGGTATTTTTATTAAAGATTTTGCTCAGAGAGTTATTTTTGGGAAAGTGCTTCTCTACTAATTTAAGAAATTTATGTCCCAGCTTGAAATTAACTGATTGGTTGAATGGAGGGTTATACCATATTATTTTCCTGCTTCTATTTTTGCTTTTTGGACTTTTGAATTTTTCTACAAAACTGATTTTTGATGATTTATATCTGCTTTCATTAAGGATTCTATTATAAATTACCTTGTGATTATCAAATATCTCTTTGTTGGATGAGTGTGTGTTAATGTGACATTCAACTGATGATGGGATGTGTTTAATAATGGATGGTGGGTGATTAGAGTTGGGGTTTATATATATTGGGTTAGCGTTGTTTTTCATGTAAGGTTGGAAAGTGTTCGATACTAGGTCTAATGTTGTGTCTAGGAAGTCTACCTGCTTGATATTGTGGTTAATCACTACGTTAAGGCCAAAGGATTTAAAGACTCTATGGATTAATTTTCTGGCTTTATCAACCTTACCTCCAGTAGATTTATCAATTATCATCAGTCCGTTGTCCCTATACAGTCCTATCCTGCTTGTTTCTATTTCCTTATGTGCAGTTAAGTTGTACAGTAAGAATAATCCGGTTAGATCCGAAGCTTCTGCAGAATCCAGGGCACCCATGGATAAATCAAAGTTCTCCTTTGAGTTCTTAGTCCACTGTTCATTGTTGTGTATTATAACTGATTTCCTGCAGTTCAGGATAATTCTGATCTCATCCTCTGTGATGTCCGAGTAAAATTCCGCGAACTCCAGGACGAGGCTGAATAGGTTCTCCGAAATTGATGGGTAGAAATCTACAATGTCAAATTGCAAAAAGGTGGCCTTATTTTTTCCACCAATTTTTTCAAACCACTCGATTATGTCTACCGTACCTTTCCACTGCGTTAGTTTGATTTTGTTTTTTATTTGTTGGTTGACTCTTTCCAATATTGTTTTATTTATCCTACCTATTTTGGATTTTGTGGGGTTTATTATCCTTGTAGGTAATTTGCTGTAAAAATCAGGTTTGTGGTCCTTCAACAGTACATATGCTTCTTTCATTGCTATTTTGGGGACTCAGTCACTTATTTTCAGTTTGTCTGTAATTAGTTTATCTTCCTGGTTTATTCTGTCTATGTGGTTTTTGTGTTCTTTGTCTATTTTTTTGTATTTTTTGGTTAGGTTTTTTTTAATAAGATCCTTGTATTCATTTGGGTCTATCTGATAGAAGTTCGATGTTTTGTTTGATTTAACAAATATCAGATTTGTGTATGTTGTTGACTATTGTGTCTAAGTGTTTCTGGAATTTTATTTTGTGTTTGTGGAAAGTTATTTTGTTTATGAGTTCGAACAAGTCATTTTCGAAGTTGAG
The DNA here is from genome assembly GCA_037127315.1 of Ascarosepion bandense. Lineage (NCBI taxonomy): Eukaryota > Metazoa > Mollusca > Cephalopoda > Sepiida > Sepiidae > Ascarosepion > Ascarosepion bandense. Next base: position 3,620 of record JBBBDQ010001578.1, read on the forward strand.
AAGTTTGACTGTGAGGGGAGCTGTTCGTAGCTTTTTAAATCCGAATGTGTTATTATTTGTAGTTCCATGTCTTTTAATGAAGAAGTGCGCTTTCCATCTCATTCTTCTTACCAGGTCCTCCGTTTTTAGGACCAGTTTCTGAAAGTATTCCTGTTTGCTTGGGATAGGAATATTTTTCAGCGAAATGTCGAAATATATTTTATCCATGTTCAATCTTTTATCTTAATGATGAGAGTGCTCGACTTAGCGTGGGAGCAGGTTATCCGAGTGAGTATAGAATGAGGAGAGAAAAGAAAAATTTTTTTCCCGTCCAAAACATTAATTTAAAACAGTGCTTGATATATGATGTATAGAGCTGTGAATATTTATTATAGATCATGTTTTAGAACATGTACATAATTTTTTCTATATATGTCCTATTCTCTACATCCATATGGTTGTTTCAGTGTTTATATATATATATATATATATATATATATATATATAATGTGTGGCTCTTCAGAAATGAATTGAATTCTCTCGGTGACTGGCGTCTGTATACACTGCTTATATACAAGACGTTAAAATTTCCCTTCTCTGATGCCATGTGCTGATGGCTTAGGGAGTAGAGACTCCGACTGACACCAAATCGGTCGAGTTTCGATCCCGGCCAGAAGCAAGTGGATATGTCTAGCCACACTGATGAGCTGTGATACAGCGAAACAGGCTTGTATGTGGATGACTAATATATTATGCTCTCATTACGATTGAGCTCTCTGGAGAAGAAAATTTTAAAAACAGTTCCCACTTCGGCTATAATGCGTGACTCTTCAGAAATGAATTGAGTTCTCTCGGTGACTGGCGTCTGTATACACTGCTTATATACAAGACGTTAAAATTTCCCTTCTCTGATGCCATGCGCCGATGGCTTAGGGAGTAGAGACTCTGACTGACACCAAATCAGTCGAGTTTCGATCCCAGCCAGAAGCAAGTGGACATGTCTAGCCATACTGATGAGCTGTGATACAGTGAAACGGGCTTGTATGTGAATGACTAATATATATATATATATATATATATATATATATATATATATATATATTAAAATAAATTTCGATGTTCAAAACTGTTGAATGATCATTTCAACATGAAATCCCTAAGAGATATTTCACATTGGCAACTGACATATTTGAATCATTTCACCCCAATTAAGGTGGAAATGCCACTAGTACACGGGGGCTACAGAGAGCGAAAGTGAGAGAAAAGACTATAGAGAGGATTGGGGAAAGGATAAAAGATGAATGTGCTTCAAGAAGATAAAAGAAAATTGATATTGCATTTAAATCTTTTAAGATTGTAGTTGTCAGGGAAGTATGTAAATGAAAGGAAGTTCTACAAGTGGGAAGTGTGAGAAAAGAAACTGATGGAGTAGAAGAGGAAGTTGCAATTTGCTATTTTAACAGTATTATCTAGTAGAATGTTTAAATTCATGTGGTCAGAGCACCAGGGGAAAAAGCTTGTCAGAGCAGTTGCCATAACAATATATGATGGAAGGAAGCCACATAATGTCGGTGAGAAAGTGACTGAAGTCATAATTCTAAATACAATATGACTCATGTACCTATTGATAGGCCAAAAATTCTCTAGGCCTTCTTTATGTCAATTAGGTAATATGCCATAAATGATTATCAAGTTCATGTCCTAAAGTATCTCGATTAATTGCAAAAGATTCGAGTTCTTTTTTCTGAAATCAGTTCTTGCTTACCAACAAAGACGTCTTTAGCGGATCCATCAGGAATAAAATAATCGACATCTTCATTGTGGAAAAAATGGAAAGGTTGAAATGAATCAAAAATGAAGTCTCCCATGTACTCATTCATATAGATATTTAAAACTCGACGGTCAAAACTGTCAATTGCTCTCCCACCGTACATGACCTGGAAAGGAAAACAGAATTTTGTCAAAGAAAAAAGAAATTGTAAGAATTATCACATTTGGTAGCACATAGATGTACAACTTTTTCACTCTTTTAGCAGGAAAATTAAGACAAAAAGTTTTGGGTTTTATATCACATATTACTGGAGTTTCATCCATGTTTCACATTTGGCTCAATTCATCAGAAGTTTCATTTTGTGCATTGGTTACAAATTTATGAAAAGTGAATGTTTTTTACAAAAAAAAAATGTGTCTTATGAGTCATCAAAAATGGGTGAATGTTTCAAAAGTGTGTCTTATGACATCATAAATGCCACATCGTACATGTCAGTGAAAAAAGGTGGATTTTATATACCATCAAAAGTATGTATTATACGTCATAAAAATGGTGGGTCCTATATACTGGCAAAACATGTAAGTCTTATACGCCATAAAGAGGTTGAATGCTAAATACCATTAGAAAGCTGTATCTTATATGCCATTAAATACAGTGTCTTGTATTGAGTGGTCTAGAAAGTCCGTGCCAATTTTTAAGGGAAATTTAAACGCAAAACAAAATTATACATTAAATATTTATTCAACTATGAAGAGTTTTGTTGCACACACTTTCTCCATTTTTCCTTCAACTTAAAGATTTCAACTTCACCAAAGAAATGTGAGTTCTGGAATTATTGAAAACTACACCTTTCCTGTTTGTCATTTCTGGGCATTTTTCTTGAGTTGCTGTCCAGTTGAGAATAGTACTTTTCAGAATCAACTGACTGATTACTTGTTAGAAGCTCTTAGTACAGGATTCCTTTCCAGTCCCACCAGAAGCACAGCATGGCTTTTTTAGGATAAAGATCTGCTTTTGGGGTGGCTAAAGTTGGCTCATATTGCTTATCGTAGGATCTTTTTTGCTTAACATTATTGTAAAGGATCCATTTCTTATCACCTGTCACAATTTCTTTTAAAAGGGTGCGTTTTTATTGCATTTATACAGCAAATCCCAGATAGAAATGCAATCCAAGAGATTCTTTTCACTCAGATCATATGGTACCTAAACACCATAACAATTTGAGTACACAAGCTTTGCTAAAAGTTTATGGATGGTGGATTTTGATAAATTTAGTGTTACTACCAATACCCACGTTGTTGTAATGCAGGTTATTATCAATCACTTGTCTGTAGTGGAGTGGGGGTCTACCTTAGAGTTATCCATCAATAAGGCTACAATTACCAAGTCCAAATTTGGCGAACCATTTACGTACAGTTCTGTCATCTAAAGCTCCTTCACTGTACACAGCACATACCTTTTTTGTTGCTTGTGAGGTATTTTTCCCTTTATGGTGATAAAAAAGCATCAAGTGCCTAAAATGCGCCTGATAATCTTCCATTTACATGGGGATGCAAAATTGATTCAGTAATTTTAAACTTTTTTTTTTTCAAAAGACAGTTTGAAATGTACTCTAAACAAAAATGGAAGCATATTATATCTGTCAATAAATTTGACATGTTATAATGTGTTAGAATATGAACAACAAAAAAAAATCAGCATGAATTTTCCAGACAACTCAATATCTGCCATAAAGAAAGTGTGGGTCATATGTATATCATAAAAACGGTGTGCTTTATATACCATGAAAAGTGTGGATGCAATAGACTGTGAAAAGTTTCTTGTATGCCAATCAAAAAGGGTAGGTCTTATATATTACAAAAATGTACTTTATATTCCATCAAAAAATGTGCTTTAAAAATGTGGGACAAATATACCATCAAAAGAGTGAATTATGTGCTATCAAAGAAAGTCTGATATCCCATGAAAAGAGGGTGGGTCTTATATGTCATAAAAATGGTTGTGTGTTATATGCAATCAAGAAAAGGGTGTTTTTTTTATAAGTGATCAAATATCATAGTAGATTTTAAAAGGAGAGTATACGACTAGAGAAGATTGTGTGTATTTTGACAGCATTTTTTCATTAATGCAGGTTTCATTGAATAATATAGACAAGTTTTGTCTATTAATTTTGTGTAGGATCCGTTTGTACCGTCTGATATACTTGATGGTGATATCGTTGAAAGACAACAAAAAATCACAGTAATTGTTGATTTTTTTATCGGGTCTAAGCTTTCGGCTCACATAAGCCATTATCAAAGAATAAATATTAACACACAGTAAACATAGAACATTTAAGTTATTAACAATAAAGAGAATTAAATTGAAGAGACAAGTCCATCCCTACTGTGGCGGATGGCCACAGACAGTGACAAAATAAAAAAAGAACTAATGGCTTAATTTTCTATTTGTCACCATTGCAAAGATGGACAGATATGGAAAGAGCTGAAGATTTAATTTGCATCAAAAAAGGTCAAAACTGAAGAGCATTTCCTGTTTCTTTAGAGTTTTCTAACAATCCTAAAATTTCAATAGATTTTAAAATCTCAAAAAATAACCAAACCATTTTTACGAATTATTTTATGAAATGAAGTGAAATGTGAATAAAACGTGATCACCTCTCCAATCAGATATTTCAGGCTGTTCCATGGTATTTCTGGATCTCCTTGCAAATGAGCCTTTGACAAGTAAGTGTTGAGAATTTGCATGCACACCTGGAAGTCAGATTCATTGAAGTCATAAGGGACATTCCAGCCAACTTTGCCATACTTACGTCGTTCTTGAACAACAGCATGGAAAAAAGCAAGAACAAACACAAGATACGGAAATGCCTGATGGGGACATGATGCCAAGGAGGAAGGCGGAATCTTGTGATAAGTTCCCCGAAGATTAAGTTTCAGGCCATTTGGCGGTTCTGTAACAACCTGGACCACAAAAAAAAAAAGAAAAAAAAAAACTAATGGAATTTATTGCATACAAGTACCTTTGATATACAAAAGAATAAAAGTAGATGTTTCCAAACACCAAAAACATGTTAACAATCAAAATCAATGACATTTTTTGTTTATCAAATACTGATTTTCTCCAAATACATTCTCTTGCACCCCTTTCATGTTAAATAGTCGGAAAAAACATTATCCTTCTTATCTCTGTTACTTTTAATCATTGTTGTTTTTCTGTTTTCTTTTAGAAGCTTTCAACTCTTGGGATTAAAAGATTGTGCTGCATATCATTTGGTGATGAATTTTACACCTGAATTCAAATTGACATTATTATTTATTAGAATATTCATTTTCAGACCTCTGATCGATGTATAGATTTGATTTATATATGAAAGAGTGAACTCTTTGTTGAAAACTATGTGAAAAAAATCTGGAGAATTCAATAAATTACTAGCATCTTAAATTACTTACAGGTGTGCTTCAAATTTATTCTATTCAATGAATTTGCATGTTTTATAAAGTTTGCATGTAATGAATACTTTATTCAAGAGAAACTTCTAGATCATTTCTAGTCAAAGTTAGAGGAGGAGATTTTAAAAATAGTTGATATTTTTCTGTTTTGGCATTTTTATGTGCACTTTATACGAATATCATGAAACAAGTTCAAAGCATAAAATTAAAAAAAGCATGAGCTTATTGATAATCAATATTTGACAAACAGGTAAAAATATTTGGTTGATTTTATTTTAATGATTGACATTATCTTCAGAACAATATCTTTATATTCAAAACATTTGTTAAGCAAATACTGAATATCTTAATATATTTTCCAGGCGGATTTACGTCCTTTATTTATCATCGTATGGGTGTAAATAAATACCAAATTATTAGCAAAATGAAACCAACTTTCTTACTGAAATGCTAATGATCGATGAGAATGATTTTTAATGATCTTTTCTTTGTTTGTTTTTAAGATTGTTTAATGAAAAACATTGGTTTCTGGCGACTGACCTTGAGTGAACGTTGTAGAATTCCAATCGGAAAGCTGCGAGTTGGTTCTGTGGTCAGCCACAAGCGGAAATCTGGGTGAGGTTTCGTAAGTTGTTCTAATTGCTTTTCCAGTTGCTGTAACCAATGAGAAAGTAAGTGGCAATTTTGTAGCATCAGCCACTGGCCACGAGCAATGCCTGTTTCAAGATACTGGACAGCAACCTTTTCTTGACCTTGTCCCATTGAGAGAAACTTTATCTTATTGCTGCCAAATTCTATTCTCTCTGCTAGTTTGATGAGGTCACTGGCAGGGTCAGAGCCCGGACTGAGAATGAACACAATTGGGGACATTGGGGAACTCTGTTCAAAAATGGATTCAAAACTGAGAATTGGTGGGGTCACATATTTCTCACCCATGATGTTAGTAACATATAAGGTGACTGCTCTGTAGATACGGTCAACACGGAAACATCGTAGTAACATCAGCCTTTGGAAGGGTGACAAGGATTCTTCATAGTTGCCTGGCAACACCACAGATTCTGGCGAATCATGATCAAACCACTGAAATTAGAAAATAACAACATATTTACTGCTGCACAACACAGATGTGCATGTGTGTTCATTCCACAAAGCATAAAGGGGGTTAAGTCTATGGAAATTAACTCCTCACCTGGTAAGGAACAACATGTGTGATGTAATGAATACGCACACACCTTGGTTTCCTCCTCACAGTAATATGATTGGATGGTGTCAGCCATAATTACAGACTAAGGCGGGGATGCCTAGGACTATGCCTATTGACTACGCCTATTGCATAAGCCTATGCTTAAGCATACTGCATACAACTACGACGAGTACCGGTTCATTACGGCTACTTGCTAGATTGTCCTACCCGGTTAACTTTGCCAAAATCACTTAGCTACTTCAAATAATATATATCCCTTTCCGGAACATATCAATGTGCAACAGGTGTCACCTGCCTGTTATCCATTGACTATCAGCATAAATGATGTAAAAGAGATAAAATTCCTCGGAACTGTTCCCTCACCTGGAAAGGTGTGACATGAGTGTCACCAGACCATTATTCAGCAACTGTTCACATCAAACAAAAATAACTCATGGGACATAAAACATTAGAACATTGAACAACTGTGGCCAGCTGGAAAATCTAAAACAAGAGATGAGTAGGTTAAAGGTCAAGATTTTGGGTGGATGTGAAACTAGGTGGCCAAACAACGGAGATTTTAGGTGGCCAAACAACGGAGATTTTGTCAGTGACAACCATAAGATTATATATGCAGGCAGAGCAAAAAAGAAAAAGAAGTTGGATTGATAGTCCATCAGGACATGAAAAAATGCATTCTGGGATACTTTCACTTACCTGAAATAATTCTCATAGCTAAACTGATAGAAAAACCCTTCAACATATTTATTATAATCACCAACAACACAGAGTACAAAAGAATAAATCAAATCTTTCTACTCTATGCTAGACAATGCCAAGGCTCAGTGTAAATCACAAAAAATTATAATTATCATCGGAGACCTGAATGCCACATCAAGCAAGGAGAGGGAAGGGTAAATAATTGGTAAATATGAACTAGGAGCCTGCAACAAATGTGGAGAAAAATGAGTCCAATAGTGCATGGCAAATGACCAGGTAATAGCCAACACTTGGTTCCAAGAACATCCGAGACAATTATGGATGTTGAGAAGCCAATGAGGAGAAACTAAAAACTAAATCTACTAATGAATATGTTTGGTTTGGTTGTTTTGTTTTTATGGTATATCAACCTTGGTAGGTCATTTATTGCCAACTAAATTTTATTTATTTATTGCTGGTAATATCTTTTTCTTTTCAACAATTTATTGTTGTTTTTATATAAGTTTTGTGTCTAGTAATACTTTTTTCTTTTCAAGTATCAAGATTCATTGGGTTTGTTTTTAAGGGCAGGGTCCCCAAGTCCTACCCTGTTATTTAACCCATAACTAGAGGGAATGGATTAATACCTTTCCCAAGGGTACCAGTGCTTAAATGAATGCAGGGTATTCAACTGGAATATGAACTTGGCTCACTGATTTCTCTTTCCGAGCTGATATTCACTGCACTGCAACGCCCATTTGTCACTAAATGCTTAAAGCACCTGGTATTCACAAGCGGTCACCCATCTAAGTACTGACCAGGCTCAACATTGCTTAACTTTGGTGATCGAGCGAGAACCGGTGTATTCAACGTGAAATGGCCATAAGCCAATGAATATGTAATGAATATGCATACACCTTGGTCCCCCCTCACAGTAATGGGATTAGCTGGTGTCAGCCATAAATACCGACTAAGGTGAGGACATATAGAAAACTACAAGTCTTCAACCAGAGGTCTATGACTATTGACTACGCCTATGTCTCAGGATACTGCATATCACTAGTACTGTCTATTATGTCTACTTGCTAGATTGTTCTACCCAGTTACATTTGCCTAAACCGCTTAACTACCTCGAATGATATATATATCCCTTTCCGGGACATATCACTACCAATAAGAGATTCAGAAATGCAGTCGTTCCCTTGAAATATTATCCAAGTGCTGACTGCAGAAGTAACGACATCCCTCTTATATATATATATATATATATATATATATATATAAATAAAAGGCAATCTGTGAGTCTGTGTGTGACTGTTCCCTATCCACACCTACATTTTTTAATCTACGCCATTCAAACTTTATAGGGACACATATCTACAAGGAAGCCAGGTCGACACATACTTTTTGAGTTTAAGTTCAGCAATTTTCCCTTTTGCGCTTTTTGGCCAATGGACATGATTGTTTACATTTGCCCCGTAAAATATCTAAGATCTAAAATGGTTGCTGAATTACGTCACAGAAATCAAATCGCACGTGTCAAATGTGACTAAAATATTTTTTTATCAAAAAAAAAAAAATGAGCCTTTATATTTAATTTTTATTTCGACGTTTTATATCACATACATTAAATCACATGTGTCAAATGCGACTAAAATATTTTATTATTAAAAAAAATGAAAAATAAGCCTTTATATTTAATTTTTATTCTGATGTTTTAAAAATTAATGTGAATATTTTCCCCGTAATTTTGAAACAAAAGAAGTATTCAAAAAAAAATGTTTTTTATTTTCAAAATATGTAAAATAAAAAGTAGCATCTTCTATGACTAAAATGTTCTGCGTTGCACGGGCAACACCAGGCTATGATGCTAGTTTAAACTAAGAATGAAACCATAGAAACTGAAGAAGCCTAGTGCAGCACCCAAATTACAATAACACAAACTCCTGAACAACCCAAGCCTGAAGAAAAAATATATGGACAAGTGTGAAAAGAAGGATTTGAGAGAGAAAAAAATGGAAATGGAAACTCGGAATGAAACACATTAAGAGAAGCTTTACTGACATCAGCAAACATCATCTCAAAGGAAAATGAAAAAACAATTGGATTACAAGTGAGATTCTCAACATGCTGCAAAAAAGACAGAAAACAATGCCAAGGCATGGAACAGAATACATAAAATTATACAAAAACATAAGGAATAAATGCAAACAGGTTAAAAAAGACTGGCTCAACAAAATATGCAGAACTAGATCTAAACTTATTTATAAATAGAACTTTGTCTCTGTGTGTGTCTGTGTGTGCGTGTATCTGTTACCTATAGACTCTGAAACGGCTGAACTGATTTTCTTGAAAATTTACACAGTTGTACTTATAAGCGTCTGCGAGTGTTCTTAGCTAGGTTTTGTGTCGAGGTACCCCCGATAAATATCGAAAATCGATAATCGAAAAAGTCAGGTTATAGAAGGAGTGGTCCGATTTTAATCAAATTTGATATGCTCATAGACAAAGACAAGGAAAACGATATTCAGAAGTTTCAAGGTTGCAGTTCTTACAATAGTGCAGAAAATCGATTATATATATATATATATATATATATATATATATATATATATAAAAGGCAAGCTGTTTGTGTGTGTGTCTGTTTATCTGTATTTTTCAGCTCTATTTTAGTTTTTGCTTCAGGTTTGACTCTAAGTAGGTATAATTATAGTTCTTAGTCTCAGCCATGATACCATTTACTCAGAGGACTTATTCAACCTTCAAAATTCAGTTTACGACGAAAAAAACTTATTTGATATCGATACTAAGAAATCAAAATTTGACTTACATCCATTCATTTTTCTTTCAGTCTACAGTTTCGCTTTAACTGGAAACAACTATTGCTTTTTAGTCTTTTGTGCCAACGCCCAAAGAGTCTGAGCTCCAGGACCATGGATTAGTTTTAAAGCTTTCATTACACCCGAGCAACGCAGGGCTATACTGCTAGTACACACACACACACACACGCACACACACACTAGGTGCGATTGGTAAATTGTCGCAATTATTTTATTATTTCAAATATTCTTTAGGCTGAGTCTGAGCTCCAGGACCATGGATTAGTTTTAAACTTTTATTACACCCGAGCAACGCCAGGCTATACTGTTAGTAGATGTATATAAAATAATAAAGGAACCAATAGAACAAAAGACATGTTCATCGACAAGATGCATAATGTCCAAGGACGGGATGCTCACATTAGAGAAAGAAAAATATTTCATTGATGGGATGAATATATCAAACATCTCTTCCATGATGAAAGAGAACAACCGACAATACACAGAAATATTGATGGACCAGAAATATAAATAAATATTAAATGCTGCACTGGACAAATTGAAAAGAAACAATGCGGCAGGACCAGATAAAATTGTAATAGGGATGCCGACAGACTCAGATGATTTTGACATAGACAAGATTACAGAAATAATAAATGAAATCTATAACACTGGTGATATAGTGGAAGAACTAAGCAGATCTATTTTAATGAACAATCAGTTTCATGAGCCACAGAACAAAACTCATCATTCGAATTCTCATGAATACAGTGCACAGCAGAATCAGACCAGAGATAGGACAAGAACAGTGCGGATTCATCAAAGACACCAGCACAAGGAACACAATCTTTATGCCCAGGATGTTATCAGGAAAAGCAATACAAATGCAGAAGGAAGTTTACCTGTGTTTTATAAACCATTGCAAAGGTGTCCAACAAAGTATGCCACAAAGGGCTGATCAGCAACATATTCAAGAAAGACATTATAAAAATCAAGAATCGACACTGAGATATGAAGATGTATTGGGATGACCAAAGACACATTTCAAAAGCTAAGAAGAGTATTAAGAGACAGGAAAATTTTGTTAGAATTAGAAACTGAGAAAAGAGTACTGAACTGTTACGTGATAATTGTCCTCCTGTATAGCAGCAAATGCCAGTCTCCTCAAAGATGGAGAAGAGGCTCGAAGTGACAGAAATATGGTTCCACCAAAGGATGCTAAGGATACCCTGGGCTGAACATGACAAGGTAAAAGGCAGTTGAAATTTTTGGAAGATTTAGTGAGGAAAGAGGGCTTACAGAATCTGACACTCACAAAGCAGATAAAGGGAGGAGGAAAGCAGTACGTGACAATTAATAAATGAATGATAGAACAGGGTATGGGAGAAATAATAGAAAGACTATACTTATTAAGAGCTACAAGAGACAGGAAGATGTGGAGGGCCATGATTGCCTACATGAAGGGACACAGCACATAAAAGAAGAAGGTATCAGTTTTATATTTAAGCCTTGAGCTGCTTTTATTATTTCTTGTTATCCTTGTTTGTATTTTCAGACTAAATCGTTTTATTTATTACTTGTCTATACTTTTGAGATGAGGTAGTATTTACACTATTTATATTGTTTGGACTATTGTTCTCATCTTTACTGCCATGTTTACAATGTTTTGGCTGTTGTACATACTGGCCTTCTTCAGGTGCTAGGAATTTTGGACTGAACCCTTTATTACGATCACTGGAGTATATTTTTTTTTTATAATCGTGTCGTCCCAAGCAAAGGCATTTTACTGCCACTGTTGTGCAGGGGGTTACATAGGAGGAATGTTATGAGAAGTGAGAGGTTGCAGGGGGTGTCGGGAAGAGAGTAATGATGAGAGTGGGGTGGATGTAGAAAAGCATGAGAGAGAGGATGTAAGTTAGTGAGACAGGAGATGACTATTGACTTTACATTTAAATTCTTGGAGATTGTAACTGTCAGGAAAGCAAATACGTGGAAGAGAATTCCACAGGCGGGAAGTGCGAGAAAAGAAGCTGCTGGAGTAGAAATTGCATTTACAATTTATTAGTTTTACAGTAAAAGGATGGAAGATAGTTGCTAATCATGTGGCCCGAGGAAATTCGTATATAGGGGGTACCAGTGAACTAAGTACATTGGAGCAGAAGCCGTGAAAGTATTTGTAGAAGATACACATGGAAGCCACACTGCATCGGTGAGAAAGCGACTTGATCCTAGCTGCCAAGTCAGGATTGATCACATTACAGATTCTCCGTTGGATTTGGTCAAGGACACCTAAGTGGATAGCAGAAGCCTGATCCATGTTAATGGGCGGGAGGAATGATTGTCTGTGGTGGTTATTAGATAGCAGCTTCGTTTTGGAAGCATTAAAATTTACGAGCCATTTCTTACCCCAGTTTACCACGAATTGGAGGTCCTTTTCAAGCTCGGCAGCGAGGTTTGCTTTTTTCAGCCTCGGTAGATTTTTGATTGAGACGAGAGTAAACTGTAGTGTCGTCAGCATATATGCCCACTTGGGATATTATTACATCAAGGAGATCGTTAATATAGATAAGGAAAAGCATAGGACCTAGAATAGAGCCTTGAGGGACATGTGCGTTCAGGTGATAGTATTGGGAGACTTGTCTGTTTAATACCACCCTCATTGTACGGTTTGAAAGGAAGGACTGGATTAGGTCAAACAATTGTCCAGTTATACCATAGCCCTGCAGCTTGCATAGAAGGCCAGCATGCCAGACTCTGTCAAACGCTTTGGAGATGTCAAGGGCCACAGTTTGGACTTTGCCATTTTTGTCGAGGGCCTGGTGTATATACTCAGTGATGGTTGTGAGCATATCAGCAGTAGACCTGGTGAAGCGGAAGCCATACTCTGTCAGAGAAGAGTTTATGGGCTGTGAGATGTTGTACCACCTCGGCATTGATGACAGCTTTGAACACTTTGCCAAAGATCGGTAGGAGGCCGATATATGTATACCTCACATGTACAGTCTATCTAAGATTCACAAAGTATTTCACTCAGGCCGTTTGTTAGCAGCCAAGGCTTGGTGTGCCACCCTCTGTTTCGCTTTCTTGTAGATATAATTGATCCGCTGATAGGAAAGTCACTATCATATGTTCAAAGCTCCGCCCATTTCATTGAACTTAACAAAAAAATGCTCCCATCCAATGCAACCAGATGGTAAACATGGATGTGGTGAGTGTTCACCAAGGTATCCGTGGTGGAGACACTACTGGTAGTCAGGGACAGACTGGTCTCAAACTCATTCCTAGGAGAACACACCAGTTTTCAACTAGACAACCTAATGAAGAGACTGACTTTCTGCCCACAAACGACATACTTTGGAATGGGTTCAGACATATATCAACAGGATGAAGGCTTAGCAATGTGCTCGCCATTATCCCCATCACGGGATAACACAGACATGGAATACTTTGTAGAGATGATATTAGAATCTACAGCTCTAAAGCCAACTCTATGGTTGAGATACGTTGATGACACCTTCATACTCTGACCACACCGGGAAGAGGTCCAGACGCTACTGGACCATGTGAACTCAATAAGATCATTGATACAGTTCACTATGAAAAAAGAGAGCAACAACAAACTGGCATTCCTGGATATACTAATATCTCGAACAGAGGTGGAATTCAAGAAATCCGTATACCGCAAGCCAACATTCACTGGACAATACCTCAACTTCAACTCCCACCAGTGGAAGGGTGCATGAGGATAACAACTCTCAGAAAACAGCCTCGGTCTGTCTACTCTAGGTGAAGGGGTTATCAGAGAAAATACAAAGGATCTGTGGTCCATATAATGTCAGGACGATCTTCAGAAGTGGTTCTACACTTCTCAGGTACCTCTCCCGAGTAAGACCCCTAACAGAGGAGGACATGACTAAGGACTGTGTGTATACCATTCCATGTAGCTGTGGAAAGAAATATAAAGAAAAAACAGTATGGTAAGGCTACAAGAACATTGCAAGGCTGTAACACGAGGAGAGATTAAAAAATCAGGCATAGCTGACCACATATGGAGGAAGAAAGGGGATCACTGCTCTTATGGGATGAAGTTAAAATAATAGACAGAGAACACTTCTAGGAACTATGTAAACTTAAGAAATCAGCACATATATGAGGCTTCAAGAATCTCCTAAGCTGACCAATCATAGAAATAAATACAATATGGGAACAAGTAATATGGAGTGCTGGAGAAAATCATTAGCATTAAAGATTGCAATATGAACTATGGTAAAAAATGGTTACTGAGACATTAGGTTTATAAGTGCCAGAAATTCACATGCTGTTGTCCTCAAGGACACATGGCCTAGTGGATATAGACGTTGGTTAGTTCCAGTGACTTGACCCAAAGAGTTGTTGGCCACAGCAGTGTTGAACAAATAACGTAAGTTAAAAGGAGATAATTACATGGCTACCAGAAGTAGCATTGCACATGGAATGAGAATGACATATCCCAATGATTGTAATAAAGGGTTTGGTTCAAAATTCCTAGCATCTGAAAAAGGCTAGAGCGTACAATGGCCGAAAGGTAGTAAACATAGTAAAGATGAGGATAATAGCTCAAACAATGTAAATCATCTTATTTATATTTGCCTATATTTCTGAGATGAGGTATTGTAATTATTTACACTATTTACATTGTTCGGACTGTTGTCCTCATCTTTGTTGCCATATTCACTCCTTCAATATCTGTCTATATTTATGAGATGAGGTATTGTAATTATTAACACTATTTACATTGTTCAAATTGTTCTAGTTCCACGTGCCATGCTTCTTCCAGATGTCTCAGTATCAGTTAACTCCTATTAACACAACTCTCAAAGTTTTTGTATTGAACTCTTTGGTTCAAGTCACTGGAACCAACCAACGCCTATTATCCAATGGGCCATGTTTCTTTGAGAACATCAGTGTAGGTATTTTCAGGACTTATAAACCTAATGTCTCAGTATTACTGCTTCCAGGAATGCTTGTTTGTTGTTGTTTATTTCCATTGTGAACTGTATCGATGATCTTATTGAGTTCACATAGTCCACTCCACTAGTAGCTGGACCTCTTCCAGGTGTGGCCAGAGTATGAAGGTGTCATCTACATATCTCAGCCATAGAACTGGCTTTAGTGATGTGGATTCTACTTCCATGTTTTTGAAGAGATGTACTAATATCTCAAACAGAACATTGGTTCAAGACATTCGTATATCACAAGCCAATATTCACCAGAAAACACCTAAACTTCAACTCCCACCACCCATACAGTGTAAAGAAAGGAATTGTTCACTGCTTATAACATTGAACAAAAATCATAATTGGCAACTCTGCGATATATGAACAAGAAATGTTTAGTATAAGCAATACCCTATAATGCAGCAAGTACCCTGGGTACATGACAGTATCTCCAACAATCTGGGATAGAAGGGTGCAAGCAGATGACAACACTCATAAAACAGCCTTGATCCTGCCTATACGTGAAGGGATTATCGGAAAAAATATATAAGGTCTGTGGTACATATAACATCAGGACGACCTTCAAAAGTCATTCAACACTTGCAGACACCTTGGCCTTGCAGTGGAAGGTGAAAGTGCATCTGGTCACTGATTCCATATGTACTCAATGCTGGATAAACAACACCTTGAACTGAAAAGCATGACTGAAAACTAAGGCAGCAGGTGAGATGCTTGGGACTCCTTGGGTACTAATTGTGGAGTATGGCCTTACCTGACTAACTCCAACCAAAATGAAACTGACAAACTGACCATACTTACACAGAGGGGGTTAGATTTATTAAAGAATGACACTAAACCTATCCTCTCAGCATGTGGTGCAATCACGGGTGAGCTGGGTCTATGCGAAATAATGGAAATACAACAGCATAGCAGTTGTCCTGATGTTAAGTGTCCCATTTATTTTCTCAAATAAGTCGATCCCTCCATACCTAGCAGATGGTGGTTCATTTGTGTCCTGAATGCCAGTTCATAGATCTGGCACCAGTGCACTACCAGAATGGAAGATAAGGAGTTTGCAGTATATGGTCCAAGCTGGGGATGAATATGATGCATTATAGCCACAGTCATTACTTGCCTTTGATTGATTGTGGGCCAAAATGGTTCTCTGGTGACCTATAGCATAAAAGGATTCTGAGAGCATTATTTGGTGCATCCAGAAATAGGATAATAGAAAGGTGCAATAGAAACATAAAGCAAATTGTGGTGTGGAAACAGTGCCCCATACAATAAGCCGTTTACTAGTATAATGTGACACCAAATAATGACATATCCAGTTACACCAGCTAAATTAATTTGATACTAGGCTTAGTACAGCATCAATACTAGGGTATTGATGCTGTACCTGCACTAACACCATTTACAGAGCATAGGACATATGAAGTTGGAGATGTGGTGTGGATGAAACCTCTCCAGAACCAATGTACCACCAAAGTGACAACTGGGAAAATCACTGGGATCATCAATCTATTATCTGTCCTGATTGATGGTCTGCTGCATCATGTTAAAGACTTTGACCAGCATGAGATCAATGATCTGCTGCAAACGACAGTGATGACTCATCCACAAGCAATGGGGAGTTGGAAGTAGATTCCCGGATGTTTGACATGCCTCCTGCCATGGTGGAGACAGTGACAACAATCAGGATGAAGTACCTCCTTTGCAAAGAAGCACCAGATGAGGCCAAAGACAAATCATTCTACAAAAAAGGCATCAAATTGTTAGAGAAGCTTTGGAATCAGTGTATCACCCTAGAAGGAGACTATGTTGATGAATAAAGATGAATTTTGCCTAAAAGTTGTTGTTTTATTAGTTAGTCCTGGAATTTATTGAGTGATGTGTTATTTTTTTTATTTTTTTAAATTTTTTATTCATTTCACCCCAAGCAAGGCATTCCACTGCCACTGTTGCGCAGGGGGTTACATAGGGGAAAGTGATGAGAAAGAGTGGTTAGATATAGGAAATGTCAGATGGGTAAGGATACCAAGCATGAGGGTTAGGTAGATGGGAAGAGTGTTTGAGAGAATGGATGTGAGTTAGTGTATTAGGAGGTGTCTATTGACCTTACATTTAAACTCCTGGAGATTGTAGCTGTTGGGGAAGTAAGTGTATGGAAGGAAATTCCACAGGTGGGAAGTGAGAGAAAAGAAGCTGTTAAGGGAAATGGAAGTAATATTAAAAAAATAAACAGTAGATATTTCTGGGACACATAATGAGAAATAAGGGCCTGGAGATTCTGACCCTCACAGGACATATTGAAAGCAAGAGAAGCAGAGGGAAATAGTGAGTCACCTACTGAACGAGTGAATGAACAAAGATGAAAAAGGAGAGTAAGGAGGCATAAATTAGAGCAGCTAAAGGCATGAAGTAGTGGACAGCGATTATTGTCTATTCTACATTTTGCTATTATTGATTATATCTCCTGAAAGTACATGTCACATAAAAAAAGACGTATCAATGTACTTTTGTCTGCCCCCCACCCCACTCGTTTTTACTAAATAATTTGTATTTTAGTCATGGTTCTTTTTTTTTCTCATATATTTTTTTTTATCTTCCAGTGCAAATTGTTATTCTGTCAATTTAATATTTACTAATGTATTCTTCTGACAAAGCCTTATTTGACAAGGACCCTTAAAAAAGAATGCTTTCTTGCATTTTCAAATCTCTCTCTCTCTCTCTATATATATATATATATATATATATATATATTTATTATAAATTATATTTTAGAACATGTACATAATATCGCTATGAGGGTGCAATCGTTTCTGCACTGGATTAGCAGCGCATCTTCAGGCGATGTCTTTAGATGTGCTGCTAATCCAGTGCAGAAACGATTGCGCTCTCGTAGCGATATTATGTACATGTTCTAAAATATAATTTATAATAAATATTCACAGCTCTATATAGTATATTATATATCGAGCACTGTTTTAAAATTAATGTTTTGGATGTGGAAAAAAATTCTTCGTTCTGTACTCACTCATATGTGTGTGTGTGTGTGTATATATATATATATATAATTTGGTGGACTCGCATGTCATTTTTCAACAAATAAAAACCTAAAATTTCAGTTTTTGAAGTGAACCACCAAACTAACATCCCATATGATTTCTTTCTAGTCTGTGCAATGGCGAACAGTGACTTGGATTTCCAACACCTGCTGTCAAGTCATAAGAAACTTATTTAAACATTTTTACAAAATTAAAATAAAAATGTTTATGTATTGTTAAAACAGAAACTTAATTTGTTGAATTGTAAACAAGATGAAACCAAAATTACTTTTTTTTCTTAAAAAGCAGTGAAAGCAATTGAACTAGCAAGTAGCATGCAGAGTTGTTGACTGACCAACAGTAAGTGATGAATATGGTTGACAGTACATGACAAAATATTTGCAACTGTATGCCCTGGGTCCAAGTTACCTGATGTCACTGGGTCTGTGTAAAACCAGCCACACATTTCAGATGAATTGATAGTATGAATACCCAGTGTAGTACAAAATCTCCTCAGGTTTGAATCTAGTTTTCCTTCACTTGGGCTGCTTGTTAGCAAGCTCAATCTACCCTGTTATTTTACCTACATAGAGGGGGAAATAGATTTATACCTTTCTCATGGGTATTTGTGCAAAAGTGAATATAATGACCTTTGTCTGAATTTGAATTTGGCATGCCAATTCGCATATATATATATATATAGCTTATGATTGTATATATCAAAATTGATATAAATCAGAAATGACATTTTTCAGTGAGAGAGAAAGAAAAAAAAGAAACTTACATGTTGCCAGACTTTCTCATTTTTCTCTATTTCATCAAGGAGTGTGCCAAATTTGTCAGGCATAATCTCAGCAAGACGGATGCAGTCTTCCCAGCCTTCATCTGGCAGCCAGGGGTAAGGCTTTTTTCGGGCACTCTTCTCAAGTGCAATGTTACCCTGGATAGAAAACAAGCAGGGAAAAAAAAAAAGAAAAAAAAACTGTTACCGTAGTTGAATGAGATGTGATTCTGTAAGTACTGAAAAACTATTTCGAGCAAATCACGTACAATGAGTATTAGCCAGCGGAATAAAGAAATATTTACAAGGTTATAATTCATAATATATAAAAGCAAATGATGTAGAAAGTCTTTTTAAAGTTGTTACATTATCCATAGAGAAGAAGTGATATACAAATTTATATATCAAACAAATAATAGGTAATTGATTGATAAAATGGTAAAATGGTCTAACATTACATGTTTCATCCCTTGAAAGGACTTCTTCAGAATAATAATGGTTTTCTTGATGGAGTCATATATATAAAGGTGGTGGGGTGGCAAATACAACGAATGCCACAATTTTACATTGAGAAGTTCTGAAAGTACAAAAAGATACTTTGCTTTAAACTTAAATGTTTGATGCCCATTGTATTCTAGATGCACAATCAAGCCGACAGTTTTCAGCCTTTTGTTTTTATCCTTATCCCTATTATTCTTAAAAGCACCCCCAACCTCATAATAGCAGGAGTTTTATTATGACAGGAGATATGTTGCATGCTTGTGCAGGTAAATTTACTATAGAAGGTTCCAAAATCAGTGTATTTTCAATGTATTTAAAAAGGATAATCTAAAAAAAAAACAAAAGCATATATATATATATATATATATATATATATATATATATATATATATAGATAAAATTATTTAATTACTTAGTTTTTGGTCACAATTAAATTAGACCAGTACACAGTTGTATTAAAAAGTGTTCAATAGAAATTTTGAATAAATATAATTATTACAAGTAAAAAATTTATCTCTTAGCTGATTGATATTATCTTCAGCATCCCGACTCCAGAGTTTTGTAGACATAACTGTCTGTCCACTCATCAGGGGATATCAGCAATTGACTGCTTATACTTCTTGATTTTTCTTTTTTATAGACACTTATCATTGATGCAAATTTTTTCATAGAGTGTGTGTGTGTGCGTGTTTCAATGTATGTCCACCTATATGCCTATCCGTACAGACATGCATGTATGTAGAATGTCATGACTAGTTGTCATTTTCCTCATTTTTTTTCCAACCTTGCATTCCCTCCTTAACCTTTTCTCTCTTTTTTTTCTTTTTTTTTTTTTCACTTGTAGTCGTTTTAACTTCTGATTTTCCAGACATAAACTATTATTGTTAATTGTTGGGCATTCACATGTTTTCTTGAGTTAGGAAAATTGTATTTCATTTTTTACATAAATAATTAATTTTAATGCTTTTATGTATACAAACACACACACACAAACACATGCACACTTGTGCCTGTGCTTTGTTATGTTTTTATGTTTCATTTAAAAGATGTGTTGTTGTTGTTGTTGTTAAATGTTTGAAATTCCATCACTCAGATAAAAATAAAAACCTGGTTAGTCTGAATCCCAACATAGATATATATGTGTGTGCGTGTGTGTGTGAGACTCCATCAATCAAACCATTATTTATCTGAAAAAGTCTCTCAAAGGATGAAATTGATACTCTAAGAGATTTTTCCAGTTTGTCATTTATATTAAAATTACTGACCTTTAAGAAAAATTCCAATTCTTCCTGACAGACTTTTGATTCATATTGCTGTAGTTTGATTGTAATTTGAAAAGCAAATAGCAATTTGTGTTTCTCAAAAATGCCTGAAAAAACAAACAAACAAAAAAACAAATTAAATTTCAATTACAGTGAGAGAAATTATTCTTATAAAAGAACCCAAACAGAAAGCTTTGAACCATGTTTCTAAGAAAAAAATATTTATAAACACACGCACACACATCCATATAAATACATACATAATTCTTCAAACCTAATGCCTCCTATTTATTTCCATGCAAATTAAAAGCTAAAACAGATACAGAGAGCCCTGTTGGATAGAGCAAGTTTGCCATTATCAGACATGATCCCCCTCCCAATAACTTTGCATATTTCAAACTCTTACTATTTCTTTTGTTGACAGAAGGGCTGCTCAGAACATGGCTTGTCACGTATATTGTTGTTTAAGATTGTAGCAAATGTAAATGAATGTCAATGAGTGTAAAATGTTTTTGACAGGAAGGGATTTGTATAGATATACAAGAAAACTTTTGTCTTAATCCACTTTCCAGAGATTTAATCACCTGACTAAGCATTAGAATTTATTCTGAAATCCCTTCTTGGTTTTGTACTGAGAAATTTCCTCCTCCCCTCCTCCCGCTCTCTCTCTATATATATAGAGCGAGAAGGAAAACTTATTTTTCTGCAAAATGAGATTGACTGGAACAAATTCCAGAAGAGAAATCATTGAAGGCAAGCATTTTTGGCAAAGAGAGATCTCAAGAAATAGAGCAAATAATTATCAACTAGCAGTATAGCCCGGCGTTGCTCGGGTGTAATGAAAGCTTTAAAACTAATCCATGGTCCTGGAGCTCAGACTCTTTGGACGTTGGCACGAAACACTAAAAAGCAATAGTTGTTTCCAGTTAAAGTGAAACTGTAGACTGAAAGAAAAATGAATGGATGTAAGTCAAATTTTGATTTCCTGGTATCGATATCAAATAAGTTTTTTCATCGTAAACTGAATTTTGAAGGCTAAATAAGTCCTCTGGGTAAATGGTATCATGGCTGAGACTAAGAACTACAATTATATCTACTTAGAGCCAAACCTGAAGCAAAAACTAAAATAAAAGGTCTGAAAAAAATACAGACATACAGGCAGATAAACAGACACACACACAAACATCTTGCCTTTTATATATATATATTATATTATTGATTTTCTGCACTATTGTAAGAACTGCAACCTTGAAACTTCTGAATATCATTTCTTATGTCTTCGTCTATGAGTGTATCAAATTTGATTAAGATTGGATTACTCCTTCTATAAACCGATTTTTTTGATTATTGATTTTCGATATTTATTGGGGGTCAGTCAGTCAGTTAAGGGCCATATATGATACATGCTTGGGCGATCATGTCTCGAAAGAAACATGACTGACTGGGCATATGATTATCCCACATTAGGTTGCCATTGCTTTCTGTGGTAGATTAGTTGCCAGCCAAGGCTATAGAACCCAATCTGTCCTGTTATTTAACCCATAACTGGAGGGAAGAAACGGATTAGTACCTTTCCCAAGGGTATTTGTGCATAAGTGAATGCAATGAATTCCACTGGAATTCAAACTCGACTCTACGATTTGTCGTTCCGAGCCGATATCCACTGCACCACATCGAGGGTACCTTGACACAAAACCTAGCTAAGAACACTCGCAGATGCTTATCGTACAACTGTGTAAATTTTCAAGATAATCAGTTCAGCCATTTCGGAGTCTATAGGTAATGGACAGACACACACACACACCGGGACAAAGTTCCATTTATAAATAAGTTTAGATAAAAACAAAATAATGCACTTCACTTATATAAACTGAGTTTCATGCATATTTTGGTTTGTTCAAATCTTTGCCAGATTTTTCTTTCTTTCTTTGAAATAATAGCAATGTTAAGCGATAATCTTATAAACTACATGGAGAATTGGCAACATGGAAGCGGGTAACGGGTCTTAAAATCAGCTCATTCACCAATCGCTACTGTGTTTGATGGTCGATCGTACTACAAATTTTACTCGTCGCACAATGCAAAAATTCTTACAAATGGCAGCTCATAAAGAAAGTTGCTAGCACAATGTTGCACTCATACTATGAAATTCTACTGTATAAAAGTGAACATTGAGATCAACACCTAGGCTGTTACATGCTTAAACACAATCTTCAGGTCGTGTGCATTGGGTTTTGACTGGATTATTTATATATGCTGGTCAATGGTGCATGATGGGTAGAAGGTCTATTGTACAGTTATTGGGTGGTAACAGTTATGTTCCAAGTCATTCTAGAGCAGAAATCACAGCAACCTTTTGGGGAGAGTGAGCCAAAAACCTCTGCAACATTTTGGAGGAAGGCCACAATATTAAATGTACTATAATAAATTGTCTCTATCTTCAGATATTGGAGGCCATCTACATTAAATCCAAACAACCCACACTTAATAAAATGACATTCAAATCTGGTCATAACACATTACAATGCATTTAAATATATGGTTCTGTTAACATTTTGAACTCTCATGCGGTGTGACGTCATAGAACTGCATTACAAATTTACGAACTGCGTTTGCTATTTAGTAACTGTTATTGTTGCTTAGGAAAGTTTTATGTCAACACAAGATAAAATCGTCTTTGATAGTGGATGTTTTTATGTTAACACCCTTGTAACCTCTCTGAAGATGGCTGATGGGAGCCGAAAGCTTAGAACCAACTTAATAAAAAATTATCCAAATGTTGGAGAATTTTTGTCTTTATTTTTAACTGAAATTAAAGCCAACATACGATGTTTAGAATGGATCATGATTAAACATAATAGACATTCATTGTCTCTTATATTTAACAGTATATGTTTAGAAAATTATCTGCTGCCTCAATGCACTATATATATATATATATATATATATATATATATATATATATATATATAAATCACATATTGAGAGCTGGTGTTAATAAAATAGTGCAATATAACACAGCTATAAACTATATATTAATAAATAAACAATTAATCCTCATCATTAGCATGACTTAGAGTTTCATGCAGAACACAGTCTTCAGGTGCTGAGTATAGATAGCAGATTAAAGATTGCATTATACATGAAACTGAGTTTGCTAATAGTGAGTGTATATATATATATATATATATATATATATATATATATATATATATATATTGATTGTTTAATTACTTAGTTTCTGGTCATAATAAGATTAGACCAGTGCACATTTGTATTAGAAAGTGTTTAATACAATTATATTGTAGAACTTTTGAATATTTCCCATTTGTAAATGAGTTATTACGTGAGCTAGGTTTCTACCATGAGTCTTCAGGCAATTTGCAATAACTATTATTATCATATTATTATTGCAAATCACCTGAAGACACCACTCATGGTAGAAACCTAGGTCACGTAATAACTCATTTACAAATGGAAAATATATACACATGATACTGTCACAACACTCAAACACCACCAGATAAATCAGAAAGATAAAACAACAGTAATGAAACTGATACTCTTCGACCCGGTCACAGAGTCAAGTGAACTTTCAGATCGCATTAAGATAAACCACACATACAAGCAGACTGATATCATCAGACCATAAAAACCCCAACTAGAATACACACACATACCACACAGGCCCCAACTAGACACACACATACCATTAATGCCCAAACTAGAATACATACATGAACACACACTGCAGCAGTGGACAACCCTCAACAACCATTCATAAAGAGAAGTTCGGACAGTCAAAAGCTTCTCTGCCATTCTGAAGATGAGATTTTAATCTCGAAATATTAATGTTTAATAAATAGGTAACACAAACACTTCCTTACCTTTCTTTATTTCACTCAACGCATTGTAACAGCCTTCAAGACATAACCCATGCAACTATTTTACACAATGCTTCAAGCAAATTACAAAACTTTACTATATATATATATATATATATATATATATATATGCACGCACACAAAATCAAATAATGAAATTAATGGATGTTCTACCATTCTTACCTGTGCAGCCATAATCATAAATATTCTGTGTAAGTGTATCCATAATATTGTTGAGCCTCTTGCTTAGGACAGCATCTGGCAATGATTTCTTTAATGAATATCCAAACACATGCAGGTAAGCTGACAACGAATACTGATACATTGAATTTATGATAGACATTTCAGCTAAAACAAAAAACAATATGGCACCACGACTTGCAGCTGGTCGGTAACCATCACGGAGTTTGTCAATGTCTTTAGCTGTCTTCGCACCAAGTGCAAGTTTTTCTGTCACCTGAAATGTTAATTAAACAGGTGATGTATTTTTAATCTAAACACAAGTTTTCATATTTTCTCAATCTTTTCTGTAGAAGGCATTTAAAAACATGACAAATTATAGATTTGAACAGATATATTTACTATTTGTCAAAATCCAACGGAGAATCTGTAATGTGATCCATCTCAACTTGGTAGCTCAGATATACTTTCTCACCGGCGCAAACACTTTCACAGCTTCTGCTCCGATGAACTTAGCTCACTGGTGCCCCCTAAATATGAATTTACTTGAGCTACAAGATTAGCAACTAGATCCCATCCTTTTACTGTGAAACCAATAAAATGTAAACACAACTTCTATCTACTCTTTTAGCTTCTTTTCTCGCATTTCCCGCCTGTGGAATTCTCTTCCATTTACTTGCTTTTCTGACAGCTACAATCTCCAAGCACTTAAATGTAAAGTGAATAGTCATCTCCTATCTCACTAACGTGCATCCTCTCTCTCATGCTCCTTTCTCTGTCCACTCCACCCTCATCAGTCTTCTCATCCTTCTTTTAACCACTTCCTGACACCCCCTATAACCTGTTAATCTTTCTCATAACTTTCCTCTTATGTAACCCCCTACAAAATTAGTGGCAGTAAAATGCCTTACTTGGGCGACACGATTATAAATAAAAAAGAAAAGATAGATAGCCCAACAGCTACAATCTCCAAGAATTTAGATGTAAAGTCAATAGTCATCTCCTATCTCACTAACCTGCATCCTCTCTCTCATGCTCCTTTCTCTGTCCACTCCACTCTCATCAGTATTCTCATTCTTCTTTTACACACTTCCTGACACCCCCTATAACCTGTCACTCTTTCTTATAACTTTCCTCCTATGTAACCCCCTGCAAAACAGTGGCAGTAAAATGCCTTGCTTGGGGTGATATGATTATAAAAAATTTGTCTATACATCTGAGATGAGATAGTATTTACATTATTTACACTATTCGAACTGATGTTCTTATCTCACTGTTTCGCTTTTGTATACTCTGGTCTTCTTCAGGTGCTAAGAATGATATGAGAATGATATAACCCAGTGATCAAATAAAGGGTTTGGTTTAAAATTCCTACAGATACAAGATACAAATGGATAGAGAAAAATATACATAGGATGTACCGAAGGAAATTTTAAAAAATGTTGGTAAGTCTACATTCAAGCTAGAAAGCTTTAAAAATTCTAACGAACTAGCCAATCACATGTGGAATCTCATGTAACTTGTAGCATATTAAAAAAAGGCCAAACCTTGCGATGGTGGTGATGTCTGCAGATTGGGCCAAGAAGAGAAGTTAGCATTGGTTTCATTTACAAAACGAGAAAGGTTGCTAAATGAAAGGTCCAAAATAATGTCTGGATGTAAACACATCAGAAAATATATTTTAGGACCATACGAACCTGGATGAAAATATTTACAATTCTTGACCAGATCTTCCCTTATTTTAAACTTTCAGTTATGCATTATGAAAGTTCCTGTTATACATTAAAAAAAAAACGCCAGAAAATCAGTTGATATAAAACGCTTGAAGATACCAAAAGGTTGAAGCCAAGATTATGTTATCAATTAACTTTCAAACAAAAATATTTAAAAGCTCTACATTATATATGTAATGAGCACTTTTTAATACAACTGTATACTGGCCTAATTTAATTCTGACCAATAACTGGTAAATAATTACATTATATATATATATATATATATTATTATTATTATTAAAATACTTTCATCCTAACGGAAAAGTAGGAAGGTAAATCCCCAAAACCTGTTCCTAATTAATATTAAATTTTAATATTAAAAAATGATACAGGAGAAGAGCTCAATGTAATTAAAATTACAGAGCTAATATAAAATTAAATAAATTTTCAATATTCAAAATTGTTGAATGAACATTTCAACATGAAATCCCTAAGAGATTTCACATCTCCTCAGCAATGGTACATATTTCAAAATAGAAATAAAAATAAGAATAAAAAAAGAGAGAAAAAAAAATAAAATAAAAAATTTTTTTTTTATTTCTCTTTTTTATTTTATCTTTTTCTCTCTTTTTTTATTCTTATATTTATTTTTATTTTGAAATATGTACCATTGCTGAGGAGATGTGAAATCTCTCTTAGGGATTTCATGTTGAAATGTTCATTCAACAATTTTGAATATTGAAAATTTATTTTATTTTATATATATAGCACAAAGACACACATATAAAATGCAAATGTTTGTGTGTGTGTGTGTGTGTGTGTGTGTGTGTGCACATATGTCTCACCTCTGTAGCTTTAGTTTTTGTTTCTTCCAGAGTCGAGACAAGTTCCACATTGTCTAACATGTTTCCCTGAGATGAAGCCAACTCTCGAAGCAGAGAGTCTTCAAGATCTTTTAGGAGGCGTTTGTTATCACTACAAAACAACAAAAAAAAGAACAGATTAGGTGGAAGTTAAAAAAATTTAAGTCGAATGACACAGTGAGCTTCTTTTTTTTTTTTTCACTTTTGTGATCCGAAAGAAAATGAATGAAATTCACTGAAGCAAACTATTTAGCAAATGAGATTACAATTGATCGGAAAAAATGAATTTGCATTTCACACATAATAATAATAATAATAATGATGAGGGTAAAAAAGAAAGTACAACTCAAAACTCATCAAACATAAATAACTTTTTACCCCACAGAATTTATTTTTGACTGACATGACATATCGTAAGTTGCTTTATTTTTAACCTCTAAGAAAACAAATCAAAACTGTTTTTGCATTTTTAACAAGCCATGTTATAAAACACAATTTCCATCACTCTTGTGTTTTCTAATATAAAGAGTGAAAGTAATTAAAAAAATATTTCTCTAAGGCAATCAGGATTTGATTAACAAATAAAAACTCCAAATAACTTTAAATATTTAATGGTGATTGCTGTTATACTTTGAATAAAATAGATGTTTGTTTAAAGTTGAAATGTTAAATACAGACTTGAAAAAAATTGTTTGAAGAACAACATCTGATATTTTTATTAAATCTTCATCAGTTTGTCAACCAAATCAGAAACAAGACTATGTTTCTTCAGAAAAAAAAGGGAATACTTACACAATTCATTTCAAAGTTTCAACAAATTTTTAGAGATTTTACAAGTTTGGCTTATCCATGTTTCTTAATGCAGTTGCTACAATGACAAATTTATCTAAACTGATTGTAAATAAAATTCTTCACCTTGTCTCTTGAATGAGATGTTCTCGTTGTTCCTCCAGTTCTTTTCTCTCAAATTTGACAATTACACTCAACAATTGATCTTCCAGACCCTGAAAGAATAAAAAATTCCATCAATATATATTGGCAGTCTTTTAATAAAAGCAGATGTACAAGCAGCCAATACGTAAAAATTAATTGAACAAGTGAAGAGGCTCATCCCTTGTTTCCTGCTTAGGATGCGGTTACGGTTTTCTCTTTTCCAATCTTTTCACTCTTTCCTTTATTTTTTTTTTTTTTCAATTGGAGTAGATAGACTAAACTATCGCCTGGTTCACACTCCACCCACATCTATTGAACAGGTGAAGAGGCTCGTCCCTTGTTCCCTGTTTAGGATGTGGTTTCCGGCTTTCTCTTTTCTAATCTTTTTACTCTTACGTAGCCCCCTGCGCATCAGTGGCGTTATCGCCTTGCTCGGGGTGATATGATTAAAAAAAAAAAAAGAACACAAGATAAAATCATCTTTGATGGTGGATGTCTTTATGTCAATGTCCCTGTAACCTCTCTGAAGATGGCTCACGTGAGCCGAAAGCTTAGAACCAGCATAATGAAAAAATATCCAAATATTGAACAATTTTTGTCTTTATTTTCACCTGAAATTAAAGCCAAAATACAATGGTTAGAATGGCTCATGATTAAACATAATAGACATTCATTGTCTGTTATATTTAACAATATGTTTAGAAAATTATCTGCTGCCTCTATACACTATATATATATATATATATATATATATATATATATGATGCAATAAATAAACTGTCATCTAAATGACGCAAACATGAAAACACTGACATGTCATTTTAACAGATATATTTACCAAAATAACACAAAAATATCTCGAAATACTAAATTTATTCAATAAAATCGCCATTGGCTCCCCCAGGTCTCCAGATGATTTTGGATTCTCCTGCAACTCTTCTGGACAGTCTCCTTGTTTAAGTTGGTAAATGCTGCCATAATTGTTGCCTTCAGTTACTCTTTACAAGGAATTTTGTTAGTCTCTCACCCAACTGCACCCTACACATAATAATCAAGGGGTTTGCAGTCAGGGGAGTTAGGTGATCAGGTGTAAGGGGTGATGTGCTCATAGAAATAGTCTGACAGCCATGACTGGGTTCTCCTGCTTGTATGGCATGGTACAGAATCGTGTTGCCAGACATGAGGTCTTCCAGCAGCCACCCTCTTGACTCAGAGCAGCGCTACCTCCTCAAAGCACTTGATGTAGGCCTATGAGTTGAGTCTGATGTCTTGTGGGAAGACAAATGGAGACATAATGTCACCATTACCAATGATCACTCCAAACACCTTTATAATCATAATCACCATTAACACTCATCCAACTCTTTCCAAATCTTCTGCACTGTCCTCAGTTTGACACCCAAACACTCTGGAATGTTTGAATTGAAGCATCCGATGCAAATGCTAAGCAGTATAGTATGTCGTATCTAAATTTATGAGTTGTGACACTGTGCTCTTTTTTTCACAGATGATGCCCAGCTGACCTTTACTATAATGTGCAATTGACAAACAACACGCATGCACAAAATTAAAAATATTAAATGGTGGCAATTTACCCATTGCACCCTCTATGTTAAGCCTTGTAGATTTAGGCAACAGTCCTTCATCTAAACATGTTCTATTAAATAGCACGAATGAGAAATGTTTGTGAAATCTGTTAAACCTTTTAATATTAAACTTGTGACTTTTTCTCTTCATATCAAATTATCTGTGTCATGTATCTAGGATCAGCCAGTCAGTTAAGTGCCATACGCGAAACACACTTGGGTGATCATGTCTTGAAAGAGACATGACTGACTGGGCAGAAGATTATCCCACAGTAGGTTGTCATTGCTTTCTGCGGTAGACTGGTTGCCAACCAAGGCTATAGAGCCCAATCTGTCCTGCTATTTAACCCATAACTGGAAGGAAGAGACGGATTAATACCTTTCCCAAGGGTATTTGCACGTAAGTGAATGCAATGAATTCAACTGGAATTCGAACTCGGCTCTAAGATAGAAGTCAAAAAAGAAAATGTAGGAGCAACAAAAAAGGTTCAATGTGCTTCTTTAATTAAAGCTAGAAAAAGGATTTTTGAAAAAATTACTAAGGACACATGTACAGAAATATTCATCTCAGTGCGAGTTCAAAAAGAAAAGGTTTAAGAGAAAACAACATACTTTCATAGTGACGGTATAATTGATAACCATTGATTTTCCAAAAACATCTGGAGTATATTTTGGATTGGCTAATTTTGTGTTTAGGTATAATCGGAAATTAGGATCATAGTCCACTTCCTTGTCACCTAGCATCACAAATTCTCGACCTTGGGCACCTGTGGAAGATCAACAAATAGGAGCATTAGATTTTAAATTTATTTGGTCGGTCTTAGAAGAATAAACTTTTAAGGAGAGAAAAAAAAGATTTGAACAAGAAATGCAAGAACTTAGATTTGTCCTAATTAAAATCAAAGCTGTCCAATTGTTTTTCTGTGATGACATTTCTCTTTTACAAGGGGTATTTAAGCAACAGAGCCTCGTGCAGAGATTCAATACAAGTTTTTCTCTACCATTAGAATCTTTCTGTAGACTAAAATGAGAATATCATTTGAAGAGCAAATGGTAAATATACAAGTCTAATAAAAAGCTAATTTTTCATTGATTACTGCATGAGTCATAAACCTGAGAAAATAATTATAAACCCCCAACATTTATATATACAAAAATACTCATAAAAAGGAGAAACAGCAAAATGTAGAAACAACAAAATGATTATTTATTATCTGGCTGTTATGGAGGGAAAGAGAGAAAAATACTGAGTAAAATTGTGAGATGTAGATTGGAACCCGACAGAAGGAAAAAATAAAAAATAAAGAATAATCAAAGTGTATAGTCTTCCTTGTATGTTTTTTTTTTTATAGATGTTTCTAATGAGAGTTCAAAAATTTAGCTAGAAAATACAAGAAGTGTCTAGAGTTTGCTTACCTCAAATTTTTGTTGAGTGCTAAAATATAAATATTACTATTATGTCCTGAAAAGGAAAAGGAGCCAAAATTTTGTTGGTGTACATATTGGTGACCTGTTCAGTGTGAACTGCTTGTCCAATAGTGAGAATGTCACGTGTGTGTATGTGTGTGTGAGTGTGTGTGAATAAAAGAGAAAAGTGAGGTTGATTCTTCTTCATTTAGAATGAGAAAATTAATTATAATTATTTTTTATACTAGTTTTTTTTTATGGACATGGCACTGTAACAGTATAATTAATTTTTTTATTTATGTATTTTTTTATAGACCACAACATGTTAAAGTGAGCTTGGTCCATTAATTATTGGTTGAAAATAAACCATTGGAAATCATAAAAAAAATAAAAAATCACACAAGTCTTGTTCATCTATGTTTGGACACTTTAGAAGTTGAATTTAAACTCACTAAGCTTGTATTAATGGTAACCTTTTTTTTTTTTTGCTTTCTATTTATTATTTAGAGAATATTGTTAGAACTGTTTAAATACTCCATAGTTATTATAAATCTACTTAAAAATGTTACAGTTTTTAAAAAGTAGAATATAAATTATTTGGGATTGAGATTATTAGAAAGTAATGTAATATTACGAAAATGAATTTGAAACATTTGTAGGAAAATGTTGAAAACGTTTCATTAAAACATAATCCCAATGTAAGGTTTTGTTTAATAAAACACATAAAAAATATAGTGAAAATTGCAACAGACATTCATACATAAAGTGTGTAAAATAAAGACAACAAATTTTGTGCATCTTAAATATTGATCAGACTTTGGCAATTATTCCAAAGAGAATAATAACAAAAAATTAAGTTTCAATAATAAAAAACAAACACAACTCAAACTAACTGAATCCAAAAATCTTAAACAGTAAAACTCACAAGAGAATCAGAAATCCAAGTGAAGGCATAAATGAAAAACAAACCAACAAAAAAAAAAAACACAGTGATTTAGAATTTGTGCTTGAAATCTCGGCCCAATACGTGCCCAAGTGCAAAGTACCAATGATCATGTGACCACAATACCAATCAGTTAGGTGATGTGGGTAAGCATAAACACAAAAGATTACCCTTTTTTTTTCTTCTTAGGCTTCAATGATAATTTTCTATTTGTTTTAGGAGTGGTGACCGGCTTCACTGGGGCCACTCTAACCTCTTCAACAACCTCTTCAACTAATACTGGGGTTGGTGGCTGTGGTCGAACTTAAATGTTCAAATGGGTTATAAAGACAAGAAAACAAAGTTTTCTTAAAGAAGAATCAATCATGGAGGACAGATTTGGAAGCAGGAAAGGAATTAAATTTACATCTATTTCAGAAATTTCTTTTCAAATATTTTTCTTTTTAGAGAAAAGAAGGAAAATTTTAGTGATAAATAAAAAGACAAATATACATAAAAAACAAAAAAAAACCTAAAAAACAAAAGCTGACTGCATTGTAAATTTATTATTCATAAGTTTTTGATCAAATTAAAATCTTTTTGTCAGATATAAAAGAAAGCATTGCAAGAAATATTCTAAAGAAAAAAGTCAAATATTCTTGATGATATTCTAAATATTTTAAAGTTTGGCAATGTATGTGATTGTTACAATCTTTTTATTAGCATAATTCACATGACTTTTTACTCAAGAAAGAGAGAAGAAAACAAATAAAATAGAGGAATTCATTTAATTAAAAAGAAGAGAAAATGCTTGGAATTGGCAAAATTGGATAGAAACTATCTCACTTGTTGGCTATTGTGGCATGTGGATGCTTCCTTACTTTATTCAACTGAACAGTAGCAGCGACGAAAGTAATCAGCATGGAACGACCAGAAGTCCCAGATAAAAACACTAACCAAGCCCTATTTGGCCTTTTTTTTTCACTTTCTCCTTTCAATGGTCTCTACCTTCAAGGCCAACACTTTTCCAATTTTCTTTTTAAGCGGCCACTAACTTCAAGGCTCAGCTTGAAGGGCTACTCTGTTTGCTGTAGGAGACATGAGGCTTAAACATACAGCTTGCTTTCCAATTTTTCATTTCTCCAGGGAACAGGCAGAGAATCTCCTTTCAAGACGCCTACCCTAAGAGAAAACTACATGCCACTCCTGCTGCAGAAGACATGCACCAGTTCTAACATTCTCACACTCAGATTTCTTATTCCTCGTGGGAACAAGTGGAGAAATCTCTCTACAAAACATCTACTCTCGGAACGAACTTTGCTAACTGGGAAGCCCAATACTATTATTTTGCTCACTTTTCAACCAGAAATAAAAGCTGTTGAACAGTTATTTCAAGCCTTGGATTTCTACTCTCACTGCCGAACATGTGCATGTACGCACACACATGCAACTGGGAAAAATTCCTACAATGGAGCTAACATTATTCTTTCAAAATTTTACAATTAACAACAGTTTTTCTTGATGTGGGCAATCTGTATAAAGTTAGTATAAAGTAAAAATGTTACTGGATCTCTTATTAATTATTAATTACAAAAGAAGTCAATTCACAAGTTGATGTTTATTTGATGATTACACTTTGTGGAAACATATCAGTGACTATTACTTAAGAACTGTGGTGAACCCTCGGACCCATCCAACTATCGCCCGATCAGTCTTCTACCAATATTCGGGAAAGTGTTCGAGGCTATAATAAATGCTGAAATAGTTCATCATCTCACCGCCCACAAACTGTTCTCCGACAGGCAATATGGATTCCGATTTGACAGGTCCACAGCCGACCTGCTAACTACTGTAATGGAGTACATGCTACAGGCCCTTGATGAGTCTGACGAGGCTCGCGCGGTTGCTCTGGATATCTCCAAGGCTTTCGACAGGGTTTGGCACCCTGGCCTCCTATGCAAACTACGCGGTTATGGTATTACCGGTCGCCTGCTTGACCTAATCCAATCTTTCTTAAATAACCGCAAAATGAAGGTCGTTCTGAATGGGCGTGCCTCTTCGTCCTACAGCACGAATGCTGGTGTCCCACAAGGCTCTATCCTGGGCCCAACGCTCTTCCTTATTTTCATCAACGACCTCCCAGATGAGATCAGGTCCCAAGTAGGCATCTACGCAGATGACACTACAATATACTCCCGCTCCAGTAAGAAACCTGTCGTGGCGGACAGACATAATCTCACTGCTGACATTGAGCGGGATCTACACTCTGTGGTGAACTGGGGCAAGAAGTGGCTTGTCAACTTCAATTCCTCGAAGACCAAGCTGTTGTCTGTCAACCATTACAGGCAACCTCTTCTGCCTCCCATAAGCATGGACCAGATGATTCTCCCGGAGAGTAATACACTACGCCTCCTCGGACTTACCCTGTCCTCAGACCTCAAATGGAAGCACTATATTGAATCCATAGCAAAATCTACTGCTAAGAAGATTGGGTCACTATGTCGATCCAGGATGTTTTTTCCACCTGAATCCATCCTGCATATATACAAGTCAACCATCCGTCCGTGCATGGAGTACTGCAGCCACTTTCCCATCGTCGAAATGTGGCCTCCCTCTGTCTCTTCTATAAATACTTTCATGGCTTCTGCTCGGATGAGCTTAAGTCACTGATGCCTCCTCAACAGGTGTTTACCCGTTCAACCAGACTGGCAACTGGGTCCCACCCATTCACAGTCAGGTTAGCCAAACGCAGACGACAATTCTACTCCTGCAGCTTCCTCTCTCGCACTTCCCGCCTGTGGAACTCACTCCCGTATTCTTGCTTTCCTGACGGCTACGACCTCCAGAAATTTAAAAGCAAAGTTAATACTCACCTACTAACCACTGGCCTCTAGCTCTCTCCCCTCCCCTGTATAACCTTCCCTTTCTCTCCGCCCATGTACCTGTCATTGCACCTGCTTTCTCAGTTTTCTATTGTTCCTTTCTAACTAGCTTGTACTCCTCACTCTTTTCTAATTAATCTTTCTACATTTATGTAACCCCCTGCACATCAGTGGCGTTTCTGCCTTGCTCGGGGTGAAATGATTAAAAAAAAAAAAAAAAATAATGCATAATATTTTAATCATCATGGTAGCATCTGATAAATGTACATGATAGTGATATTAAAAATGGTATTTTGCAAGCAAGACCTGACATCAAAAAATGAAGTCAATGACAATATCAAGGCTATTCATCAGCAGTTGATAAAATTAAAGGAACTTTAAGATCAAACTGAATGAGATAATTTTTAACCCCTTCCTCACCAGTTACTTTGGGAGAAACATTTAATTTTCAGATGAATTTTTTTATTTGTTATACAGTATATGCGCATGCCAATACCACAATATCCATCTAGTGGAAGAAAACTGCTTCAGGAAGACTAAGAACCTGAATTTATTTCAAGCCCAGAAAGGGATAAAAAGAATCAAGATCGATGTTTAAACATGTCTGTAGCTGGTTTTTTAATATAATGTTTTGGACATGTTTATTCGTTTGTGTCTGAAAAAGACACTTTTGGTAAAACATATATAAATGTCTGCACCAGGGAAAGGGTTAATGAGAAGTTACAAAAGAAAAAGAAGACAGGGAGACAAGAAGAGAAATAGAAATGGAAAAAATAACAAACTCAACACCAACAATTAAATGCTCTCTCCTTTTTTGAGACATGCAACATTCAAACAATGAGAGATTTAAAATAAATTTACACTGAAAGAAACAATCAAATATGTACAAAATGCTATTTTGTAGGAATAGTGAATGAATTCAATCTTCATTGTTGATTTTCAATATGTTGAATTGTTAATGAATAGATAAATCATGTGAAAATAATGCAGAGAAAAACTTATGTGGGTGTGGGTTCAGGCACTATATATATATATATAATGTTCATATAAACAATTAATAGTAAAGCTTCTAATATCATTTCACTCAAAATGTTAAAAGTGAGAAATTTCCACAGAATATTCTAATACTTTTCTGATACTTTTTTATGTGCTTTTTTTAATTTCCTCGGAATATAAATACAAAGGGGGGGGGTTTTGTTTTGAAATATTGTTGGGCTAACCAAGAAAAGATTGCATAAAAATTTTTATGAATTTATCTGTAATGAATACTCGTCTTTGAGTAGATTTTTTTTTTTTTTATAAGCGTTTCACCCCGAGCAAGGCATGTCACTGCCACTACTGCGCTGGGGGCTACATAGAGTGGAGAAAGGATGATTAAATATAGGAGATGTCAGAGGGTGGGTGATAGGCAGATAGGGATACCGAGAATGGTTAAATATAGGAAATGTCAGAGAGTGGGTGATAGGCGGGTAAGGATACCGAGAATGAGGGTTCGGTAGATGAGAGTGTTCTGAGAATAATTGGGAGTTAGGGTGATAGGAGGTGTCTATTGACCCTACATTTAAACACCTGGAGATTGTAGCTGTCGGGAAAGCAAACGAAGGTTGTATTAAATGGGCATACCTCCCAAAACTACCATACGAACGCGGGCGTCCCTCAAGGTTCTATCCTAGGTCCCATGCTGTTTCTGATCTACATTAATGATCTCCCCAATGCCATTAGATCCCAAGTTGGCATGTATGCTGATGACACAACAATCTACTCTCGCATCAATCAAAAACCAGGTGTAGACGACAAAGCGAACCTTGCTGCCGTACTTGAAAAGGACCTCCAATCTGTAGTGGCCTGGGGTAGGAAATGGCGAGTAAATTTCAATGCTTCTAAAACAAAGCTGTTATCAACTAACCACCATAGACAATCGCATCTACCTCCCATTAGCATGGGACAGGCTAGCCTCCCAGAGAGTAAAATACTACACCTCCTTGGCCTTACACTTTCGGCAGACCTCAAATGGAATGACTATAACGAATCCATTGCCAAATCTGCTGCTATGAAAGTCGGCTCTCTGTGCAGGGCCCGGAAGTTTTTC
Organism: Ascarosepion bandense; assembly: GCA_037127315.1. Classification (NCBI taxonomy): domain Eukaryota; kingdom Metazoa; phylum Mollusca; class Cephalopoda; order Sepiida; family Sepiidae; genus Ascarosepion; species Ascarosepion bandense. Next base: position 40,554 of record JBBBDQ010001578.1, read on the forward strand.
CCACCTGAATCTATTCTACACATATACAAATCAATCATCTACCCGTGTATTGAATATTGCTGCCATATCTGGTCAGGTGCCCCTGCTGCTCTCCTTGGGCTTCTTGACAAAATACAAAGGAGGATCTGTAACGTGGTTGATACTGACTTGGCAGACTGGCTGCAACCACTCTCTCACTGGCGTGATGTGGCTTCCCTGTGCCTTCTTCTACAAGTACTTTCGTGGCTTCTGCTCCGATGAGCTTAGATCACTGGTGCTGCCTAAGCATGAATTTGCATGAGATACTAGATTAGCAACTAGGTCCCACCCTTTTACAGTTAAACATATAAGATGTAACCATAAATTCTACTCCAACAGCTTCTTTTCTCGCGCTTCCTGCCTGTGGAACTCGATACTTTGTTTTTCATAATCAAACAGTATATCTATTTACATCTACTGGCCTGAATAATCAAGAAATCTTGTTAGGAAAATATGTGACCTCTGGCAGGATTTGAACCTGTGTTTTCGTTGAGGAAACTGTCATTAGATCTGATGTGCCTTAACCACTTGACCAGGCAGGACTTATGGTCAAAGAAAGCCGAAATGTTTAAACAAATAAATTAAAAATGTGTCAGAGTTAATCCATTTCGTAACAGATTTCGTAAAATAAATTTCATAAAATAAAAATTATGTTTTGTCATTTTGCTAGATTTTAAGAAGAAGTGTGCATCTGAGGACTTTTCAGCAACTGTACACGAGAACTGCCTTACATATTATTTTTCTTGTTTTTGATCATTTCACTACAAGCAAGGCAATAAAGCAACTAAGACACAAGGGCGTTACCGAGTGTTAGTGGATATAAGTACAATCTACTATCAAGGAGAGAGAACAATAAAAGAACAAGAATTATGAAGACAGAAGATAACAATTGACATTGATCTTCAAAAATTTAAATGCAATGTTGACTTGGAAGCAAGAAACTGGAAGAGAGTTCCACGAGTGAGAAAATATAATTTCCTACTTCACTCAAAATATTTAACTTCAGTAAGAAACGCCCTGAAACAGTGTTAATCCCATTTACTTGCATTTGAGAAGATTAAGAAAGAAAATGTGCTCTTCAGCAGGGTTCAAATCAGTGTTCCCTTTTGTCGGAGAAACCATCATCTGATCTGGTATGCTTTAGATCATTCAATCAGCAAAGTTCAATTATTCCTTTAAAGAATGCACATCCTATTGTTTGGATCTTCTAGAAAATTCATGTCTTATCATTTTTTGGTATGACAGTTCAATCTTTTTTTTTTTTTTTTTTTAATCATGTCACCCCAAGCAAGGCATTCCACTGCCACTATAGCGCAGGGGGTTACATAAAACGATTGGGTATAGGAAATGTCAGAAGGAGGGTGATAGACGAGTTAGGGAGAGAGTTGGAGAGAATGGGTGTGAGTTAGTGTGTTAGGAGGTGTCTATTGACCTTACATTTAAACTCCTGGAGGTTGTAGCCGTCGGGGAAGCAAGCATGCAGAAAGAAATTCCACAGGTGGGAAGTGCAAGAAAAGAAGCTGTTGGAGTAGAAATTGCGGTTACATTTCATCGGTTTCACTGTAAAAGGGTGGGACCTAGTTGCCAATCTAGTATCTCATGTAAATTCACACCTAGGGGGCACCAGTGATTTAAGTTCATCAGAGCAGAAGCCATGAAAGTATTTATAGAAGAGGCACAGGGAAGCCACGTCACACCGGTGAGAGAGTGACTGCAGGCGGTCAGCTAAGTCGGTATCAATCACATTACAGATTCTTCGCTATATTTTGTCAAGAACCCCGAGGAGAATAGCGGGTCACCCGACCAGATGTGGCTGCAGTATTCAATACATGGGTGGATGGTAGATTTATATAAGTGCAGGATAGATTCAGATGGAAAGAATTTCTGGGCCCTGCACAGAGAGCTGACTTTCATAGCAGCGGATTTAGCAATGGATTCGACGTAGTCATTCCACTTGAGGTCAGCTGAGAGTGTCAGGCCAAGCAGGCGTAGTGTCTCTCCAGTCTCTTTAACTGCTTCCTACTTCTTACCCTTACTGCTTATATACAACATTCTTCAGTAGTCCTCTGCTTTTAATGGCTCTTCAACCTTGTATAGAGTTAAATAACATAGCAGACTGGACTTTCTAACATTGGTTAGTCCAGGAGAAAGACAACTCTAAATTCAAAATCATAAAGACAGTGGAGGAAACCACTCCACTACCTTTCCCAAGAATAATCATGGCAAGACATAATTTATTTTTAATTAAGAAAAAAGAAAAAAAGCTGTGAATAGCTATAATCCAGAAGGGACATGGCATTTAAAGATACATAATAATTGATGTGTGCAAGTATAATCATATGACTGATATATAAACGATATATTTCTCATTTGGAGAGAATTATAACCAAAATGAATCTGTTTTTAATATGCTAACATTTAATATGTCAATTTTGCAAAAAGAAAAGAAAAGCGTTTAACATTAAACAAGCAACTTTTATTACATGGAAAAATGCGTGCATGAAAAGTAATATTCTTAAGATTTTATTAAACCTGGAAAAGAAACAGGACAAGTTATTAAGCCTGGAAAAGTAAAGGACAAGATATTCTAAAGAAATAAAAAAAATAAGAAATTTCTTACTTAAAATATTGCATTCAAATTTTATTTTATCTGCAATATTTTAAGTAAGAAATATTTTATTTTTTACTTCACTCGAATATCTTGTCCTTTACTTTTCCAGGTTTAATAACTTGTCCTGTCCTTTTCCAGGTTTAATATAATCTTAAGAATATTACTTTTCATGCAAGCATTTTTCCATGTAATCCATGATTTTACCAGGCATTGCTATTAATTTAATAAAAATTTCATGCTGAAAACCATGTTCAAAAATATTCAAAAGAAAAAAAATATACGCAATTGATTAAAAAAAAAAACAATAAAGAAATTGATTGTTTATAATTAATTCTGATAATCAATTCTGATAAAATGATAAGTGATAAGCAATTTTGATTGACAAAAATAATATAAGATATCATCAAAATTTAAATGTTGAAAACCGCATGCAAAACTATCAAACAGAAAAAAATTATAAAGAATAAGATTTATTATTGGAAGTGTTAGTCATTCACTTATGTACTTAATCTCCCTTTTCGGACTTCATATATTTTGATGTAACTTTTTCTACTGAACTAAAATTCAAAATTTTTTTTTTCAAAATGTAGCTAATGAGGTGTCCTATTTAACTCTGTAAACTGCTTGAAATTTGGTTGAGAACTGAATTAGTGGTAAAGCTTGAAAGCTGCCTAGATTCACTCAATATCAAACTTAAGAATATATTCAACCACTGTCATGGTTGAATGATACAAATGAATTAGAAGAGTACACTACTAAATAGAAGGGACATTATCAGAGCCTGTAATGTGCACATTCTTCTCTATATATTTAGAAATACTCTTGCAGTACCTGTTTGAAAATGAGTGATAAAAAATATCATGTTTTGACTAACTCAAGTCATGAGATGATGACCTTATTTAGGTCAGGCTGTTTTTAACTCATCCAGTTATTAGGAAGTTACATCTGGAAATAGGAAATTGTTGAGCCATGTTAACTGAGTTTGTCTCCCTTACGTTCTATGCATTGATTTGGAACTGGGAAATCTCTGGCAAAGAATTCTTTTTTACACTAAGGTTCTTCCTGTACAAGGCTTGGGAACCACTCAAGGTAGAAGGTTACGGTAAGAGGTGGTTTATATGGATAGGAGGGGAAGATAACGGTTAACTCTTGATTTGAATGAGTTAAGATTGTAGCAAGGGAGAGGATTTAAAGGGTGGAAAATATTTCTTCTCCAACAAGGACTCTGAGATGATTTTGAACTGTATTATGATTGGAAAGTGAGGGTTGTGCAGCTCCAACCAAATCTTCTAAATTTTGGCCTGATCTGGCTTATAAAGTAGAGAATAGCTTGAGGAGTCAGGTAGTTAGATACAGGGAGTCAACCATTTTATCTGCATCTTTAATGATGGATCTTATATAAGAATTCCATATGACAGGTCCTAGCCATGAAGTGAAGTGAAACCAGGAGATGCAGTTCATCCGAGCACTTTCCATGATTGTAGCAAAAAACAGTGAGAGACTCACTACATCCTGCCTGTGAGAGGGAGAGAGAGAGGTTGGAGGGTGGAAAATATTTCTTCTTCAACAAGGACTCGGAGATGATTTTGAATACCAAGATTGGAAAGTAAGAACTAGTTAGATCCTGCCCAAATGGGGTAACAGTGTCCCATTTTCAGCTGAAATGTAGAGGGTAGAATGAGGAGTTACTGAAACTAAGGAATCACTTTAACCAATCCAAGAGACAGGTGATAATAATTCAAATGTTGAAGTGCTAATTTCTTCACAAGAGAATTTTGTTTCTCACAGACTTATCTGTCAAACAAGAAGATCAATAAAAATATTTAAAGAATACAATTGCAAAATATTAAAGAATACAATTGCAACAAAATAAGCCAATGCATTTATCTAAAAACAACATCAACAATTGTTTCCTAACCTAGATAAAAAATGATGATATTTCTGATTGACTATCGTCATGAATTGGAAGACACCTGCTAGTGTCGGATTCAGGATATGTATAAACCAGGAAAACTGTTCACCTTTAATGTTTTTCTCTAACACGTTGTTAATGACAGGATCAATATATTCGTCAACATCTTGGAATAAAAAGGGAAAGCCATATTTGATTGCCATCTCCAACTGTTTCAGGAAATCGGGATCGTTAAATGTATACACCTGCAAAAGAAAGCAAGATAAATGAGAAAAATTGTAAAATAATTAAAATATTAGTGTTTTGTTTACAAAGAAGAATCAGCAATATTATCAGTCCTGATCTGGCAGCTCAGCTTCAGTCAACTTTCCATCACCATAAGGTTGCCTCCCTGTGTCTTTTCTATAAATACTATCAGTACAGCCCGGCATTGCTTGGGTGTAATAAAAGCTTTAAAACTAATCCATGGTCCTGGAGCTCAGACTCAGCCTAAAGAATATTTGTATGAAGTTTTGTGAGAATCGGATAAAATTTGTGGATTTGTATAAAAGACTTACAGACAGATAAACAGACACACACACAAACATCTTGCTTTTTATATATATATATTATCGATTTTCTGCACTATTGTAAGAACTGCAACCTTGAAACTTCTGAATATTGTTTCTTATGTCTTTGTCTATGAGTGTTTCAAATTTGATTAAAATCGGACCACTCCTTCTATAACCTGATTTTTTCGATTATAGATTTGATATTTATCGGGGGTACCTCGACACAAAACCTAGCTAGTACAACTGTGTAAAATTTCAAGAAAATCGGTTCAGCTGTTTCAGAGTCTATAGGTAATGGACACACACACACACACACACACACACACACACACACAGAGACAAAGTTCCATTTATAAATAAGTTTAGATTTAGATTTCAGGGTAACTGTTCGGATGAGCTCTTTACTATGGTACCTAGACTTAATGGATTTAAGCACATACTAGACTGGTGTCAAGATCACATCAATTTACAGTTGAGCTGGCAAGATATAGGTTTAAATTCTATGCTAACAGTTTCTGTTTTTGCATTTCTTGCATGTCGAACTTCCATTTGATTCCGTGCTTTCCAGCCAACCTTCATCTGCAAGAATTTAAATGCAATGTCAGTCGCTATCTACTGTCCTGATTATTATTTTATCTTACTGCTCAATATTAATGTTTCCATTCCTAATTCTTCTACACCTAGTAATCCTTTGTGTCTTAGTGGCTTTACTCCCTTGCATGGAGTGAAACCGATTAAAAAGAAAATACAATTTTGATTAATTGCGCCATGCTTTCCAGCCAAATTTAATCTGCAAAAATTTAAATGCATTGTCAATCGCTATATCCTGTCCTTCTGATTATTCTTTCCTTTTCTCTCAATATTATCGTTTCTATTCCTAATTCTTCCACACTCAGTAACCTTTTTGTCTTAGTGGCTTTACTACCTTGGATGGGGTTAAACTTATTAAAAAGAAAATACAATTTTGATTAGCTGCGCCATGCTTTCCAGCCAACTTTAATCTGCAAAAATTTAAATGCAATGTCAATCTCTTTCTACTATCCTCATGATTACTCTTTCCTCTTCCTTCTCAATATTAATGTTTTTGTTCCTAATTCTTCCACACTTTGACTGCTTTGCATGGGGTAAAATCAATTAAAAGAAAAAGATGATAGCACAGTATATGGGTGCACCTCCAAATATCTCGATGCCCAGAGCTGTGCAACTGATCTCTCCTCTGGCCAAGCTCTAACAGCTCAATGGGGAAAAACTGGATGATAACATCGAATATCTCCAAAACCAAACTAGTAATGTTTCATAATCACCAAACAGATCCTGAATTTCATCCATTTGTGATGACAGTCTTTGCTTTGAATGTCCATTGGGACTTAAGTTCTCCCCAGAAACTTATGTGAATCATCCCTAAAGTGGCTGGCAGGGAAAAAAAATTTTAAAAAAGTGGCCCGCTCTTTGTACTGCTCCAAAAAGTACCTGACTCTTTCTGCCGTGTTTTTTTGCAACAAGAGTCAGATCAGACAAAGAATGGAGCATTGCTGCCATATAGCTAAAAGCTATCCCAATCCTCACTTTCCAAACCTTGAGCTAATGCTGCCCGATCCTCACTTTCCAACCTTGACAGAATCCAAAAATGTTTTTTGAAAACATTAAGGCAAATCTAATAGAGATGTTTGTTGAAACTATTAACAGACTATAGCCACACCGCTTCAAGTTCAAGACACACACAGAATTGTGCGCTTTCAAAAATCAGTGAAACATAAAATTAGAATTCTTTTCAGTGTCAGTCAACCCGAAGAACAGAATATAAGTAAAAGTAAAAATTACATCTCTCTCTCTCTCTCTCTCTCTCTGTGTTATCTAAACTTATTTATAAATGGAACTTTGTGTGTGTGTGTGTGTGTTTATCCGTTACCTATAGACTCCGAAACGGCTAAACCAACTTTCTTGAAAATTTACACAGTTGTGCTATAAGCGTCTGCAAGTGTTCTTAGCTAGATTTTGTTTTCGATGTACCCCCGATAAATATCGAAAATCGATAATCAAAAAAAATCAGGTTATAGAAGGAGTGGTCCGATTTTAATCAAATTTGATACACTCATAGACAAAGATATAAGAAACGATATTCAGAAGTTTCAAGGTTGCAGTTCTTACAATAGTGCAGAAAAATTTGATATCAATACCAGGAAATCAAAATTTGACTTACATCCATTCATTTTTCTTTCAGTTTATGGTTTCGCTTTAACTAGAAACAACTATTGCTTTTTAGTCTTTTGTACCAATGTCCAAAGAGTCTGAGCTCCAGGACCATGGATTAGTTTTAAAACTTTCATTACACCCAATCAACATCAGGCTATACAGCTAGTATTTGCATAATCTAATGATTTCCATGGAAAACTGTACATGACTCACAGATGTGAAAGAAAGACATGGGGCCCACACTAAAACTAGAGAAGGTGAAAAAAAAATCAGTATAAATGGTACTTTGAAGGAACATAATGTATACAGTCATTACATAAAATTTAGTGGTCAACATGATTCCTGGTTCTCAAAAACCAATGCTACAAGAACAGGGCATGGATCCAATTCACAAGAATGAATTAGAAAGGAAAAAAGAAAAATAAGACTATTTCTTCTTCTTCTATGTGCCCTGTCCCTTCAGGATGTAGGCGATCATGGTTCTCCACGTCTCCCTATCTCTTGTGGCACTTAGTATGTTTGCTCCTGTTACTCTTGGCAACCCCCGTTCCGTCATCCACCTGATCAGGCCCTGCAAATATGTTATCCGCTGCCTTCCTCTGTCTCTCTTTCCTTCTATCTGGCCAGTCAGTATCAGGTTCTCCAGGCTCTCCTTCCTCATTGCGTGTCCCAGGAACTTCAGTTGTCTCTTCCTGATGCTCATTATTAATTTCCTTTTTGTTGCCATTCTTTCCAACACCTCCTCATTGCTTGCATGCTCAGTCCACGATATCTGCAGCATCCTTCTGTAGAACCACATTTCCGCTGCTTCCAGTTCTGTCCTCATTTTCAATGATATTGTCCAGCATTCACTGCCGTATTGAAGAACTGACATCACATAGCAATCCAGAACTCTTTTCTTTGTTTCTAGTGAAATTTTCCTGTGTCTTAATACTTTACTCAGCTTCTGGAACGTGTCCTTTGCCATGCCAATTTACCTTCGGATCTCTGTGTCACACTTTCCATATGCATAAATAGATGTTGAGGACTTTTCCTGCTTTGGGTGTAATCTACTTGCTTCAGGTTCATGAAAAAAAAAAACAAACAAAAACACACAGGGCACTATATCTACTGGGCCATGTGTCCTCAAGGATATGGGCATTAGTTAGTTCCAGTGACTTGACTCAAAGAGTTGTGAGTTCAATACCTGGCCACAGCAGTAGTGAACAAATAACTTAGCGAGTTAAGTTAAAGGGAGATAACTACATGGCTCCTAGAAATAGCATCGCACATGGAATGAGAATGATATACCCCAGTGATTGTAATAAACAGTTCAGTTCGAAATTCCTATAACCTGAAGAAGGCTTTAGCGTACAACAACTGAAATGTCGTAATAATGGCAATAAACATGAGGACAACAGTCTGAACAATGTAAATAGTGCATATAAAAACACCACCTTCACTTTGGTAGAGCATAATTTATGAAAATCTGAGCAGGAATCTGGGTGTCTGGGCTTACCTCAGCCAGTTACAGAAAATCATGCAATAAAGTTTGTGCAAGTTGAAATTCAAAAACACCTCCACCTTTTTTATGAGGACAGAAAATTTTCACTGTCTACATTTCAACACAAGTTCTCTGATATTAGGACAGATCTCTACTCGTAGCATCTTGCTTGTGTATAGATCAAATAATTGATCCTTTTGTTAATTTATGTTTAACATCTTTAAAACACCTTTCTGCTTGTGAGCAATTATTCCAATTATTTTTTATCCTATATAATATTCAATATGAGATCTTGCTTTGTATCTTCAGCTAATCTGTCTATCAACAAAATATCAGTTTCAACCCAGTGTAAGAAAGTATCTTTGAATTTTTCCTCCACTTTTTCACTTTCAGATGTAATAAACCTCAATCTTGTCAAAGCAGCTACGTGGAATGGTATTGCCGTTCACATACTCAAAAGTTCTTCAGATATCTGTGATGTCATTTTTGTGTATTGTTACTAACTTATAGAAAGTGGTCAGCACTCATCTACTTCATGGGTAATAGATATGGCTATTTATACTCTTGGAGACTTCCTATGTAAACGTGTCACCTCACTTTTCATATTAAATTTCTCAAAATTTTCATAACTTTGAGGCGATTTCAGTGTGTGGCATCTTTGGAAAGTGTTTGAAAACTATACCATGGGTCAACCCAAGCCTTGTGAGTGAAATTCGGTAGATGGAACTCTTTGGTAGTCATTGATGGTTGAGCTAGCACAAAATTAAAGGTCCTGGGTATGACGGTAAACTGCATCCGGCAGCAAGGCCACTGATTGGGAGGTTGTGAGGAGCATGGAACCACCTCTTAATTGCTGTTGTTCCCAGGTCCACCCTGACGTGGAGTGGTAGCACTTGTTTGGGTCCCAGCTATGGGCAAACAGTTGACCCCCAAACTGGGGTCAAAAAGCTATAAAAGTATTCAACAAAACTTTTTTGAATGAAAAAAACGTTACCAACAAAACTTTTTTGAATAAAAAAACGTTACCAGCAAAACTTTTTTGAATAAAAAAATGTTACCAGCAAAACTTTTTTGAATAAAAAATATAAACAAACAAAATCAATAAAACAAATAAACTAAATAAAACAAATCAAAACGATTTTCAGCATTAAATGACCTAATGAAGGTTGATATGCTGGTTAAATAAATCAATCAACCAACAACCAACCAACAAAGTCAAAAGTCATCATGACCGAGATTTTGAGCTCCTGGTCTTGTTCAGGCTGTTGATCATGCCAGATAATGAGCCCTCTCCTAAAAATTGTAACTAATGTCTGCTCAGCCCAATTGCAGTATAAACTACAGGTGGGATGTGTGGGCGATGAACAAACACAAAATGTGCCTGAGCAGGTATCTGCAATGGGGATTAGTTAGCCACCCTGGTAGACAAGCACACATGGATGTGAGTGGCCAGCCTTAATATAACATAAATGAACTGGCCAAAAGTTGAAAATGTTTTCATTATCTTTGCTGAAGCACAAAACTGCTAAATATTTTTCATTATCGATATTCATTGCCCATATTTTTTTATTTTCTATCAGGAAAGTTCCAAATATATTCTGTATGTTACTCATCTATATATCTTTCAAAAGTCAAATAATTAGTAAAGAAACAAATCTCCAGTTTTTAACTCTATAGTCGTTCCCATTTGAGGAAACTGTATTCCGTTATTGTCATCAGAAGAGTGTTCTTTTTTAAACAATTCTTATAAAAACAATTATATTTCTGTGCTTTCTAATATAAAACAATGATAAATTTAAAGTATAGATGGTTACTTTAAGGTTTTTGCCTTCCTCTTTCTTTTTAATCCAGTTCAGAGCTTGTTGTTGTGGATCTATACACAAGGGGAAACGGCTTGCACGAGTGGTCAGTATACCATTCTGGATGGACAGCTCATCTGGAGGAAGTCCTTCTGATGTCCACCTAAGTAATAAAATGTAAACAAATGACTGACAAGAACGCCTGATTAAATATAATCATGCCTTCTGAAATAATTAATCTGGCTAAATTGGTTTGATGTATTCTTAAGTAATTAGCATTGAGTGATAGAATATAAAAAAAAAATTAACAATTGGTTTTCAGCTTTGAAATGATTAAATAAAGATGGTCATCAGTTGCTAACATACAAACTTGTTTTGAGAGAGTATCTGAAAAAAAAGTATAATTTTTTGCAAATGAAAATTAAAAAAAAAAGTTAGTGTCAAGAGCACTTGGAGACAATACTTCGACATAGTAAGTGCTTGTTCTCAGGAAAGCTTGGAAAACTTTCTTTTAAAAAAACAAAAACAAAAAAACAATGATCGTAATGAAAGCTTTCTGTAATAAAAACTGTTCCAGCCGCAACTTACCGACTGATTTCAACGTCGCTGGTAAGGATATCTTCCAGTTTGAATGGCAGACTAAGAGGGATTTCTTTCTGAGAGAGATCTTCAAGCCACTCTTTGTAAATCATGTCTATACGATATTCCCAGCTGAATGCCCCAACATAGCTGAGGAAACCCGCAGCAAGTAAGCAGTCCCCTAATAGACGAAGTTGTTTTTCTTTCAACACATCCAAATCCTTCAACCATCTAAAGAAAAAATAAAAGCAAAAAAACAAAGTAGATAGAAATATAAACAACTGATACTAGATGATATGAGGGGGCACAGAAAAGTTCGTGATGTGACCCACTTCCCAAAATCTGGCCAATTCACCAAATATCAGTAATTTTTTTTGGAAGGAAAATGATTCTTGGTTAGTCTGATAGCATTTCAATATAAGAAAAATACATAGCAACCGCTATAATCCCATACATGAAAAAATATCAATGTCTTAATATACCAATAACACTTCTCTGTACAAAGAGATGATGATGATGATGATTTCAAAAGAACAGTGTGTATATGCATGAATAGGTGGGTTAGGGGCTGCACATATCCAAACCCACCCAGATGACTTCACCCCCAGGATCTAGTGACAAGGTGGCATCAAAGACAACTGGTGGACAATCATTTGGAGTAAATGGTGAGACTAAGCTTCAAAGTAATGCTCTTCTTGTATGTCATAGCTTATGTAGACATAACCAGTTAAAATTCAAAGTTGTTCTTTTCCTAGACATGTTTTCACTCAAGGCTAGAGATCCCAGAGAAATTTAATGCATAGCTAGCAGGTAGCAAAGTATAAAGAATTCATGCCAATCCTAGGAGTTTTAGTGATCTTATGATCACGAGAAATAAAAACCAAAAATCTAATTCACATGATTCCTTAGAAAAAGGAAACCATTCTACTGGTGGAAAATTTAGAGAGTTCCCCTTTTTTATTAGTAACTTGCAAGGAGAGCATGTGGAACTGAGCAGCTCTAGAAATGATGGCTACAGATAAGTCAACTTACCCAAATATCACTTTCTCATGTTTAATATTGTCTTTTACTGATAGGCTTATCACTTGCAAATAATTTATTAATTCACCAAGACAAATGCAAAATTACAAGATCTTTCCTGAGTTACAATTATATGTATTAGAAGCATAATAATTGTAACAACAATTATTATGCTCCTCATTCATCTATGTCTAATCAAACCTTAATAGAACATTTTAAATACTGTGATGCCTACAAGAAAATGTTGGCTTTGGTGTGTAAGTTTTTAAATACGGGTCCATTGATTTTCCTTTCTTTTAAAGTCTTAATTCATAATTTTACTTACACTATTTATGTCCTGATTATTGTCTACATCTTTGTTGTTATCACAACGTTTTGCCTAATGTGCTGTGGTGAATACAGAATTAAATGTAACTCTCTTTTCTTCACTGTTTACAAATTTCGCAATTCAGTGTGAAATCTAATTTTGACCAATTTCGCATCTGGTGTCAATTATTTTCTAACCAATGAAAGGAAACAGTTTACAAAACCAAGAAAAGTTAACAAGCATGTGTGAAAAAAGTCCTTTGACACACACACACACACACACATACACATATATATAGATTATAGATAGTGTATCGAGGCAGTAGATAATTTTCTAAACATATACTGTTAAATATAAGAGACAATGAATGTCTATTATGTTTAATCATGAGACATTCTAAACATCGTATTTTGGCTTTAATTTCAGTTTTATGTCAACACAAGATAAAATCGTTGCTGATGGTGGATGTTTTTATGTTAACCTCTTGTAACCTCTCCGAAGATGGCTCATGTAAGTTGAAAGCTTAGAACCAACTTAATAAAAAATTATCCAAATGTTGGAGAATTTTTGTCTTTATTTTCAACTGAAATTAAAGCCAAAATACAATGTTTAGAACGGCTCATGATTAAACATAATAGACATTCATTGTCTCTTATATTTAACCATATATATATATATATATATATATATATATATATAAAGTAGAATAAGTCAGATGGGAGCAGAGATCCCATCTGACTTATTCTGACAATGTAAGGGAGAAATTTCAAGCTGCTGAACCAGACATATCTCAACAACATATGTTCTCTCTCCTTCTCATGTGCTATTTTCCTTCACCTCTTCTTTTTTTCTCACCATTCTTGCTGTCAACAAAGAAGAAGACAACAACAAGAAACTTCAATTGACATGTTGAATATTGGTTAATTCTAGGTGATTTGGCATGCAAGTAGATTGGTGTAGTCACTTCAAATGGAAAATAATCTACTGAGTTATTTAATTGAGAGGTATATAAAATGAATAGAATCCACTCACAAAAATGTGTTGGGAAGACCTATTATAGTAAAGTGGACTAACTCACCTGCTGCATTAGGTACTCTCCTATAAATGAGGTAGATTAGCTGGCCTGCCTTCCTGCACAAAGACAAGCGGAGGTAGCCATGTTAGAAGGTAAGTTGACTTCTACATCTCCCTTCTTTCCCAATTGTTGGAGCATAGTGGCCACTGGAGAGGAATCAGTTCCTTATCGCCTGGCCAATTTTATAGTAGTTGGGATAGCATCCTGGAGATCCTGGTTCTTGATGGCAGTGATTGAGTAGGGCCCTGGGATGCCAGGTCACTTCGCAAAGTAATGCCGCCATTTCCAGATTTCTTGTCAGATTGATGTGGCCAACATATATCCGTGATCGTTGATCCAGGGGACACAGGCAAACCACTCAGGATAGAGGTCTTGACTACAGGTGCTTCAAGTTTCCTCAGAAATATACAGTTCCACAGGATTATTCTACTTGATCCTGCAAGTTTAATCCTATGTTGACGACTGGGAAGCATTTCTACTATTCGTCCAGCAATGTCTCATTAATGGCTATTTGAGTTTTGAATAGAAACTGTGTCGCTCTTATGAAGTAGGGATAGGGTATGTGCAGTACAATTGTACCTCTCAATGAGGCCTGAGATGCATTTGGATAATGTCTTTTCACGTCTATGGGCTGCAGCTATCCACTCAGAGTGTGGCTTATGTAAGTGTGGGTGCGATGGGATAAAATCCTGAAGATGTCTATGAAGCAGGAGCTGTGATGGTGATAAACCAATATCTTGGATAGGGGTGTTTCTATATTGCAAGATTGCTTGTGCTGCCATATCATTGTCCAAGGAATCTTGTTGCACTGTGTAGTCCTTTATGAGTCTTTTTGCAGTCTTGACGACTATCTCTGCCCGCCTGTTAGACAGGGGATAGGCCACTGATGAAATCCTTTGTTTAACAACCCAGGTTTTTAGGAACTGTTGGAATGGCAGCCCACTGTCAGTACTAAGTTCCTCAGGTACACCATATGTTTGGAATACTTCCCTGCAAATGGATATCGACCTGGAGGCAACTGCCCACCCACTTAATGATAAGTACAATTTTCCTTTATTGCTTTATCTTCCTTTTCACTTTCTCACCATCCACAAAAAGAAAGAAATGAACACAAACTTTATTACTACCCTGGTAATCTTTTTCTGCATACACACATTTTGCTACTATGAACTCTGGATTCATTTCTCTTTGAATATTTACACACTTAATAATTTCACTTCCTACAAAATTGATGTTATTCTGTCATGTAAATAAATTTCTATTTAAACATACAAATGAAACCCTTTTATTCTTTTCAACCTTCTGATGATGATAATCCTGACCTGTGGGTAGTTTGGTTATGTTTGACACAAGGCAAATTTAATAAACATGATCACGCTCCCTATAGTGCCCTCTGACCTTTTATCGGTTGTATATCAATCTGGGTAACCTACAGGGAACTGAACCATTTCCCCATGTCTAGGGATGATCTAGTTTTTATTTTTTTTAAAAAAGTTTTTTATTTTTTAGTACTGCTTGGTTATTGCTTGCCATTGAGTTCAAGTACACACTGCTTGGCCCAGGGATTGAATTCACAATTACTAAATTCTTAATTCACAGAAGATTGCTGAGATTTTCAATACTGCTCCTTTACTCGTTTACATACTTACGTTATGAAAATAGCATAGACATGTCGAGATTTGACAGAGATGAAGCACTTTGTGTTACCTGTTAATTTCTTAAATCTCTCAATCAAAATAAAGTTCCAAACTATTTGCTGCCATTATTGACTTGACCTTCCTAAAAATTATCCCAATGAGGATTGATGATCAGCAGCTTGTTGCAATTTGTTTATTCATTAAAAAAATTACTTTTTTTAATCATTTGTTTGTCTAAACTTATTTATAAATGGAACTTTGTCTGTGTATGTCTGTGTGTAACCGTTACTTATAGACTCTGAAACGGCTGAATCGATTTTCTTGAAAATTTACACAGTTGTACTATAAGCATCTGCGAGTGTTCTTAGCTAGGTTTTGTGTTGAGGAACCCCCAATAAATATCAAAAATCGAAAAAATCGGGTTATAGTAGGAGTGGTCCGATTTTAATCAAATTTGATACACTCATAGACAAAGACATAAGAAATGATATTCAGAAGTTTCAAGGTTGCAGTTCTTACAATAGTGCAGAAAATTGATAATATATATCTATAAATGGCAAGATGTTTGTGTGTGTGTCTGTTTGTCTGTATGTCCTTTATACAAATCCACAATTTTTATCCGATTCTCACTAAACTTCACACAAATATTCTTTAGGCTGAGTCTGAGCTCCAGGATCATGGATTAGTTTTAAAGCTTTCATTACACCCAAGCAACGCTGGGCTATACTGCTAGTTGTTAATAAAAATGTTATCTGTATAGCAATCAGAAGTGTAGTTTTCTTTGGGTCAACGAATTTGTTTCCTTCTTTAACCTTTCCAAAACCAATTCTTTGCCTCCAAAAGATCTTCATGTCTGTAAAGTAGCTTGCAATTTGACCAGACAATCACAGCAGAGTCTGAATGGCAAAAATGTTTATAACATTTGAGGCATCAGTTCTCTTTTGGCCAGTGGGGGATAAACAGACAGCAGTGGATCAACCCTGATGAAGACATTGAGGTCCCTACCTCACCTTCCCTATTCCCCAAACCATTCTTTCAGGGTCTTAGATGCATATGCACACCAGCAAAGTGGGCATCAGGTCAAAAATGTCTCTGGATAGTTTAACTCCTCTGATTCCAATTTTTTAATTCCTTACTGAATTAGTGCCAGAATTTTGTCACTTCTAAAGACACTTTTAATGATTAATATAAAGTCATTTTAACTATATTAGGATCTTTCAAAATTTGAACTTCAAAATAGCCATTTATGTTTTTTTTTTAATACTTCACCTTATCTAGATGATTTTAAATATATAGAAGATTTGAATTGAAATATAACAATTCAATCCATTGATTGCAGGACATGACATGCTGGGAAATACCCAAACATCTGAATTGAATTTAATGTCAATAAGGAACCTTTTTGCCAAGAGGAATTGGTCTGTGGTGACCCCACTATATGATGCCAAAATATACTTTGCTCTCATCACACCAGAGTTTTTTAGGAGACAGGTTCACCAGAGGGTCAATCTGGAAGGGGACCCTTATTATCAACAGATTCAAATTTGTGCTTCATAGGCTGTTAGCAGCCATCTCTGATATGTAAACTGGTGGTTGATTCAACTGCACTTAGACAAGACAACCAAATAACAGGAAAACATATAAATGCTTACCTAAGGGGGGGATGGCAGAGCATGTCTTACATCTTTACAAAAAGATACATGTTCAGAGAGAGCTCCTAAAACCAAACATTCTCATGCCAATATTAATTGACAAAGTCCAGAAGTGAATAAACAATGATTTTACATATAAAAGAGTTAGCTAGTATTTTTATTTGTCTTACAACAATAACGTTACACATGGAAACATTTAATTACTGAAAAATTTTAAAAAATAAAAAGATTATCCCCCGAGTGATTCACCCTCTCATTTCACTGTTGTATTCATTTCTTGGCTACTCTGCAATCAACTTTCAAAGAGTTCATAGTTCAAGGCATATAAAGTGTTTCTCATTTCAACTGGAATAATTTCCCTGGGATTTAAAAGTTTGCCCAAAACCAAAAGCTCACCTTTCATTTTCAGAACTCAGACCCGATATAAGCTTATCTGCAGCAATAAGTCGTCGTTCCATCAAATCTGCTTCCTCCTGCAACTGCTGACGTTCATGCATTGCGTTCTCGTAATTCTTTGCTAACTCATTTAGATTTTCTTCCAGCATGGCAACTTCTCGATTAATTTTTTCTAAATCTTTTTTTGCTTGCCTGAATATGTTCTCCAATTTGTTCACCTATGATCAGAAGGAGAAGAAAACATTCATCTGCATGAATTTCAATATAATCTGATTCCAAATCTCAACTGTTCTGAGAGAAATCATCATTAAATGTCATTGGCATAATTGGAATGTGATAATATATCTGAAGAAAGGCAGAGAACTGATTCAATGAAGTCTGATAAAAACAACAAAGATGAGGAAACTCATTCAAATGTGCCATTAGGTTTTAAAGTGTTGAAAAAGGTTAATTTTCAATTAATCAGGCAAATATTTTCTTTCTTCAAAGTTTTCAATCTCAATTCCAAGCAAATAAGTTTCTATCTGATCAGAAAACGACTGGAGTTAAAATTCATGCTTAATTAATATACTTAAATTGTTTTCAGATTCTGATATAAAATACGTTTTGTTATTAGAATTTTTTTTAATCAACTAAATTCTTCACTTTTTCTTGTTTTTATCCCAATATTTTCAACCAATCAATTCTTTGGTTCCTAAACAGCAGGAATCCACAAATAAAAAGAAATCTTTTAGCAAAGCTAAATAAAGTTGTCATGATTAAGAAGAGTCCAGACCGCTCATCATTTTGCCACTATCTTTCTTTTCGACTCTATTCTGTGATAAGTTAGTCAAGAGTTAGTTGCCCTTGAATAATTAACATAGTTTCTGCATATTTATCAGACATACATTAGGCAACCTAACTCCAAGATTCCATCTTTTTCCACAGCCAACCAGAACCCACAAAAGTTTTGGTGCTAAGGGAACATTTTAATTTTATTTATCCTTTCTTGAAGATTTAAATTTTTACTGGAAGCCAGGAAAATGGTTTTGAAATATTTAAACAAATAAACAAAATTCCTTAACAAAGAACTTTCATTGATTTTAGCCACACACACACACACACACACACACACACACACACTATCAACAGCAAAAAGATTTAAGCATCTGAATAATGTTGGATATATGATTACTTTTTAAAAAATGTAATGATTTTGTCATTAAGAGTAAATGTTCAAATACAAATGGTAAATAAAAATTAGTTAGAAAAGTAAAAAAAAAATGTCTGGAATGTTTTAAAACATTGCAATTAAAAAAGACAATTACTCTATTATTACACGTATAAATATGAAAGTTTCAATTACTTACTTTTTCTTTTTTGGGTTTTATTTCCCTGGCAACATCACAATAATCCATAACTGCATCAACAAATTTAAGTAGGCCAGCACCAGCCTTACTGATTGTCTTCATGTCTTCAACAGTGATATCCATCATCTTCAGACGAGCTTTAAGTTACATCAAATGTTATCATTTTATTGTAATAATCAAACAAATGAATCTTGGTATGTACACACTTACCCTCTACCCAGAATATATTTAATCATATGTAGAACTGGGTACAATAAAGGCAAGAAACTAACAAGTGTGTGTGTGTGTGTGTGTGCTTTAAAATTAAAAATAACAAACAAAACATCTTATACTCATAAGAAACACTGATTTATATACATTCATCTGTGTAGATTTGGCTCCAACAGAAATGGCTCAAGCTTTGAAGAAAAGGAACATAAGAGTCCATTTTAAAATGAGTATTTAAAACAACGGATTTTCTATATTTCCTTATTTCGTTTCTTTGCTTCCACTATGACCAACCCAACCTCTTTTTACATGTGACCTAAGTTTTAATATACAGAAGGATGCTACGGATACGGATATTGTGGATTGAGCATGCAAGCAGGAAAATCTCAATAGAAACAAAGAAAAGAGTGCTGGACTGCTACGTGATGTCAGTTCTTCAATATGGCAATGAATGCTAGACAATATCATCGAAAATGAGGACAAAACTGGAAGTAGCAGAAATGTGGTTCTACAGAAGGATGCTGCAGATATCGTGGACTGAGCATGCAAGCAACGAGGAGGTGTTGGAAAGAATGGCAACAAAAAGGAAATTGATACTGAGAATCAGGAAGAGACAACTGAAGTTCCTGGGACACGCAATGAGGAAGGAGAGCCTGGAGAACCTGATACTGACTGATCAGATAGAAGGAAAGAGAGACAGAGGAAGGCAGCGGATAACATATTTGCAGGGTCTGATCAGGTGGATGACAGAACAGGGGTTGCCAGTAGCAACAGGAACAAACATACTAAAAGCCATAAGGGATAGGGAGACATGGAGAACCATGATCGCCTACGTCCTGAAGGGACAGGGCACATAGAAGAAGAAGAAGAAGAAGAAGAAGAAGAAGAAGAAGTTTTAATACTGTCTCTAAAAACAATCCAACCTCTTTTTACAAGTAAGCTGTGAAGGTAAAAATGTTGAAAATGCTTCTAACATCAGTGGCAGACAAATTCATTGGGAACACTAAAGGAGACGATACACAAGCAATTCAAAGTAATTTATATTAGCAACAATAGCATGAAACTACCTCCAATCATACTAGCAATAACAATTCTAACCATTCACCAGTCAGGAGGCAAGACTAAAAAATAAAATAAAAAAAGTCCACAGTAAATTTGGTTTTGTGTTATATAGAATCTATTTTGTATAACTTGTAAAATCTCACGTGATTTTAGACTTAGGAGGTGGCCATTTTCCTTTCTGGATATTTTACATGCAAGGCATGTGTGAACGCTTTGCATCTTTCTTCTTCTTCTACTGTGTGCCCTGTCCTTTCAGGACGTAGGTGATCATGGCTTTCCACATCTCCCTATCCCTGGTGGCTCTTAGCACGCTTTCTCCTGTTACACCATGCAATCCTCGTTCCATCATCCACTAGCACAAGCCCATAAATCAAGAATATAAATATATAGAAACTAGCATGGCCACAAAATGAGGGATCAGTTTATATATTGATTATAATATAGAATTTATCCCCCATTTTATACCCACATGATAATTTCTTCTAAACAGTTGGCATATATATTCTTCTTCTATGTGCCCTGTCTTTTCAGGACGTAGGCAATCATGTCTTTCCACGTCTCCCTATCCCTGGTGCCTCTTAGCACGCCTTCTCCTGTTACATCATGCAATCCTCGTTCCATCATCCACTAGCACAAGCCCATAAATCAAGAATATAAATATACAGAAACTAGCATGGCCACAAAATGAGGGATCAGTTTATATATTGATTATAATATAGAATTGATCCCCCATTTTATACCCACATTATAATTTCTCTAAACAGTTGGCATATATATTCTTCTTCTATGTGCCCTGTCTTTTCAGGACGTAGGCGATCATGTCTTTCCACGTCTCCCTATCCCTGGTGGCTCTTAGCACGCTTTCTCCTTTTACACCACGTAGCCCCAGTTCTGTCAACCACTTGCTCAGGCCCTTCAAATATGTTATCTGTTGCTTTCCTGTCTCTTTTCCCCTCTATGTGGCCTGTTAATATCAGGTTCTCCAAGCCCTCCTTCCTCATCGCATGTCCCAAGAACTTTAGTTGTCTCTTTTTGGTGCTCAGCATTAATTTCCTTTTCGTTTCCATCCTTTCCAAAACCTCTTCATGATATCCGCAGCATCCTTCTGTAGAACCACATTTTAGATGCTTCAAGTTTTTCCTTCATCTTTGATGATATTGTCCAGAATTCACTGCCATTTTGAAAAGTCATTTTGTCTTTTAATCTTTTTCAGTTTAGTCTTCCAGAATAATGCTCTGATGGAAAAAAAAGAAAAATTTTTTTCCCAAGGGTCAGTCAGTTAAGTGCCATACGTGATACACGCTTGGGCGATCATGTCTCTCTCGAAACATGACTGACTGGGCAGAATATTATCCTGCAGTAGGTTGCCATTGCTTTCTGTGGTAGACTGGTTGCCAACCAAGGCTATAGAACCCAATCTGTCCTGTTATTTAACCCATAACTGGAAGGAAGAGACAGATTAATATCTTTCCCAAGGGTATTTGTGATTAAGTGAATGCAATGAATTCAGCTGGAATTCAAACTCGACTCCCCAATTTCTTGTTCCGAGCTGATATCCAATGCACCACAATAGATACCAAAAATGAGAATATCATTTTATACTGCTATTTCAGCACATAAATACAATAAATCGTTTGCTATTAAATTCTTATGGCTACTGATATATTATATTCTGCTATTCTAAACTCCTAGTTTTTAAACCTGATGTTATAGTCAGGGCTGGCACATACTACCCTTGGTGGAATGGGGAAATTGAGTGACCTTCACTATCAACATTTGCTTTTTTTCTACCTACATTTATATATGTTATAAATTAAACTAAGCACAGCTAGTGATTAAAGGATTAAACAATTTGTTTTGCAAGTATTTGCTTTGTTCATGCTAAGTCTTGTAAAAAGTACAAAATAAAATTCACTATTTTTATCCATAATGTTGAATGTGATAAATTATTTCACTTTTTAAAATTGTTGCAAAACATTGTTGATTTATTTAAGATGGAATGATCTATTATGACGGGTCTCTAATTTGTATTCAGACACACTGTATTTATTTTCAGTTTTTCTAGTTGAATTGTTCACCTATATTGCATAGGATCTAATACTGTACACAATTAGATTACAATAAAATTTGTATTTTATACAAATACTACCTTATGAAAATTGAGATGGAGTGGTGGGGGTCCTATTATAGATTTGGTGGGGTGCATTGACTCTGGTTACAGTATAGACACATAACGAACTTTGCAATCTATTTGCAATATTCCTGAATTTATCATTAATATGAATTCCTAACAAGCAATTGAAATTGTGTTTAAAAAAAAGGTAAAAGGTAATAAATTGGGAAAAAGAATAAGAATATTTTTCGCAACTTATAGCAATTTGAATTTGTTTTAATTAAACTGGCACATCATTGTTTTTTATTCCTTTTGTTTTTATTTGTTCTAATCATTCCATGGCTGAAATAGCCACTGATTTAAATCTTTCTATAATGGCTGACATCTTATCCCAAAATCTGAAACACTTTACATAACACTAATGTTATTGATGTCTGTAATATTTCCAATATTTTATCAACTACACAAAATATACGTGCTACAATGAAAAGAACTTTAATCAAAAACAAAACAATGAAACTAAAGTCCCTCAATGAATTTAAAGGTTCCAGTTTTTTTCACAAATGAATTTACAGTTTATTTTTTACTTTGATTTCAAAGAAGAAGGAGATTTTGATAAAATGGATGTAATGAGAAGGAAAGCAATTGAAAGGAGAAAAAAGTGAAAATATAAAAACAAGGAAGAGTAGAGAAGAGAGAGAGAGAGAGAGTCAAAATGAAAGAGAAAAAGACAATAATTCAGAAAGAGATGAGGAGTGGAAAAAGGGTTTGAAAAAAAAAGTGAAAGCAATTGAAAGAAGAAAAAAGTGAAAATATAAAAACAAGGAAGAGTAAAGAAGTGAAAGAGAGAGAGAGAGAAAGAGTCAAAATGAAAGAGAAAATGAATGGAAAAAGAGTTTGAAAAAAAGAGTGATAAAATAATTTTGAGAGAAAATGAAAATGACAAACCGTGATTTTGTTTACCTTTCACTTGTTTCTGTTGTGCTGACGTGATAGAGTCGACGTCCATTTCTGTTAATTGCCGAAGAAAGTTAGCTTCAGACATCATGCCTCGTGCAGACTTCCAACTGACGTCTTTAATACCTTTAACAATGACAATGCATTCGCAGATGTCTTGTACAGCTTTGGGTGGTTTGGCAAATGATCTGCAAAGATTGTCAAAGAAAGAAGAAATGAAACGGTGCAAAGAAAATGAAGAGAAAAAACAGCCGAGTATCAAATATTTAGAGGATCTATGGTGTAGAAATGTTTAGTAAATTTTCTTTAACTAATTGCTGAAAACAAGTTTATTCTTCTTTCAGTACTCACAAAATGTAGCCTTACGTCATACAAAACTAAGATGTCTCAATGTTGCTATTAATAATATATGAGTTACAAGTACCAATGAGAGTGAATTTAGAATTTACTCAATGTTACTGAAATGTAATTTGGAACCAGCTTTTAATAAATCTATATCAATCAACAGAAAATTATTGGAGCCAGATTTTATGAAAAATATGTAAATCAACAAAAAATTGTTAGGACCAGCTTTTATTAAATTTATCGCAATGAACAGAAATGGTTAGAGCCAGCTTTGCCAAGAAGTGTATTTTGCACTGAGCGACACAGGGTTGGCTAGGTTTGAAAGAAGATCAATGTTGTTTGGAAATGTCAGAGAGTGTGAAAAATCCAGGTGCAGGTTGGGTTTTGTTTTGATGAACAGGTGAGGTCAAGGTCAACGAAATATGCACTCGAAATATAACAAAATGCAGTGGAAGTACCACATGTTGAGCAAGGCTTGCCTATTTAATAGATCAGAGAGACAGTTCAGTTCAGATCAGAGAGAGACAGAGAAGAGTAAGAAAATCCAGCAGTCACCTGCCCATCCTGTGCATGTGTGTCTACCTCCGACCAACCTCTACTCCACACAAACCAAGTCACTTAGAAAAAGAATAAAAGTAATTATACAATTTTATATATTTGTATTGGCATTTTTATCAGCAAAGCTGAAAACATCCACAATTTTGATTCAAGTTTTATTATCATCAGAGTGGGTACACAATATTACTAAATGGATATAAATAAAAAAATGGTTAGGGCCTAGCTTTTATTAAACCTATGTGAATCAATAAAACTGGTTAGAGGCAAATTTATTAAATTTATATCAATCAATAGAAAATGGTGAGAGCCAGCTATTAGTAAATCTACAGTAACAAATAAAAATGTCTGGATCCAGTTTATATTAAATCTATGAAAAGCAACAAAAACAGTTGGAGCCCTTGTTTTATTAAATCTCTATTCTTCTTCTATGTGCCCTGTCCCTTCAGGACATAGGTGATCATGGCTTTCCACATTTCCCTATCCCTGGGAGCACAACTTTTGTTACACCATGCAATCCTTGTTCCGTCATCCACCTGATTAGGTCCTTCAAATATGTTATCCATTGCTTTCTCCTGTCTCTTTTTCCCTCTATCTGGCCTGTTAGTATCAGATTCTCCAAGCCCTCCTTCCTCATTGTGTGTCCCAGGAACTTCAGCTGTCTCTTCCTGATGCTCAGTATTAATTTCCTTTTTATTTCCATCATTTCCAAGACGTCATCATTGCTCACATGCTCAATCCATGATATCCGCAGCATCCTTCTGTAGAACCACATTTCAGTTGCTTCAAGTTTTTCCTTCGTATTTGATAGTATTGTCCAGCATTCACTGCCATATTGAAGGACGGACAGCATGTAGCAATCCAGTACTCTCTTCCTTGTTTCTAGCAAACTTGTCCTGTTTCTTAATACCTTACTCAACTTCTGGAATGCTTCCTTCGCCATACCAATTTGCCTTTGGATCTCTATGTCGCACTTTTTGTCTTCTGTTATAACGCTTCCCAGGTATTTAAATTTTTGTACCTGCTTGATTCTGGTATCCCCAACCTGTATTTGGCATTTTGGGCTACCCTTTTTACTGATGACCAGGCATTCGGTTTTTATGTAGTCCTTTCTTGTTACTTTCTTCAGCTACCTTCTGTAGGAGGTCTTGTAGTTTCCTTTCTGTGTCTGCTATCAGCATTGTATTATCTGCGTACCTTAGGTTGTTTAAATTGTGGCCTCTGATTACGAATCCAGGCATAACTTCTAGGGTCTTCAAAATATTCATGCTGTACAAGTTGAACAGATCTGGTGAAAAGACACATCCTTGTCTTACGCCCCTTTCTATCTTTGTATATCTACTCAATTCACAACCTGTTCATATGCAAGCAGTTTGCTGCCAGTAAAAATTCTTTATTACTCTCAAGTCTTTCCCAAATATGTCCAGGCTGCTGAGCATCTCCATCAGTTCTTTGTGGTGTATTTTGTCAAACGCCTTCGCAGAATCAATAAAGAACAGGTATAAGTCCTTCTAAGCAACAGAAAATGGTTGGAGCTGACATTTAATTAAATCTATATAAAGCAATAAAAACAGTTGGAACCAGCTTTAATTAAATCTAAAAAAGAAAATAGAAAATGGTTGAAGTCAGCTTTTACTAAGTCTATATAAAGCAATAGGAAATGGTTGATGTCAGCCTTTATCAAATTGACATAAACTAATGGAATATGGT
Source organism: Ascarosepion bandense (assembly GCA_037127315.1). NCBI lineage: Eukaryota > Metazoa > Mollusca > Cephalopoda > Sepiida > Sepiidae > Ascarosepion > Ascarosepion bandense. The sequence continues at coordinate 66,085 of JBBBDQ010001578.1, forward strand.
TGGATACAGGCTTTATTAATTCTATATAAACCAATGGAAAATAGCTGGATCCGGGTTTTATTATTTCCACAGAAAACCATGGAAAATATTTGGATCAAGGTTTTATTAATTTTATATATATCATGGAAAATGGTTGAATCTAAGTTGAATCTAAACTTATTTATAAATGGAACTTTGTGTGTGTGTGTCCATTATATATAGATTTTGAAACGGCTGAACCGATATTCTTGAAAATTTACACAGTTGTACTATAAGCGTCTGCGAGAGTTCTTAGCTAGCTTTTGTATCGAAGTACTCCCGATAAATATCGATAATCGAAAAAATCAGGCTATAGAAGAAGTGGTCTGATTTTAATCAAATTTGACACACTCATAGACAAAGACATAAGAAACGATATTCAGAAGTTTCAAGGTTGCAGATCTTACAATAGTGCAGAAAATCAATAATATATATATATATATATATTAATGCAGGTTTCATTGAATAATATAGACAAGTTTTGTCTATTAATTTTGTGTAGGATCCGTTCATACCGTCTGATATACTTGATGGTGATGTCGTTGAAAGACAACAAAAAATCACAGTATTTGTTGAATTTTTTATCGGGTCTAAGCTTTCGGCTCACATAAGCCATTATCAAAGAGTAAATATTAACACACAGTAAACATAGAACATTTAAGCTATTAACAATAAAGATAATTGAATTGAAAATATATATATATATATATAAAAGGCAAAATGTTTGTGTGTGTGTCTGTTTATCTGTCTGTATGTCCTTTATACAAATCCACAATTTTTATCCAATTCTCACCAAACTTCACACAAATATTCTTTGGGCTGAGTCTGAGCTCCAGGACCATGGATTAGTTTTAAAGCTTTCATTACACCCGAGCAACACCGGGCTATACTGCTAAACCAAATTAATATTATTGGATCCAGGTTTTATTAATTCAATATAAACCTGGATCAGTCAAATTGACAGTTGATCTAAAAGATGGCTGACAATCTGTTAACTAGGGCAAGAAATGACTCGCGAATTTTTTTTTTGCCTCCAAAATGAATCTTCTCTCTTAATTGACTGAGAGAACTGTTTTGCCTTTCATGCTCATGGCTGATGCTGACCACCAAGAGAGTAACTCTTGGCATCTTCTCAAGTTAACGTTTTCTGTTGACATGATGTGGAAAGATTATACTGAATCAATTTCTAGGTTTGCTGTTAGGAAATTTGGTTCACTTTGTCATGCTAGACAATTTTTCTTATCAGAATCTCTTACATATTCTCACTTGTGTAACTCTCTTCAGGCTTCTTACTTTCCAGTCAAATTTTTATCAACAAAAATTTAATTGCAATGCCTATTGTTATCTTCTCTTTATTTTTAATTCTCTTTTCTTGGTCCGTTTCCTTAATCTGGTTTCCTTTTTCTCATATTCTCTCACACTCAGTAACCCATTGTGTCTCAGTGGCTTTGACTTGATTGGGGTGAAATGCTTAAAAAAAATGCTAAGTGCCTAAAAGTCAGAGAATGTAAAATTACCTGAAGATTACAATAAAAAAATAAGAACTAGATAAAAAAAACCCAATAAAATCTAAGATCAAAGTCAAAAATTAAGAATATAAACAAAGATAAAAATCAAAATAAATTTCTTTGCAAAAAGCTTTCCCAATTCAGTCAGTTGAGTGCTATACGTGATTCACGCTTTGGGCAATCATGTCTCGAAAGAGACTTGACTGACTGGGCAAAAGATTATCCCGCAGTAGGTTGCCATTGTTTTCTGTGGTAGACTGGTTACTGACCAAGGCTATAAAACCCAGTTTGTCCTGTTATTTAACCCATAACTGGAGGAAAGAGACAGATTAATACCTTTTCCCAAGGGTATTTGTGCGTAAGTGAATGCAAGGAATTCAACTGGAATTTGAACTCGGCTCCTCTGATTTGTCGTTCCGAGTTGATATCCATTGCACCACAATACACATCCTAATTACTTTCATCCAAAAAGGCCTTTTCATTGGAAGCTCAATAACCCTGCATTTTTATGATTTAGTTGTTGTCCTTACTCCCCCATTATGCAATCCAAGCAACTCATAAAATGTCAATGATGCAACTCTTCACTAATTACTAACTTTATTATTACATTAAAATTTTCATTTTTCTTTTTGCCACAATTCATTAGTTTTTAAAAACACAAATAAAACAAAATTGTTACATAATTATTCCAAGAAAATTATACTGTGACAAATTCAGTTTTGATTCCTTTTTATATAATTTTAAAAAGCAACCAAGAGAAAATCGAATGGCATTTGTTTGCTCACCTGATTTCAGTTACGTCTGATTTTTCCAAGTCTTCCAATGCCAACCGTGCACCTTCAAGAGCAGGTAAGGCTTCATTCAAGGCATCTTGGGCTTCTTTCTGAAAGACAAAGCAAAGGACTCCATAAAATACAGATTATTCTTTCCTTTTGTTTTTTCCTTTCATGATTCATTTATTTTTTTAGCAAAATTTATGATATTGTAGAAATGTGATAAACCAGAGTTGTACTTCATAATTAATAAAACTTCAAATATTTTTTGTTATTTTCTTCAAGAGTTTAAATTCTCAAGTATTATGAACTTGTTAAAGCTTAATGACACAATTGTTTTCAAGATTTGATTGATTCCACTAATTTTGGTTCAAGCTTTCATTTATGAAAACACTTGCAAAGAAATGCATTTACAACAGCTTCAAAAACTAAGGTGATAACCATCATTCTTCACCAAAACATAAACACACACACACATTCATATATATATATATATATATATATATATATATATATATATATATATATATATACTAGCAGTATAGCCCAGCGTTGCTTGGGTATAATGAAAGCTTTAAAACTAATCCATGGTCCTGGAGCTCAGACTCTTTGGACGTTGGCACGAAAGACTAAAAAGCAATAGTTGTTTCCAGTTAAAGCAAAACTGTATACTGAAAGAAAAAGGAATGAATATAAGTCAAATTTTGATTTCCTGGTATCAATATCAAATAAGTTTTTTTTTTGTCGTAAACTGAATTTTGAAGGCTAAATAAGTCCTCTGAGTAAATGGTATCATGGCTGAGACTAAGAACTACAATTATACCTACTTAGAGCCAAACCCAAAGCAAAAACTAAAATAAAAGGGCTGAAAAAAAATACAGGCAGATAGACAGACACACAAACAAACATCTTGCCTTTTATAGATATATATTATCAATTTTCTGCACTATTGCAAGAACTGCAACCTTGAAACTTCTGAATATTGCTTCTTATGTCTTTGTCTATGAGTGTATCAAATTTGATTAAATTGGACCACTCCTTCTATAACCTGATTTTTTCAATTATCGATTTTCAATATTTATCGAGGGTACCTCAACACAAACCTAGCTAAGAACACTCACAGACACTTATAGTACAACTGTGTAAATTTTTAAGAAAATTGGTTCAGCCATTTCAGAGTCGATAGGTAACAGACACACACACATATACACAGACAAAGTTCCATTTATAAATAAGTTCAGATTAGTATGTATATATTTATATATATATATATATATATATATATATATACACACACACACGCACACTGGTAAAAGGTATACTTTCAAATTGCAAATAAAACCAATTCATTTTTTTCTGTACTATTGATATATAAAATATTTTATGCTGTATAATTGTATGTTTAAAGACATATGACATGCTAATATATTTAAAATTGAAGAGCACATTGGCATTATTCAGATAAATTTCTCTAAATTCAAAAAATTAGAATGCAATTCCACACACGCAAACTTATGTTGTATTAGCACAGAAGGAATATCAGTTGAGGAATTAACATTTAAGATATTTAATATGAAAACGATTTATTTACGGTATTTACATACAAACTAATGTCCTCATCTTTGTTGTTATTATTACAACATTTCAACCACTGTCTGTCAACTTACATAACTTTTAGCTCATTTCACATTAAACCCTTTACTTAATCTATGAGGATGGAATGTTCTCGTTCTACCATCCATGTCAAGGGATTTTAGGTTTTGTTATTATTTACTGATGCTACTTTATTGATCACCCTGTTTCCAATAAGTCAACACTACTTGGTCCAGGGATTGAACCCACAATTACTAAGCCACCAGGTTCTCAAAACAACACTGAAGTTTACCCAGATTCAATGAAAGAAGGCCAGAGAGCACAACCACCAAATTGCTGTGGTGATAAAAACAAAATTCAGGACATTAATTCTAATGTAAATAAGGATGCCACACTTCCCTGCAGAAATTCAGGACATGAGGGACAAAAAACAAAGCCAGTCTTTTCATTTCGATGAGAAGTTACTTTCTGCGATGTAAAAATCAGTTTAATTGTTTGTATGTTAAAGTAGATGCTTTTAGCTTCCTTTAAAAAATTGAATGCTTTGGGTAAATATTTAATCTCTAAACTGGAGTCATTTAAAAGAAAAAGAAAAAGTTTGGCTGGGTAAGAGTCTTTAGCTTTGGATAGCAACTTATCTAAGAGAAAGAAATCTGTGATATAAAAACCTCTACACCTACTCTGTGTAGAATAGAGTAAGCTGAACTCTCTAACCTTGGTAGTTAATCTTCCTAGAGATGGTGTCTTGATAAAAGCACTGAGTTTACAGTTTCCTAAACTGATTGGGCTTAGTAAGGGCATCCAGCTGTAAAACTTGCTCCAATATTTCATGATGGTTCAATTACAGAGCCATCAAGAAAACCCTGTTGAACCAATACTAGCATAGAAACAGACGTTAAACATAGATGATGATATGTAAATGACTTCATTATCAACAGAATGGCACAAAAACTGTTTTTCCATTTCAAAGAGGAGAAGTTAAAACTCAGAGATCTCTGTGTTCCAGCCGATCTGTTCAGCTTGATGAGAACCAATTGCACACACTGATTAAAAGAGAACCATGCTAAACCCCTAAGGAATTGGTTGTTTTTGTTTAGTGGTATATCAGCTTATATCACTAGGGAATTGGCTCAGAGGATGGCAAGTTGTTTACTTTAGCTAAAAGTTATGCAAGTTGACAGACACTCAAAAAAGGCCAAAAGGTACAGTGGTTGAAATGTCGTAATAATAACAACAAAGATGAGGACATTAGTTTGAACATATTGAAACACACTGAACCCTCAGAATACACTGGAACACTGACTACAGCATATTTGAACCTACTGAACCCACAGAAAACACTGGAACACTGAGTACAGCATATTGAAACACACAGAATATGCTGGAACATTGTGTCCAGCATATTGGAACACACTGAACCCACACACTAAATCCAGAATACTCTGAACACACTGGAACACACTGAAACTTCTGTCTAAGTGCTTTATATATTAATATTTATGGTCACATTATCCCAGTAGCACAATTCATTCAACAGATAAATTTGTTGCCTGGACATCCGTGTGCAACCACACATGTCAGTATTGACACTTTCTTCCTACATAACACTATGAAAGATTTAATTCTTTTAGATCATTGGCAGAACCGCAGAAAAAAAAAGAATGAAAATATGTCAACACCTAATAGTAGTAAAGTTCACTTAGGCAGGAGGAAAAAGGGGGGGGCATAAAAAGTATGTTAAAATATCTGACCTTCTCTTCAACAATAATGACACTTTGTTCTTCAATGTCTTTGCCTTTTGAGACAGCTAACTGTTTCTTCTCGTTTGCAACACTTGTTCGTTCGGAAATGTCCTTCAGCAGGATCTCACAAGCATCTGTCTTTTCTTTCACAGCACTCTTTTGAACAACCAGCTTTTCATTGAGCACATCTAGCTGCTCTCGTGCTTCTTTGATTTTGAGTAGGCCTCCAGTCAGTCGTTCACACTGTAAGGAGGCAGAAAAAATAGGGCACACAATCAAGTCGGGATTATTAAGCAGAGAAAACGGGTAACATCAATTGCTTTTTTTCATAAAATAAAGAAAGGTGACTATTAAGAAATATTCAACTAGGTCATCAATGTTTCTCAAAGAAAGAAGAAATTTTCATTAGGATGGCCTGAGTAAAAACTGCAATGTCAATAAAAGGAAATAAAAAGAAACTATAGTTTCACACTTGGTCATCAGAAGACATTTTACAGCAAATGTTGAAAACTAAGATGATTTTTGAATACTTTGTTATTAATGAAATAAAATAACTTACCAATATATAAAATTTTCTTAGAGTTGGTATGTGGCTAAGTTCTTAAGCAAAATTCATATTTCCCAATGTGTGAGTTAATTTTCATTCATATATCAATGACTGAGTAAAAAAGTACACCACAGAAGATATGACAAAAAGTCAAAGTCTGTAATTCGGAACAGATAACGTGATCCTCACCCAAGCTTTCCACCAATCAACCAATGATTACCCTACGTTGCATTTTAATCATTGATCTCAGTGTGTGCCAAAATTAGGGAAGGGCACAATGCATGCTTGCTACATAAGATGAATGACAAACGCTATGTTGAGAAATAAGAGCATGAATCCTATTTCCCATATTATATGAAGATGTTTTAGTCAGGTCTTTGCCTGCTCATCAAGGTGGGTTGGTATGTAGGTGATACTCCTGCTATGTTAGCAATTTCCACCAATTCCTTGCCCATTTACTCATCCCGACACAGTTGCTGGCAATATGAAATGGAGGCTTCAGAACTGAGACATGGGCACTGTGGCTGCTGCCAAGAAAATAGGCCTAAACTCTTGTTGTGACCAGATCCCATTTTGTAAAATCAGCAGGTTCGTTTCTCAGCAAAGCCAGCCCTGTATTTCATTACCAGTGGCTTTGTCACCCCTTAGGATAATATCGCCAGACAAATTAGTACCCTTTCCTTACCCTATACTGCTATAAATGGTTGACCGCTCCCTTATACCTCCAGTGTAGGAATACACAGTCGTCGTTCTCAGGCCAAATGCCTAAAACGACCTTTTCAGCTCCAGACGGCAAAGAGGATGGTCACACCCTAGTTTTTCTCCCTGCTACTAGATACTGGCTTTAGTTAATGGCTGCCAGCAGTGTGCCAGAAAAGGTAAACTTTTTTCTTTGTTTTTTTCCTTAAAGTTGAGTTTAAGCTAAGTATTTTTTCATCATCATTTATCCATCACACCCAAATGGTGCATAGGGCAGCAACTTTTTGTTGCTGTTTCTGTAACAAAGTGTTTTTTACTGGGCAGGGTTGTTATCAATGACCGAGTAAAAAAGTACACGACAGAAGATATGACAAAAAAACAAAGTCTGTAATTTGCAACCCCCGAACCTGGAGGAAGTGTTTTTTAGCCCCTTATAAATGTATTTTTATTGCTTTGCTATTATTTCTAAGAATATTTTCTACCCTTCTTCGTAAATGTTAAAACCCAAAACTTTCCTGCTGATTTTCCTATTCATAAAAACTCTCATTCATTGTTTAGTAAGTATAAAACTTCCCTAAAAGTCTTATTTCTCTTGAATGTTTTTTGATATCTTCAAAATGTAATGTTTTTGTATTTTATTTTATGTTCGTTTTTAATTTGTTGCAGTTTTCACAAGGCTGCATTTAGATGTGAAATAAATATTGTTTTTTTTACATATTATCCGGCCTTTGTCAGTCCTTTTAAACACACCACTACGTATGCTAGATGGCCGTAACAGGCACATCCATCCTTTACCAAGGGCAGACTAGAACTCTTCCCGTTTCCAAGCATAAATGTAACAATACACCAGCACCTGTATATACCTTATTTCTGGTTTTTCTATCACTTGATTGCCAGAAATTTCTATCTCTTATTCTATTTGATTAATTGATAGAAACTTTTGAAGCCATTAACAAATAGTGAAAAATGTTGTATGCAGAAATGTGTTGTCAAAATAAGGTTTGCTTTTCCCTTATAATTAACACTGCAATCCTTCTACTCCTGCCTGTCAAGCAATGATTAGTTGAAGGATGTCAATCAGATGATCTATTATACGAAATTACTCATAAATTTTGCTGGTTCTGACAATGTTTTGCTTGAAAATGAGATGCCTATATGTTGACTGCTAAGAATTTTGTTTGTAAAATTTTCTAGCCAAGTGTTTTTTTTTCTTTCACAAAAAAGTAGGAAGGATTTTGGAGTGGATAATATTTAAGTAAGTATGACTTTAGTCTTTACCTCAGTTTCCAAGGTCTATCCAGGTTTGATCTGTAATGTCAATTCACTCAGGCAAAAGCAAGAGTGAAGTGGGCGAGGCTGTGAATTTCTTTAGTTGTGAGGATAGTTTAATAAATTTTATTAAATTCAAACCTCATCATAGCCCTTGGCCTATTTCAAGCCAATTTTATTAATTGCAACTCAGATTTTAATTAATTTCTTTAGCATTTTACTGCTTTTCCTATTCAGATTTAACCAACAATTCTTCTTTCATCACTTATTTAATTCACTGGCTGCTTCAAGCCTCTTTGGAGTTGGGTTGGCATGCCTTGAGAAGCAGAAGATCACTTCCCCACCTCTCCTCACCCCTATTACAGCCCCAGAAAAATTTTCCACTGCCTGCAGTTGAATGTCTTTCTTTTTAATATCACTTACCTGGGATTGAATAAATTTGTCTTTTTCATCAAGCAACTTCAGGTAAGTGCTAATAAAGTCTAAGTAGTTCTTTGGTGTCACGTAATTGTTCCTGCGGAGTCTCAGCTGAAACTTACGGCTGTATACTTCTATCACTTTGTGGACCATCACAAAATGATCAATAATCTTCATACGATGTTCAGATGGAACAAGGGGATTCTGTAAGAAAAGAACAATATGTGTCAAAGTGAAAAATATTTAGAAAAATTTGGCTAGAAACTGTAGTGACATGGATGTGTGTGTGTATGTGTGTGTATAAAATTTCAGATACAACTCAAATCTATCTGTAAAAGAGCAAAATGAATAAAGACAAAAACTTATCTTAGCCAAAGTGTTTCATCCTTTGATGGACTTTATCAGTACAAATGTAAGGATTTTATTTGTGTTATGGGGAAACACACCTATTTCTCAGATAATGGACTCTCCCTCCTACATTAATAAGATTTAACAGGAAGTTAACGGGAGAAGTTCTTCAGAGTTCTTTAGAACTATTAGGCAGTTGATATTAGTCAGCAGCTAGCCGAATACTAAGGAGTCAGCTTTCAGTGGAAGATTACCAAGTTCCTAACATTTTGGGTACGTTGAGCCGATTAGCAACTGACATAGCACGATTATAACCTTCAGTGCAAAAAACTACTCCACAACAATTTGACAACAAGTATTTATAAACAAAAGTAAAATGCTTGTCAGTTTCTCAGAATTTTTAAATTTAAGAGATACTCATAAATATCCATCTTGTTAACTGGAAGTCCAGGTAAATTATGGAGGATGCTAAGTGATGTAATTTAATGTTTGATTCAATGATGTTGAATTTTGTTTTATGGCATATTTGAATTATTTTATTATGGGAAAAATTTATGTATTATATATTTTTTTAAATAACAGAATGTTATTTCATATATATATATATATATATATATATATATATATATATATACATATACACACACACTATATTTATGCTTATAAGACAAACGTTAGATGAGACAAATTCAAAAAATATAGCAAATTTTCAAGAATTTATCCTGTCCCTGTACTCGTATATGATGACTGGTTATTGTTGCAGTTTTCACAAGGCTGCATTTATATGTGAAATAAATATTGTTTTTTACATATTATCTGGCTTTTCTCAGTGCTTTTAAACACACCACTACGTATGCTAGATGGCCGTAACAAGCACATCTATCCTTTACCAAGGGCAGACTAGAACTCTTCCAGTTTCCAAGCTTAAATGTAACTATACACCAGCACCTGGATATACCTTATTTCTGGTTTTTCTACAACTTGATCACCAGAAATTTCTATCTCTTATTCTATTTGATTACTCGTATATGATGACTGGTTATTGATTATAGAAATGTAGTTGTTTACTGTATCCTCAGAAATGAAAAATAAATGAAATACAAAACTTATTTTATATCATGTTTTTTCCTACACACGTCCCCTAAAAGGGAAATCATTGTTTTGTTTATGCTTTTTGTTATTTCTAGCAGTTATAATATAAAGTCATACTTTGGCACCCGTTCTGACATCTGCAAGAAATACTCTGAAGACGAACATTTTTTTCTTAGATTACTTAGAGTTCTTTTCTGTGTCTCGACTAGTTCATTAGTAATACGGGGGGTGGGGATCATTTATTCCACAACATCCTTCCTTTGGAAATTTCTTTTATTAATAAACATTTAATTTCATCCATTAGTGATCACCCCTCCTCTTTCTGGTGAGTTCCCCAAAGTACTTAACTTTGTATGTTTTAGAATTACGTCTAACCTCTACTTTTTCCTGTATGTTTCCTTGTTCTGAAAATTGTCCTTGTACATGCAATGAATTCTTGGGATGCTGGTACGTCAAAAACATCATACAGTACTTTCATAGGTTCTTCCATTCTTTCAAGCCTTTCTTTGGTAAAAATCATATTTAGCAGATTATAATGTCTTTTGTGTTTCCATTTTTTTTCCTTTTACCATGTCTCCTGCTATCCACCTAGGTATCCTTGACAAAATCCAATGGAGAATCTGTAATGTGACAGATCCCGACTTGGCAACTAAGATACAGTCGCTTTCTCACTCACGCAATGTGGCTTCCTTGTGTCTCTTCTACAAATACTTTCACGGTTTCTGCTCCGATGAACTTAGCTCACTGCTACACCCTATATATGAATTTCCTTGAGCCACAAGATTAGCAACTAGGTCCCACCTTTTTACTGTGAAACTGATAAATTGTAAACACAAATTCTACTCCAGCAGCTTCTTTTCTTGCACTTCCCACCTGTGGAATTCCCTTCCGCTTACTTGCTTTCCTGACAGCTACAATCTTCAAGGATTCAAATGTAAAGTCAGTAGTCACCTCCTATCTCACTAACCTGCATCTTCTCTCTCATACATCTTTCTCACTCTCATCAATATTCTCATCCTTCTCTTACCCACTTCCTGACACCTCCTGTAACCTGTCACTCTTTCTCCTAACATTCCTCCTATATAACCTCCTGCACAACAGTGGCAGTAAAATGCCTTGCTTGAAGCCACACAATTATATATATATATATATATATATATATATATATATATATATATATATCATCTTTCCAATACATGATATTATTACATCGTCTACCCACATTTGTTTTCTATCTTTATACTCTCTGAAAAATAACTTTTTTGCCAATCTTGAAAAATTCTGTTCTTTTTGTTATCTGTTCTTATTTTTTTTTTGATTTGGTCGAACACTGATTTAATTTTTCATGCGAATATTATCTGCTGGTGACATGCCTGACAGTGTATTGGGACTTGGCAATAACCAGTAAACTCTGAAAAAATTTTTGTCGTGCTTCTTCACTCACTTCTTTATTACTTGCTCTTTTCAAAGCTCTCTTGAAAGTACACACAAACCTTTCAGCTTGTCAGTTCGACCTTGGTTGATACATGGGAGATAGTAATATGCTCAACAAAATTGTTAGCATTTAATTGTGCATTGTTATCTGAGACCATGATATCCAGAATGCCATATCTTGCAAACATTCTATATAAAAAATTCACTGTAACCATGAAAGTTGGTTTTTTGCACTTACAAATTTCAGCCCACTTAGTAAAACTATTCACTACCTTCAAATAATATGATCTGTTTATTGGACTTGCAAAATCTATGTGCAGTCTTGACCATGGAGTATCGGTCTTTGGCCAAGGTTGTAATTTAGTGGTAGGTGATTTTTGATGCCAGAGCACAGCCTCTGCAGGCTTTTACTAATTTTTCAATGTCTTGATCCATTTTAACCCAGTATATATAGCTTCTCATAAGAGATTTCATCCTTAAAATTCTTGGATGTTCACTATGAAATTCATTTAATGCCTGCTTTTGTAATATACAAGATATCACTATTTTTAGTGCAAATATCAGTTCTCTTCTGTCACATAGTGAGGAAGCGCTCAAGTCTGGATTGCATGCTTTCTTTTAGTGCATTTTTCTTTTTATTTCCCCAATAAACGTGTCTTGTTCTCCTTGTTTTCTTTTATTTCTTCAAGGGTAAATTAAATAATATATATTTTCTATTTCACTTTTTAATGCTGCAATGACAATAGTGATTAAGCCAAATTTCCATTACGTCTACTTACGTCAGCAGATATGAACACTTTGGCCACTGCCGAGAGAGCCTGTTCTGGCCAGGGAAAAAACCAATCAATACTGGCATTGTTAACCATGCCTGAAATTAAAGAAAAAAAAAAGTAAAGATGCACAGACAATACATGAAAATCAGTTGTTATGATATTGCTGTATATTGAGGGAGGGAAACAACCGTAAGGTTGTAAAAATACCAGGTTGGGAAACTGGCGCGGGATATCCTTCTCTCAATGAGGGTGAATGGGCCTCTCTTAAGCCATGGTAGGCAACCCATCTAGTGATGGTATCACAATAAAAACACCCTTGGTAGCTCTAGTGAAGCATAAAGTATTCAGCTACTGACAAGATTTTGAATTACACTACAATAACCTTACAGGAGCTGTGACAAATAGGGAATACTGGAAGGGTGTAGTAAGTTCTATCTTGACCGAGACCGCAGAATGATGATGATGAGGGAGGGGAAAAAAACAATTGTATTTGTCTTGATAGAGCAAACTAAATGCCTTGCTTCTGGAATAGAAAGAAGGACAATCGTAGAGTAGGCCAATCATAGTGAAAGCCAATCAGAGAAAAGGACAATCGTAGAGTAGGCCAATCATAGTGAAAGCCAATCAGAGAAAAGGACAATCGTGCAGTAGGCCAATCGTGAAAGCCAACAGAGAAAAGGACAACGTAGAGTCCAATCATAGTGAAAGCCAATCAGAGAAAAGGACAATCGTAGAGTAGGCCAATCATAGTGAAAGCCAATCAGAGAAAAGGACAATCGTAGAGTAGGCCAATCATAGTGAAAGCCAATCAGAGAAAAGGACAATCGAGAGTAGGCCAATCATAGTGAAAGCCAATCAGAGAAAAGGACAATCGTAGAGTAGGCCAATCATAGTGAAAGCCAATCAGAGAAAAGGACAATCGTAGAGTAGGCCAATCATAGTGAAAGCCAATCAGAGAAAAGGACAATCGTAGAGTAGGCCAATCATAGTGAAAGCCAATCAGAGAAAAGGACACTCGTAGAGTAGGCCAATCATAGTGAAAGCCAATCAGAGAAAAGGACACTCGTAGAGTAGGCCAATCATAGTGAAAGCCAATCAGAGAAAAGGACACTCGTAGAGTAGGCCAATCATAGTGAAAGCCAATCAGAGAAAAGGACAATCGTAGAGTAGGCCAATCATAGTGAAAGCCAATCAGAGAAAAGGACACTCGTAGAGTAGGCCAATCATAGTGAAAGCCAATCAGAGAAAAGGACAATCGTAGAGTAGGCCAATCATAGTGAAAGCCAATCACAGAAAAGGACAATCGTAGAGTAGGCCAATCATAGTGAAAGCCAATCACAGAAAAGGACAATCGTAGAATAAGAGAAGAAAAAACAGAAAGTGAAGTCAGCAGATACTCAGTCTATCTATGTTTTAAAAAAAAAAACACAAAATTAATGGCAAAATGTTGTTGAAAAAATTCAAAAGCATCCTCTGAACAAATAGAATTCAATGCAAACATGATGAATATGAAATGTACAGTACTGTGCAAAAGTATGAGAACAAGAACTATTTTATCTTTTATGAGATATATTGACAGAAAATAAACAATTTAATTAAAGTAATTTTATTTGATTTACTCAACAAATGCTTTAACAAGAAAAATACTTGTTACAAAATAAATTTAATATTTAGTATAATAGCTTTTTGCTTTGATCACAGCCTTCATTCTGTCAGGCATTGATATCACAAGCTTCTTCAATGTATCTAATGGTATCTCCTGACAAGCAGCTTGTATTTGTTCCCAAAGTGTGTCTTGCGAAGTAACATTAAATTTATCAATTCAAGAGTGGGGAAGGGGGGAATAAGAAAAAAGTCATATCCAAGGATAATAGAATAATGAGTAGTTTCAAAATAACTTGTTTAATAGAAAATAGGAAAATTTAAATATAACTTCTTTTTAATACATTTCTTTTACACCTAGTTTTAAATAATCATTTTTTATTAGCAATTTACTTGGCTTTTCACCCTGTATTTGAATTTCAGTGAAGCGTTTAGGAAAATCACTCGTCCTAATACTTTTGCACACTACCGGTAGTGTGCAAAATTATAAGGACAGGAGTGATTTTAAACTTTATTTTGATGCCTCATAAAAGATAAAATAGTTCTTGTCCTAATACTTTTGCACAGTACTGTACATCTCTGCTTTATTTTCTTCTTTGCAGCATCTATGCTGCAGACTGTGCCAGTCTCCATCTTACACATGCTGCATACACTGACCACCTGATTCTACTCTAGACCTCTCTTTCTTAATAAAATCACTATGAATACATGCAAACAAAATAGTAAAACTAAACCAGCTAATCAATTCCCTTCCATATACTTGCTTCATTGGCAGCTACAATCTCCAGGAATTTAAATGTAAGGTCAATAGACATCTATCATACTAACTCGCATTCATTCTCTCAAACTCTTTTTTCCATCTACTCCATTCCCATTCTCTGTATTCTCATTCGCCTATTACCCTCCTCCGGACATTTCTTATAACTAATCCCTCTTTCATCACTTTCCCCTACGTTACCCCCTGCACAACAGTGGCAGTAAAATGCCTTGCTTGGAGTGAAATGATTAAAAAAAATCTGTGGGATGCTATGGAGACCCATGCATAAAGGTATGAAGTGATTTTATCATGATCTCAAGTGTTTCTGTTTGATGGACCAGTGGATAGTTCTTTTTGAAGTTCGGTCTTCTAAGCAGCATCCACTTTGGTCGCAAGGGAACAGGGATGTAACAGATTGGATGAGGAGCCTTGAGAGATTGAGTATTAACAAAATCAAAAATGGAGTATATCTGTGTGCTGGTCTATATTAACCGTCATGCTTGGGATCAGAGTCGGTTCTGATCTTCCCTTAGATGTGGATGGACTTGTCTGTTATGTGGTTTCCATGCTGTCGATTCATATTGTTAGCCAGTGTCAACAGACGAGGAGTTTGTAGGAGTTGGTGGGGAAGAACTGACATATAAGTTGTTTCAAGTATCACCTACCTATGTACTCAGATGAGCAGACAAAACCCCAAATAAAACATCTAGATGTAACATGGGGAAATAGTGTTTACATTCTTATTTCTTGACATGATGTTTGTCTTTCATCTTGATACATTGTGAGCCCTTCCCTAACTTTCAGTGCGTATGACTGACAAAATCAAGAATAGAAATGTGTGGAGGTAATCATCATTGGCTGGTTGATGCAAAGGTTGGGTAAGTTGGTTGATTTGTTCTTTTGTTTTTATGGCAAATCAACCTCGGCAGGTCATTTATTGCAAACTAAACTTTATTTATTGCTGGTAATACCTTTTTCTTTCAACAATTTATTGTTGTTTTTTTATATAAGTTTTGTGTTTAGTAATATATTTTTCTTTTCAAGTATGAAAATTCATTGGGACTTGTTTTTTTTAAGGGCAGGGTCCCCAAGTCCTACCCTTGTTATTCAACCCATAACTGGAGGGAAGGGACGGATTAATACCTTTCCCAAGAGTACCAGTGCTTAAGTGGATGCAGGGTATTCAACTGAAATTTGAACTTGGCTCACCAATTTCTCTTTCCGAGCTGACATTCACCGCACCACAATGCACATCCGTCCATAAACGCTTACAGTACCTGGTTTTCTCAAGCGGTCACCCATCTAAGTACGGACCAGGCTCAACGTTGCTTAACTTCGGTGATCAAGCAAGAACCGGTGTATTCAACGTGATAGGCCATAAGCATGCACATCCGTCACTAAACACTTACAGCACCTGGTATTCCCAAGCGGTCACCCATCTAAGTACTGACTAGGCTCAACGTTGCTTAACTTTGGTTAAGAAGCAAGAACTGGTGTATTTAACATGATAGGCCATAAGCCTGGTTGGGTAAGAGTTGCATTAGCCGACCTGTCATCATCATCTCTTAACTGCATCATTTAGAAACTGAATGCTTTGATGGAACCTTTTGCTTATATGCTTCTGCGGTGTTGGAATACAAAATGGCAAATGGTGCGAAAAAACATCATGGAGGAAATCCAGAATATTAAAGGTCTACAGATTTTCTGATTGACTCAAGGCAAATTAATCTTTATTTCTTCAGAGTTAGACACTATTTCTTGATTATGTTTTTCCTTTGCAGATGACACAGAAGACCAGAGTTTTATTGTGAACTCATGCCTCAACTGGAAAAACCACAGTTGAGCACAACTTGTCATTCCACTCAGTCATAGAGAGCAGAGACCATCATTTTGATTCATCAATGACGAATGTACTTTTAAACATGACATTGAGTTTGAACGGAAGACGGCTGCTACTTGTATATTATAAAAAAATGAATGGGAGAACATAGCGAAATAAAAAATATCACAATGGCTTTTCAAGATAAGAAAAAAGAATCAGTTTATACCTGGAAAATTTCTACATCTTGTTCTCAAGGTATCACCAACTGGAGACATGGCCATTACAATGTGCAAATTATTGGAGCATTTGTTGATGAAATATTGCCAAATACTTTCTCGAGATGGAGAAAATCCTTTAGCTGTTGCTTCAGATCGCACCTGCAAAAAGGATACAATACACATATATAGAATGTAATAATTGTTCTTTTGAGAATAATGCTTTCAACAGAGGGCACTCATAAGAAAGTAATACTTTGTTCCTAAGCAGAGGCATAGATACTTCAATTGTAGGCAGAAGTGCTAAGCCACATATTAATAATTCCATCATATTTTTGTGGGTAATATACTAACAAAAGAATTTAGTATTCAAATCCAAGGTCACATTGAGAAATTTGATCACTTTAGCATTGATGGTAGTAGTAATATTTCGCTTGTGACCTTTATAAAATTTTATAAGATCCTTCCTTAATAAGTCTATATTTCATGGACTTGTTTTATGGAGGAGAATTACCAATTATGTCTATCAATTTGGTGTCTTTAATGTTGAAAAAAAAATTTTAATCGCCACAAGATTCCAACCATCTTGCATGCCTCCACTGAATCATATGCTCTGGGTTACTTGTTCTGGTCCACGGAAAACTATGATGGATTAATATAGGATTTTGTGCTTGTTTTATGATATTTATATTGCAATTTCTAATGCTAAAATTAGCACTTTTAAAAATCAAAATATAAGGATATATCCATATATTTAGATGAATCTAGTTGAGTATGGCCACCAATCTTGGATTTTTTTTGCAGTTTTGAGGAGTTTACTGTTGCTCCAGTGCACACTGACAATAGTGGGTTCATAGGCAAGAATGAGGGAAAGATTCCAGCAAGACATATGGCACAGTCAGTGATGACTTGTGGCAAAGTGTTTGTTACCGAAATTAAGGAATTATTATCTCCAAAATATATAAATTTTTTTATAAATAAAAATTGATTAAATCTGATTGATAAGAAAATTTTGTAGTGTCAAGAAGATTTATTATCACTGACTTGAATTTTGTTTGTTTGTTTAAATGTTTAATGACCTATCAATCCTTATGGGATCATTTAAGATCATAACCAATGATTTTTGGGTAAGGTTATTTTTTATTTTTACAACATTTTTCTTTTTGAGTATCAAGATTCATTGGGATTTGTTTTTAAGAGCAGGGTCCCCAAGTCCTACCCTTGTTATTTAACCCATAACTGGAGGGAATGGACAGATTAATACCTTTCCCAAGGGTACCAGTGCTTAAGTGAATGCAGGGTATTCAACTGGAATTTGAACTCAGCTCACCGATTTCTCTTTCTGAGCTGATATCCACTACACCACAATGCATATCCGTCACTATATGCTTACAGCACCTGGTATTCCCAAGTGGTCACCCATCTAAGTACTGACCAGGCTCAATGTTGCTTAACTTCGGTGATCGAGCGAGAACCGGTGTATTCAACATGATAGGCCGTAAGCTAATAAATGCTTACAGCACCTGGTATTCCCAAGTGGTCACCCATCTAAGTACTGACCAGGCTCAACGTTGCTTAACTTCAGTGATCAAGCAAGAACTGGTGTATTCAACGTGATATGGCCGTAAGCACGCACATCCGTCACTAAACGCTTACAGCACCTGGTATTCCCAAGCGGTCACCCATCTAAGTACTGACCAGGCTCAACGTTGCTTAACTTTAGTTATCAAGCGTGAACTGGTGTATTCATTGTGATATGGCTGTAAACCCATCACTGACTTGATATGTCAAATAAAAAAAACACCAACAAAAGTATACAACAACTGAGACTAAAACCTAAGGAGAAAATCTTTAGATTAATATTAAAAGAAGTCAAACTCTTAATAAATCTTACTTGTCCAATGATGCCTTCTTTTTCCTCATCAGTAAAAAGAGCAGGGACCATTCCAGTAGTTAACATGTTGTTGATTAATTCCAAAAAACCTTTAAACAAAGACATTTACATATTTAAATGCAAGGATTCATAAACAAATTCATTTATTTTTTAAATGAAACAGAAAAAAAAAAACACTTGCCATTTAATAGTATCGATCCAAATGAAAATTTTTTAAGTTCAAACACTGGAATTATTATTTATTTGCATCCGAGACATTTTGATTGTCAATTTTTCTGAAATGTGTTATTGTTGTCTTTCTTTGATGGCATATTTTCTAATTGATTTATTTTTTTAAAACCTCAAAAAAAAAACATTGACCATATTATCCAAAATTCTGCACAAAATTTGTCCAGACACTAAATCATTAAGAAAATTAAACAAACTTTCAAATAATGATAAATTACATACATTTTTTCTAAGATTATATAACTAAAACATTTACCTATACTTCTGAGATGAGGTAGTATTTACTTTATTTACATTGTTTGGACTATTGTCCTCATCTTTATTGCCATGTTTACGACATTTTGGCTGTTGCATGATTCGGCCTTCTTCAGGTGCTAGGAATTTTGAACCATGACACTGTGCAGGCAGTTGTCAACATCAGCTGAGTGCCTCTGAAGAGTCAGTGCTGAACAAGGGTCTCAACTTTACAATGACCATCTGGCTGATACTATAGACATCATTGCCTGAATCAAGGAAATAGCCTTGAACATCCCTCAGGTTCAGGCGGATGAGCTAAGATAGAAAGTATTGGAGAAAACCAAGCCACCCGATTCAAGCATCATAAAAGAGGAAGGGCTGGCTATCAAGACCATACAGAGAAACGAGAACATCATCAAACTACCAGCTGACAAAGGCAATGCAACTGTGGCAATGGTCAAACCAGAATACACCGAGAAACTGGAAGACCTTATTAGAAATGGCAGCTATAGCAAAGTAAAGAAAGAACCTATGTTAAAACAGAATGACAGCTGTTGCAGATCCTAATCAAGAACAAGGGTCATTTCCACCCTAAGACATACAGGCAGTTATCTCCACATTAGAGCAAGCTACCTCACATGTATAGCCTACATAAGATTCACAAAGATGGTATTCTACATGGGCTAACTGTTAGCAGCCAAGGCTCTGTGTACCACTCTCTGGGTTGCTTCCTTATAGATATAATTGACCCACTGATAGGAAAATCACCATCATATATCCGAAACTCTGCTCATTTCATGAAAATTATCAAAAATGTTCCCATCCAATGCAACCAGATAGTGAACATGGATGTGGTGAGTCTGTTCACCAAGATACACATGGTGGAGGCACTATTGGTAGTCAGAGACAAACTGGCCTCGTTCAGACTCGTCCTTAGGAGAACATACCAGTACTCCACTTGATAACCTAATGAAGATGCTGACTTTTTGCACACAAACAGCACACTACTTTGGGCTGAGATCAGACATATATTGTCAGGATGAAGGCTTAGCAATGGGCTCACCATTATCACCATTATTGGCTAACATATGCACGGAATACCTTGAAGAGATGATATTAGAATTTACAGCACTAAAGCCAACTCTATGGCTCATATACGTTGATGACACCTCCATACTCTGGCCACACTAGGAATAGGTCCAGACACTACAGGACCATGTGAACTCAATAAAATCATTTATACAGTTCACAATGGAAAAAGAGAATGACAACCAACTAATATTCCTGGATGTACTAATATCTCAAACAGAGATGGAGTTCAAGACATCTGTATATTGCATTCCCTGGACAGTACCTCAACTTCAAATCCAACCACCCATACAATGTAAAGAAAGGGATCGTCCGATGCCTGCAACATTGAGCAAAAGTCATAAGCGGTAACCCAGAGACATATGAACAGGAAATGGTCAGTATAAGCAGTAACCTACAATGTAATAACTATCCAGGGTACATGACAACAGCTCCAATGAACATGGAAAAGACGGTGCATGAGGGTAACAACTCTCAGAAAACAGCCTCGGTCTGCCTTCCTCTGTGAGAGTGTTATCGAAGAAAATACTAAGGATCTGTGGTTCATATAACACCAGGACGACCTTCAGAAGTGGTTTGTCACTTCGCAAATATGTCTCCCGAGTAAGACCTTCAATAGCTGGGAACATGATTAAGGACTGTGTCTATGCCATTCCATGTACATGTGGAAAGAAATATAAAGGAGAAACAGGCCGCCCCCTTAAGGTAAGGCTGCATGAACACTGAATGGCCAGATGGTGACTCGACAAATACCCGTCCCCTTTGGAGGTGTTGACGTCAGGAAGGGCATCCAGCCGTGAAAATTTGCTTCAATTTCATGTGTCATGTCAAATCCAGATATAGTTAGTAATAATGGGGCTGGAACTAAAAGTGAAGGTGTCGTTCGTGGTTGGGTGGGTCAACTTTGTTGTGGGACCCATCAGACTGTTAATGAACATCAGACCTGGATGGCATGGCAGAACTTCTAACCCTCGGACACGGGGGGGGAAAAGGGAAGTAAAACCTGGACAGAAGAAGATTTAAAACATGGAAATCCACTTAAATTAATGTTTGAAGTAATAAAAATGTCAGATAAAAAATAAACCCATTAAACCTTCAGAAAAAAAATAAGTTTCTAATTAGTCATGTTGTTGGCTTGAATATCCATCAAATGGGAATCTCTTTCAGATATAATGCGAAGCTGGAAAAAGTGAAAATATTAAAACATTCAGTCAGTTAAGTGCCATACATGATACACACACACTTTGGGCAATCATGTTTCAAAAGAGACATGACTGACTGGACAGAAGATTATCCTGCAGTAGGTTTCCATTGCTTTCTGTGGTAGACTGGTTGCCAGCCAAGGTTACAGAACCCAATCTGTCCTATTATTTAACTCCTAACTGGAAGGAAGAGACAGATTTATACCTTTCCCAAGGGTATTTGTGTGAAAGTGAATGCAAGGAATTCAACTGGAATTCAAACTTGGCTCCCTGATTTGTCATTCCGAGTTGATATCCACTTCACCACAATGCACATCCTCATTAAAACATTACAAATGGTAAAAATACATTTTGATTGTCAGCTATCCAAAAGTGTTTCAAAGTAAAAGATTACTGTACAAATATCACTAACACCTTTTAATGGAAAGATACACACTAAATCTCCAATACCCCAGGTTATCATTAATATTATCCTACTGCAGGCCTTTACAAAATCCATGTGGCCTGTGAGACTGTCCACATGGTGTTTTTCAAAACAGTACATTTTTTTGTGTTCATTCAGCAACTGATCAGGTTTTTTCGGCAATATGACTTTTGTTCAATCTATATTTTATTTTTTTCTGTCTAATTAATCCGTTTAACTCTCTGCAGAAAAAGAATTTTCCCTCTATACAATTGTTTCTATCTTTTTTCACTCAAAGTGAAAAAAACTTAATTTATTGGTTTTATCCAACTAGAATTGAATCAGATTCAAGTTTTTTTTTTATAATCATATCGTCCTAAGCAAGGCATTTTACTGCCACTGTTTTGCGGAGGGTTACATAGGAGGAAAGTAATGAGAAAGAGTGACAGGTTATATAGGGCATGTCAGGAAGTAGGTAAGAAAAGGATGAATATGGCAATAAAGTGAGGGATCCGTTTATATATTGATTGTAATGTAGAATTGATCCCCCACTTTATATCCATATTATAATAGTATAGAAATTTTGTTTTTCATAATGGAAGTGGATAAGAGAACGATGAGAATACTGATGAGAGTGGAATGGCCGAAGAAAGATGCATGAGAGAGTTATACGAAAGAGTGACAAGTTATAAAGGGTGTCAGGAAGTGGATAAGAGAAGGATTAGAATACTGATGAGAGTGTAGTGGTCTGAGAAAGGGGCATGAGAGAGAGGATGAATGTTAGTGAGATATGAGATGACTATTGACTTTACATCTAAACTACAGGAGATTGTAGCTGTTGGGGAAGCAAGTAAACGGAAGGGAATTCCACAGGCGGGAAGTGCAAGAAAAGAAGCTACTGGAGTAGAATTTGTGTTTACAATTTATTAGTTTCACAGTAAAAGGGTGGGACCTAGTTGCTAACCTTGTTGCTCGAGTAAAGTTATATGTAGGGGTCACCAGTGAGCTAAGTTGCAGCCCTTTTTAAAATCTTCCATCATCGGAGTGATGAAAATGATTGGATTGAGTACGCAGAAAGTCGTCATTTTCCCTTTAGAATAAAAAGTCACTTTTATTGCTGCTCAGATTAATCTTTCTAACTTTTGGTTGGCATTTCATAGTTTTACATTAAAAGCCAATCTGGTCAAAATCTGAATTAACAAAGAGAATCAACATTAAAACAAAGATCTATTGACTACCTTCTTCTGCCACATGTTGGTCTGTGAAGAGGAAAACCATTTTTTGATTTTCCATTCCCAATTTGTTGTAAAGTATCTTGAGATCTTCTCGTAGATTATTTTCGCTGTAATTCCGGCTAAGAGTGATTTCAAACAGATTGCAACAGGCTGCGAAACTTGCTAATCTGCAAAGACTCTGCTTGCCGCTGCCCCCAACACCAACCAACAGGGCATGGCCTTGGTCCATACGAATCACACGGTGGATACGGGTTAAGTGGTCAAGAGCATCATTGAATAAGACCAGACGCATTGGGACGTGCCTTTCATTGTACTCTTCCAGAATCTGCAATTAAAAGCACTAAATGCAATTCACAAGAAAGAATATCACATTTTAATAAAACTCATGCATAGGCATTCAGTGTCTGCAATTAATAATGTGTTCTCTACAGAATTAGGAAAAGATATGAGTAGACTTAATAATCTTTGCTATTACTGTTTCTTCACTAAATAAAATGTGTTATGTAGTTTCTATTATTATTGCACAGTAGGTTGCCATTACTTTCTGCAGATAGACTGGTTGCCTGCCAAGGCTATAGAACGCAATCTGTCCTGTTATTTAACCCATAACTGGAATGAAGAGATGGATTAATATCTTTCCCAAGGGTATTTGCACGTAAGTGAATGCAAGGAATTCAACTGGAATTCAAACTAACTACAATCTTTAAAAATTTAAATGCAATGTCAATCACCATGTTCTGTCTTCTTAAATCCCATTTATCTTTTCTCCTTTCCTTAATCCTCCCTAGACTCAAGTTTTTTCACTCACTTTCATTCCCTGCAAACCCCTGCATACTAGTGGCATTGGGTAAAGATAAATGTCAGTCAGTCAGTTAAGTCCTGTATGTAATAAACGCTTGGGCAATCATGTCTCAAAAACAACATGAATGACTGGGCAGAAGATTTTCCCACAGTAAGTTACCATTACTTTCTGCAGTAGACTGGTTGCCTACCAAGGCTATAGAACCCAATCTGCCCTGTTATTTATTTAATCCATAGCTGGAGGGAGTAACAACAGATTAATACAGTTCTCAAGGCTACTTGCAAGCAAATGAATGCAATGAATATCATCTGGAATTTGAACTTGGCTCTCTGATTTCTAGTTCCGAGTCGATAGCCACTGCACCACAATGCACATAGATCAAAACTATTGTAAAGTTATGATTTTGCAAAATACCTTAATATCTCATCTCACAATTATAAGTTTACATTGAACTGACTTGTTTGGATGAAAAACTTGGAATAGTCAATTTTATATATATATTACTGTTATACCATATTAAGCACTGTTCTATTAACATCTGATTAATATTTATATATTCACATGTATTTGTGTGTATACACATAGATATACTTATTTAAATATATATATATATTTGATTTTTATTTAAAATTAATATAGTTTACATTGTGCAATGGAAATTTCTATGTTTCTAGATTTTTACCTCGTCATCAGGCAATTTTAGCTCATTGTTGTGAAAATGATTTTCATTTGAATATAAGAAGCAATACGTTTGTTATTTATGGATGTGGGAAGACAGAAAAATTTATGTGTGTTCAATTTAACTAATCAGAATAGAAAATCACTTTAACTTTGAAGAAAATTATATTTTTGGGAAATACATGATTTCTGCTTTCAATCTTATGGCCAAAGTGTCAGTTAATCAAAACCCATGTCTAGACTACGTTTCTGTTGATGTATCCATTACTGTTACAAAATACTTCTCTTGGTTTTCTCTGAATCCCAGCCTTTTCTAAGAGAAAAAAAAAAAGAAAGAAAACATTTTATATTTTCGTTTTGACTTAAAGGGACCTTTGTGTGTAATTATTCTATCTTTATTTTTATTCAGAATGCATTTTATTCTAATTTATTCTAATGCTAGAGAACTCGGAATTGTAAAACTATTGGTTCTCTTCACCTGGATTTATATATATATTTTTTTTCTCACAAGTAGCTTGATGAGGGAAAAAATGTATATTTATTATCAATATAAATTAAAGCTATGTTATTATATATCAAGCACTATTTTATTTGCACCAGCACTTAATGTGCAATATATTATATGCCACATAAGCTGGCATACAAGATGCTCCCACTTGAAAATATTTTAAAGTTAAAATTTAGGTTTCAGGCTATATTTGCTGTACAAGACTATCCTATTTAAATTCAGTACAATACATTTTAAAATACAGTTGGTGGGAGAGTCTATACAGCAAATATAGCCTGAAACCCAAGTAATCTACCAAGTTCATATTTCCCCCATAAATAACAAAAAGAATTATCAAGTTTGCATTGGGATTTCGATAAGAGAATTTAAACAGAGGTATTACTCTTGTAAGCACTGCTTTTGAAACTCTAATCTAAAACGCTGGAGAAGAAAATTTTAAAAACAGTTTCCACTTCTGCTATATGCGTGATTCTTCAGAAATGAATTGAGTTCTTTCGGTGACTGACATGTGTATACACTGCTTATATACAACACATTAAAATTTCCCTTCTCTGATTCGATGCGTCGATGACTTAGGGAGTAGTGACTCCGACTGACACCAAACGGTTGAGTTTCGATCCTGGCCAGAAGCAAGTGGATGTTTCTAGCCACACTGATTAGCTGTGATACAGCGAAACAGGCTTGTATGTGGATGACTAATATATATATATATCTATGCATGTTGAATCATTACACTGATTTTGTGTTAAAGATGAATTTACAAATTGACCAAGAAGTAAAACAGCAGTATTCCTTACGAAGAATGCAGTTCAGAAAAATAATTTTCCAGAACACTTACTTCCTGAAATAATGCTTTGCTGGCTTCAAAATCTTGAATATCTTCATAAAATCCAACTCCTTCCATGACTGTTGCATAATCTCCAAACAAAAGAGGATCACGCATTACAAATTCAACATGTTTCTGGTATTTGCTTTCAATCAACTCTTGAATTTTTTTCTGAAACACAAAACAATAATTGGCAA
Source organism: Ascarosepion bandense (assembly GCA_037127315.1). Lineage (NCBI taxonomy): Eukaryota > Metazoa > Mollusca > Cephalopoda > Sepiida > Sepiidae > Ascarosepion > Ascarosepion bandense. Next base: position 91,993 of record JBBBDQ010001578.1, read on the forward strand.
TTTAACATGTTTTATTTCAATGCATGAAACTCATGAAATAGTGACAAAATACAAAATTCTTGCTATAAAGTCGTGTTGTGACAAGGTCAATAGTCTGTTTTTCTTTAATTATACAACATTATAATATTTATGATAAATTTAAATGTGATTTCCAAACCTGTACAATACAAACTGCTGTTTCTTCCCAATTATGTAATGAAATTTATTACCCAACTAAAGAAATGTATCATTTAATTATGATTTTTTGAAATTAATAAATTGTGAGGTAATATGAAATTATTGGCAAAATTTTTAAAAAAATTATTGTGAAAAACTGTATTGAAACAATTTTCTTTTTCAATTCAATAAACAAAAAAATTTAGTTAAAAGATTTAGAACTTTTGTTAAACTTCAATCTGAAAAATGTCATATTCTTTGATTTTCACAATTATACAAGAAGAACCTAGATAGATAGATGTAAGCATCTAAAAATGAGAGATGCAATATTCATTTTTCGTGGCAGCCATGATTCCAAAGTTTTGTCACAAATTCAGTATTTTCTTACTTTAAAAAGTTTATAAAGATTGTTCATATTACTCGACTTATGTCTATCAGTATCACTAGTTAGTCCATTCTTTAAACATATCAACTATGATCTAAATGGAGCAGTGTTTATGCTTAAAAGAGATGATCAACATAACCTGCTAAATACTTGCCAATAATTGTGCAAATTAAAACAAGTGCCAAGATATCATTTAAAGAATTGTGCACTTCATGCAATTCGTTTAAAAATCAGAGATTGTTATTAAATGAACTTGTCTTTCCAAAACTCCACTTGAATCCTAAAAGCTCAAAAAACAATGGCAAAAAAGAAAGTGGGAATATTGCTTCACCAAGCGTTTACGTACGTTGACTAATGTCTTATCCTGTTCATTGATGAGTCGATCTCCAATCACACGACTACACTCATTTCTCCAGACACGCAAAAACTGTTCGATTGTACTGAAGCGTTCTGGTGTTGTGCGGCAGAGACCATTGTAAATTCTGGAGAGATCTCGAAGATTGAAAATGTAGTGGAATTTGGATGGCGTTGGTGGAAGGTCTTGAATGATCATGCTGCAGATGTAGAAAGTAGATCAAGAAAAAAGAACAAATTGTAATATACAGAGAATATATGAGAATGCCGTGGAAAATGTGACAAGAGACACTAAAATAGGAGATCAAAATGGAGCTTATTTGTAAGACATGAACAAAGGTGAACAATGTACTCCTCATCGAAGTCATAGTCAATGTATTTCTTCCTCACTAGGTCTTAGTAAATCTGGTCTTTATCCTAAAGATATTATAAAACCGAGACAGGTTTATACTGATATGAAACAGAGGAGTAGACAAAAAACATCTGGAGATATGTTGTTTAAAATATGCTACATTTATAGGGGATTTATAGGGGATGAGTACTCAATATCAGCAACAAACCACTTTACCTTGCTTAAGTTTTTTACCTTGCTTAAGTTTTTAGCAAGGCTTTTTTTTTATCCATATCATAAATTTATTTCATTATTTGTCCCTTTAGACATTTATTTTTATTATTTATATTTAAAGTATTTTATTTTTTAAATTTTAAGTTTTTTTTCTTATAAGTTATTTTCCCTTTCTTTAGTTTAATTAATTTTATATCTATTTACTTACATTTACCTTTTTTCATCCTTCATATCTCTTCCTGTTTCTTGAAGTGAAATTTTTAATGTATATCATTTTGATCTCAGCAGTTGTCTGTCCCTGGTTTTTTTTGTTTTGAAACAGTTAAGTTAAAATTTGACAAAATTAAACACCATTTTTCTTTCACTTTTTTAATGTATCTGTTTTTCTCTACCCCTCTTGACTGTGTGAACATAGGAATCAATACAGACTGTGTGGACATAGGAATCAATACTGCATGTTAACAGTCAGTTCCATGCTTGGGCTGGTTCACACTCCACTCACGTCTATTGAACAGGTGAAGAGGCTCATCCCTTGTTCCCTGTTTAGGATGTGGTTTCCGGTTTTCTCTTTCCCAATCCCTTACGTAGCCTCCTGCACATCAGTGGCGTTACCGTCTTGCTCAGGGTGACATGATTAAAAAAAACAAAAACGCTTCAATGTGATTTTCAGACAATATCTCTCCATTATAATTCTGCTTGTCCTTCCCTTCATTAGTTGGCCTGACTTTTACAAATAATAGATCATTTTGCCCACATGAAAAACACAGAAACTGGCATAATAGAGAAGCTACTTGGTTTCAGTGAGAAAAAGAAAGAAAAAAGCAAAGTTTAAGTGAAATGGAAAAAGTTGTTAATTTCAAATCTTTTCATTTGTACACCCTTACTTATAAATAAATTTATAAATAAAAATGTTTGCAAGTCAGGTTTTCAGCTAGTATACACAAATAGCAAATACAGATCATAGTCCCCGCCACCTCTCTTGCTCTGCCATAGCAACAGTTTCATTGATATTCTTGGTTGTCTCAAGACTTCTCTTCAGTTGTGTGATAAAATTCACTAACAATAATAGTAATTTACAGATTCTAGTTACAAATTATATACATATATATATATATATATATAAAAATGTAAACTTGTCGTTATACTCGTTTTGAAAAACCCTCCGAGCATATACGCAGAAGGAAAAAATGGTGATAAAAAAGAATGAGCCAAGCACTTGAACATCAGTCAAAGTACGCAGCCCACAGAAAAAACCTGAGATGAGTAACCTATATATATATATATATATATATATATATATATATATATTTTCCATTTGTAGACGAGTTATTACGCAACCTAGGTTTCTACCATAAGTAGTGTCTTCGGGCGATTTTCAATAACTGATTTTATCATTTACCTTTTTGTTCAAGAATGCTTACATAACGTTTTTTTTTTTAATGCTCACGTGGCAGGGAATTTTTGAATGTGCAATTTTTAAAACTACAAGGAATTATGACATTTTCATCCATAAGATACCTAAGAGGTATTTTTTAATATGGTTACACTTAATCATAATTTCCGTTTCTTTCATTCAATAGTTCCTTTTTGTTTGGGAATAGCATAATCTCTAACTTTTCTTCTTGCCACAGTCTGCATAATTTGCCACCTTTGTAAGGCTTGGCTGTTTTTACTATACTCCACGTTATGTCTGGGTCTTTTTGCATATTTTGATTTTAATTTTCACATGTGGGTAGCCAATTTTTAAAAGTTTTTTAAGTGGTAGAAACTTAGGTTGTGTAATAACTCGTTTACAAATGAAAAATATTCAAAATTTTGACAATATAATTGCATTGAACACTTTTTAATACAAATGTGCATTGGTGTTAATTTTATTATGACCAGAAACTAAGTAATTAAACAATCAATATATATATATATATATTAATACAGGTTTCGTTGAATAATATAGACAAGTTTTGTCTATTTATTTTGTGTAGGATCCTTTCGTATAGTCTGATAAGCTTGATGGTGCTATCGTTAAAAGACGACAAGAATTCACAGTAATTATTGATTTTTTTTATCAGGTCTGAGCTTTCGGCTTACATAAGTCATTAACATATAGTGAACATAGAACATTTAAGTTATTAACAAAGTAGAATTAAACAAAGAGAATTAAATCAAAGAGACAAGTCCATTTTTAACATGGCAGATGGCCGCAGACAGTGACAAAATGGTGGTGGTGTGGTTCTTGGTCCGATTACAGGCATGTTAGTAGAGATATCACAATTTATTTTATTTAAGCTAGGTTTAAGCTGTTTGATGCAGATAGCTTCTAGGATTTTTAATGAAAAAATGCTGCCAAAATACACACAATATATATATATATATATATATATATTCATGTTGCTTCATAGTAATTTGATGATGTAATATTTATGCAGCATAAAACAAATTTAATGGATGAGTAAGTTTTCAGTCTTTAGTAGATTTTTCTTTATTTTTGTGAAGCAATATCAAATGTTTATAAAAAGTTAAAGACCCTCGTGTCGAGTTGGGAATCTCTTTTGTTTGAAATATTCTTAAAGTCTTTTTTTTTCCTGCCTAATTCTAAATTTTAAGCTTTTCATGTTTAATTGGTTTGCTTTAATTTTTTTTTGATTTTAGAAGAAATCTCTTGACTGGCACATTGCTAGTTTGTTTGTTTGTTTGTTTGTTTTTCACAGGTCAAAAACAAAATGACTTACATTTAGTCATATACAAGACAGTTTGATCAACCCAAAACGCACGTGTTACTACCAGCAAGTTTAAAATACGTTTATACTTTTTTTGGTAACAATTTTGGTCAGGGCCGTTAGTAAGAGGCCAAAATTAGCTATGGCTGACTAACGGGGGAAGGAAGAAAGAAAAGAAAGAAAAGAAGGAAGGAGGCTGGCTGACTGTGTCCGGGGGTGGGGGGATACACTAAACACATGCTTTACAACAAATGAAGATAATGCCCATATAGAAACTTCTCTTCAGCTAATATTGCAAACATGTAATCACATCTGGTTCAAGGCAAATTTGTTGATCATCAATTGTACATGAGAGTTTCTCACTTGCAATTGTCCAAGAGTATATTTCTCAGCAGTTGTCTTTAATTACACCCACTAATCAGAAATGTGTGTGTGAGAGAGAGAGAGAGAGAGAGAGAGATGTACACAAAATCATGCATAAGCTGAGATGAAAAGATTTCAGATAAAACAGAGACAACAATCTAAAATTCTTAACATATAAGACTTCCTTCAATAAGACATGAAACTGGGAAGTGTTCTAACAGAGTACGGAAAGTGTGACACTGAGATCCGACAGCGTATTAGCACGGCCAAAGATGTATTCCAAAGGCTGAGTAGAATATTGAGAGACGAGATGATTTCGTTGGGGAAAAAGAGGAGAGTATTGGATTGTTATGTGTGATGCCTGTCCTTCAATATGACAGTGAATGCTGGACAGTCTCGTCAAAGATAAAGACTTGAAGCAACCGAAATGTGGTTCTACAGAAGGATGCTGAGGATACCATAGGTCAAACATGTGAGCAACGGCAACGTTTTGGAGAGGATGAAAATGAAAAGGAAACTTATGCTTAACATCAGAAAAAGACAGCTGAAGTTTCTGGAATGTAATGAGGAAGGAGGGCTCGGAGAATCTTATACTCACAGGACAGATAGAGGGAAAGAGAGACAGGGGAAAGCAGCACAAAACATACTTGATGGGTTTGAGGAAATGGATGGTGGACGAGGGTCTAGGAGAAATAAAAGACAAAACTTATTAAGAGCTACAAGAGGTAGAAAGATGTGGAGGACCATGATCGCCTACGTCCTAATGGGACATGGCACTTAGCATTAGGAAAAGGTAGTTTAAAGTTCTGGTGTATGCAATAAGGATAGGGGGCTTGGAGAATCTGATACTCACAGGAAAGATTGAAGGAAAGAGAGACAGAGGAAAGCAGCACAAAACATACTTGATGGGTTTGAGCAAATGGATGGTGGACAAGTGTCTGGGAGAAATACAAAACAAAACTTATTAAGAGCTACAAGAGGCAGGAAGATGTAGAGGGCTATGATCGCCAACGTCCTGAAGGGACATGGCACTTAACATTAGGAAAAGGCAGTTTAAAGTTCTGGTGTACATAATATGGATGGCGGATGGAAAATCTGATACTCACATGACAGATAAAGGGAAAGAGAGACAGGGGAAAGTGATGCATGACATACTTGATGTACTTATGCAAATGAATGACAAGAGAAAGGGTATTAAGAGCTACAAGAAGATGTGGAGGGCTATGATCACCTATGTCTTGAAGAGTCACTGCACATAGAAGGAGGAGGAGGAGGAATGTGAAAAAGCAATTCTTTCTTTCTCACCTGTATAAAGACAAAGTCATTTGAGTGATGCTGATGGCAATGCTGTGGAGATCTTTTTCAAACTGTTCCATATGTCCATTCAGAATAGCGAAGTAGATACCATACAAGGATTCATCCGATGGGAATGTCATGTTAAACGTACAGAACAAGGAGACAAAACGAGGATCAGTCTCGTTACGTCCTCCTCCGGCTTTTCCCATTGCTGCAATGTAACCAATATCCTTCATGCGCTTCCAGTTCAAATCTTTGCCTCGATCATATACACCACCCTTTTCAAGCAACAGTTTCAACAATGCAATTGGCTGCTGAGTTCCGTATGTGTCAACCTTGTAGCAAAAAAAACAAAACAGGATACAACTTTAACAATCTGAATATTTAAACCAAAAGAAGTGAATCTATATTTCCAACACAAAAGACAAGCTTTAACTAAAAGTCTACTAAAAAAAAAGTATTCCTCGTGGTTGAGGAACTAATTTGCACATAAGCTAAAACTTCTTTGGCTTAATGCAAACTAATTGCTGAGAATAACACAAAATATTTCACAATATTTAATTGGAGATAAGAATGACAGTTTGTCAGTGAAAATCAGAGGCAAAATGAAAAGTTACCATATTCTACAACCTTTTTGAATTTTAACTGGTTTTCTTCATTAGCAGATAAAAGTGAAAAATCATTTCCATAAATAAGAAATAAGCAAGATGACCTGTATAAGTCACAAATCAACAAAATACTTTGGAAATGAAAGACTAAGTTTAATTTTTATGTTTTCTTCAAATTCGATTAATCAGAATTTAGACATAATTTTGATGCCAGGAAATATGATAATCAATTTTGAAGAAATCTTTAACAACTGTTAGACATGTTAGCTGCATGCAACATTGGTTAAGAACCAAGTGGTCAGTTTGGTTTGGTTTCTGGCATATCAAACTTTTCCAGATTATTTAATGAGAAATGATGTCATTTTGATAAACAAATAGACAATAGATAGGTAAACATAAGTCCAGTTAGCAGAGATGTAGGTATGGCAAACAAGTAAAGCTCTAGTTGGTGTATTTTTGACATCAACAGACAGTGTGACAGGAGAGTCAGCTTAACTATTTACTTCATTAGTAATATTACTATTTGTTCAAGTGAAAACTTGCAAGGGTAACTAAGGGGTGATTTTCTAAGTGCAACTTAGATGTGGCACAAGGTCAAAAGCATGGGGCACCTGGTGAAGATTGAACTCACTACTTAATCATATAATAATTCTGCTTGTTCCTTCCTTAGCTACTTAGTTCCTCCGTCTGTTATGCCACTGAAGAGAGATAACACACTTACTCTCTACACAAGCTTTTCCTTCCCCTCTATCTTTTTATAATCTATAAATGCTACTTTCCTCAGCCTTTCTCTCATCTTTGCCAAACAAAAGGGTAGTAAAGAGTGAGAGAGTAGGAGGAGAGAGCCTATAGCATTATTGTAGTAGTAGCAGCTTAAGCTGGTGGTTGTAGCAGTAATTGTGTGTGTATATATGTGTGTGTACGGTACAATATAGTAAAAATAGGTAGGTTTGTTGTCATATCCCGTAACCAAATAACAAAATTTCTGGCCTCTACACCCTTGGCCATTACTCAGTTGGTCTTTCCTGTTTACAATGGACACAGCAGCCATGATTTTTCAGTCATAAAAAAAAAAGTTTTCTCTTTCAAAATCTCTCACAAAATAGCGTACAGTATTTTGGTTATGGTCTGTGCATACGCCGCTTAATATAATATAAGATTACAGTAAAGTAGCTTTTATGGACATTACTTTTATAGATATTTTAATAAAATTACACTGTGTTATCATTATTTTATTATCCAATACCCTTATGTTTGAAGATGTTACTATCATTTGTAGTATGACAAAGTAAAATTTTTCCAGGAAATCATAATTATCCATCCGTGGAAATTCCATGGGTTCTGCTAGTTGTAATGATTCTAGCTAGACAAACTTGCTAACCGTTACACCATTTGTTGGGCAGAAATTGTCAATGTAGATGCTGAGTGAAAAGAAGCTTTAAACAACTTTAGAAAAAAAGTTAGAAAGTCATAAATTTACCTTAATATGTGGTGATAGAATAAGATATTTAATAATTTATTTGAATCATTATTCTATCAAAGAACTTCTGTTTTCACCAATAACATTAAAAAATGACAACCATATTTAATTAATATTAAGTAATATATTGCACTGATTACATTTTCTGGATGAAAAGTTTAATTTTTTTATCTCTACAATTTGGTTGTCATGCATAAAAAAGAATCTTGCTTTTGAAATCATTAAAAGTAAAAATATTCAATGGAAGCTAACACAAAAAAAAAAAAAGAAAAGCAATGTATCAGCTTCCTGATCTCCCTTACATACTTATGAGATATTTCTATGCAAAGTGAGGCATGTTTACTTATAGATATCATGTATTATTACTGTAACAATGGTATATGCCATTACTAAGAAGACTCAGTCAGTTAAGTGCCATATGTGAAACACGTTTGGGCGATCATGTCTCGAAAGAGACATGACTGACTGGGCAGAAGATTATCCTGCAGTAGGTTGCCATTGCTTTCTGCGGTAGACTGGTTGCCAGCCAAGACTATAGAACCTAATCTTTCCTGTTATTTAATCCATAACTGGAAGGAACAGACAGATTAATACTTTTCCCAAGAGTATTTGCACGTAAGTGAATGCAATGAATTCAATTGGAATTTGAACTAAGAAGACTGCTTGACTAATAAATGTTAGAAATTCACATTGTGTTTTATGGTACAGATGGAATGCGCATTTTAATCCGGTTAATCAAACAAAACTTTACAGAACAACAAGATGCAGAAGCTGCATTTATAGAAGATTTTATAGAAAGTTGATTTCCCACATGCCTCATATATTTGCAGCCGACCATTCATAAATTAAATTTATGTGTTGCATCCTGTCAGCACACACGCATTTTTTTTGAAACAGCCAAAGTAAAAAACCTTAACCAGCAATTTTGTAAAACTGATCTAGGATTTAAGAAGGTCTAGGAAAATGAAAAAAAAAAGCATCTTTTATGGCCAGATGACTAGCATCAAAGTGTAGTTTCTACTCTAAGAGTCGACACCTGGCTCCAGCCATCAGCAGCAGTTCCAGCTAGCCAGCCAGCCAATCGTCATCATTATCATTTTGTCATGAACCACCATCTCTAAACAAAATTGTCTTTTTCATGACAACGCTCTCCAGTGACTATCAAAACTGTCCTTTTTCAGAACAACACTCTTTTCACCCTCTATATGAACATGCAGAGATATTTTTGGGCCTTGTGCACTGTAACCTTATTTTTGCTGATGTATTTTCTTGAACAAAAATAAACTTGTTAATATATAATGTCTTTGTTTTATTTGTTGTCTTCCATCATTCAATATCACTTTGTGGGCCAATGTACCAACCACAACACACATTTAATAAAATAAGATTACATATGTGTGTAGAAATCTAGAGCATTGTAAATTCATACTCACTTGTGGCATATTCATGTCATCGATGAAGATCAGCAATCGTTTCCCTGGTGGTGGACCATAAGTATCTTTTGTTCGCTTTTCAACGTTTGCTTCTAAATTTCGTTGAACATCCAATGATGTAGTTCGGCTGGAGAAGTTCATGTTCAACAGTAGCTGAAATGGATCAACAAGAATAACATTATTTACTGTAATATATATATATATATATATATATATATATATATGATAAGATAAAATATAGTTTTAGGGTATGCTATATCTATGGGTTAAAGTGCTCAATATCAGGGACAGAGCCTGTTTAAATATAAAATTGGACATTGAGATCAACACCTTCCAGGGGCAGTCTGTTTCAGGCTTAAACCTTATCATCAGGCCATGGTGATTGCATATAAGCATGAAACACTATCACTCCTGGGTGTTGACTTCAATATATATATATATATATATATATATATATATATATATATACACACACACTGTTGAATATTTAAATATTGGAGGCATCTCACCTGGATGAGGTATTGTATCAGACAAAGTATAACCAAGTTGTTGAAAAAGTAGAATTCTTTGAGGTAAATTCTTCTTATGCCCACATATGTCTTCGTTAATTCCTCACAAGAAAAATACTCATTTTTCCTGTAGGTCAGACTTTATTACACCAATTTGAAGATGTATGCGAAACTACTCAACACCAAAGTTTTAAATAGTCTGAGGATTATTAGTTTGAAAATACAAAGTTGGAGCTTCTGCAGTGAGGAGTTATCATTGTTTAGGTTTGCACTAATATCCTTATCTTTGTTGTTGTTGTTGTTATTAAAATTTTTTGTTTGTTGTGACTTCTAGCCTTCTTCAATTTACTTCTTCTAAAGTTTACCTGGATTGACAAATACCTGAAGAAGGCAGGAGGGTACAATGGCCAAAATACTGTGATAATAGCAACAAAAAGGAGGACATTAGTCTGTATGTAAATAACATATCTAATGACACATCTGGTCATTCTGTTTAGGATTACTAGCATCACTGTGTTTACACATTTTGATACTTTATGGCACAAAAGTGGTGGGTTTTTGTTCCTTACTGAAAGGTTACAGAGATTATTCTGTATACAGTCATGTTTGGCAGATGTGTGGGTGGTGCATTAGATAATGGCACGGAATGAGAAATTGGAGAGCTCAGTTTGAATTCTATTTGAGTTCATTACATTTACTTATACAGAAATACCCGTGGGAAAGGGTTGAATTCATTTTTTCATCATCCCTAGCTATGAGTTAAATAGTAAGACAGACTGGCTTGGTTACCAGCCATCTTATGAGAAAGTCTGAATTCAAAACTGCGATAGGATTGCTTGAAGACATTCTGTAAAATTATGTGGACCAGTTCTCTCTATACGGCTCTTCCAAAAAAAGTGCAAACAGTTCTGTGCAGGCCTCTTCACCTCGAGAGTCAAATTGTGTGGGCGAGTAGTTTGCCTGTTTATTATATTGCCATGCTTTTTAATTGAATAAAACCTAACAAACTCAATTTCTATTACAAAGAACCAAGTAAATGGGTCAGGTTGAAATGAGCACTCAGAAAGTTTTATATATAAGTGCAGACTGAGTAAAAGACGTGTGTGTCTGTGGTCTTTGTGAACCCTCTAGGGCCATTTGTATCATATTTGATACAGTATGAAAACAAGCCTTGAAAGAAATATTTTACTGAAAAATTTTTTAAGAGAAATATTTTATAAATTTCAAATGAAAGCAGTACTGACTGCTCAGTCAATGAATACCAAATGTTTCCTTATAGGGAAATACCAAATGTTTCCTTATAGGGAAATACTGTATCAAATATGATACGAATGGCCCTAGAGGGTTAATGGTGATAACAACCTGGGTTTCTTTTAGGATTTCCCTGTGCACTCATACAAGGCTGCTACATGAACTCATATCATTGTAATTTCACAGAAAGTACTATTTACTCATAGTATTTATACTGTATAATTTTATTATTGAGAGGAAAACCAAAGTTATTTAAAATGACTCTTAGAAAAATACTTTAGTCATTTCACTGCCATTGTATTTTTCAGAATATATAAAAATAGAAAAGAAATGTGGGAAGGTAGCATAATAAATTCACAAATTGGAAAAATGATTTATATGGTAAAAGAAAAAAAATGAACATGAAAGGCATTGGAATCAGTTAAAGAAATATTTACTTAAGAAGAAATCACAAAAAGGAAAGAACCTATGCAAGTTCTGTATGATATCTTTTATGTAACAACACCCCAAGAATTCACTCAACTAGAAGTATAAAAATAAAAAAGGAAATGTATGGAAAAACTAGTGGTCGACCCCCCAAAAAAAGAAAAGAAATATAAAGTTCAGTATGTTAGCAAACTGACCAGAAAGAAGAGTGGGGTGAATAGTAAGAAAATAAAAAGTCTCAAAAGGTGGAGGTGTTGTGGAGTCAATATGACACCCCTGGTAACACAAATGAACTAGGCATGATACCTTAAATAAAGAACTCAAAGATACTTCTTGGACAGAATTCTGACAGAGTTTTGATACAGTATTTATTAGCGTACCATTGGAGTCAGGCAAGACATAATATTATAACCATTAGTAGCCAGAGTTATAACAGATTTTGAAAACTTGTCTGCCATTTTTCATAAATAATGACATGTTTCTTTTTTAATGCATTACTTTGAAATAATAATTTATAATAAAATGCAAACCACTTCACATCTTGAAAACTGTTTGCAAAGTTGTATGCATTAAATTATGATCAACTTAAAATGCTTGCCTGCTGGATTTGAATTTGCATAACATTGCTGATTTAAATGCATTTTGATGTGAATAGAACATTTAAAATGGCTGCACAACACTCTTATATAATCAAGTTTCATCATTTAGGGTGACCAATTATCAACATCAATGCTTGCATATTATTGTCATACAGTTGGTCAAGTGCCATACATGATACACAACTTGGGTGATCATGTTTTGAAAGAGACATGACTGACTGGGCAGAAGATTATCCCACAGTAGGTTGTGTGTAAGTGAATGCAAGGAATTCAACTGGAATTCGAACTCAGCACCTTGATTTGTCATTCAGAATCAATATCCACTGCACCACAACACACATCCTTGTCATACAAGTGTACCATAAAAAATGACACCACAAGAGGATTATTAGCTGTTTCCTCACATGTTATCCCCCCTGAGCATTATATATATATATATATACACACACACACACATATACACAAATATACAACAATCTTTATTATAACAGAAAGGATATATATTCTTTACTACTTGACATAGTTATTGCAAAAAAAAACAAAACAAAAAAATGGCACTGTTAAAGAGCAAACATGTAGCAAGAGCTTTCATAACTGGTAGTAAAGAGAATGAACTGAGCTGACGGTGAGTTTAATAATTGGTAGTAAAGCAAATGAAGTAAGCAGATACTACCTCGCTATTGACTCTCTCTCTCAATGAGCTTGACAGGAGGGGATATATATATATATATATATATATATATATATATATATATATATATAGTCATTCGCAGACAGATCTATTTCACTGTATCATAGCTCATCAGTACAGTTAGACTTCGATTGCTTTTTAACCCAGGATTGAATTCCGACTGAATTGTCATCAGTTGGTAATTCTAACTCTGAGCTATGGGCGCTCGATAGAAGGAGGCAGACTTCTTACTGTGTATAATTATAATTATCATTATACATGCCCAATAGCTGAGAGTGTTCTAATTCACTGCTGAATGAATGATGCATAGATGCCAGAGTAGCTACTGTTTTTCAAAGTCTACCATTCTTCCAGAGTGCTCTATCAGTGTGTGAGAGCATACATATATATCCAGAACAAAAGTGGGATGTATGTAAAATCCCAAGGAAGATCCTATTAATATTAATCTTATTAATATTAAAACTGATTGAACCAGAGGGTTAGATGTAAATAAAATTATCTATTTACAGAGCCAAATATGTATATTTTTCAAATAAAACTTCAAAAATGACATGTATCATATGATCATTTCTGCAAAGTATATTTGCTTTGTCATCGACTGTTTATAATGCAAAATTCAAAAGGATTTTCATACACCAGAAATAAGAAAGAAAAGTGGGAGTGTGAGTTAAAAAAGAGAATATTATGTTAGGAGATAGGTGGCTAGACATTGTTACAGAGAGAAGGGGAGAGGGAAAACAGAGAGATGGTGAAATGGATTCAAACTTAATCTTTGAAAAGTACATTTAAAGATTATATATGTGTAAAGAAATAAAAAATAAGCATGTCACAGGAACAGAAGTGGGGGAATGGGAAATGAGAGAAAAAAAAAGAAAAATGAAAAAGGAGAGACAGGGGAAAAGTTATAGGAGAGAGGGGGAGAAGAAAAGAAGAAATGAAACAAGAGAGAAAGAAGGGAAACATTTGTTGGATAAGCAGACATGACAATTGTTAGCCAAGGAGAGTGGAAAGAAAGGGACAGATATAGGAGAAAGGAGAAAGAGAGAAAATAGTTAACATGACTTAATATTTGGCTTTGCCAAACGTTTTTCAAAATATTTTTTAGTTTAAAATAAAATAGGGTCTGATTATTGTTGAGATCAAATTAATTTATGCTAAAATCTACTACAGGAATAAAAGGGAAGAATAGAAAAAGAAATATCATATTGATAGAGGATATAAATAAAGAAAATAATTTTTTTTTAATATATAAAAAATATTAAAAAATAAAAAGGAAAAAATATACCTAAGACCGAGAAATTAACTGTTATAGAGAATCATAAAGATATAGATAGTTGTGAGGTAGATTATAGTTACTTTTAAGTGGCACTATTATTAGTACTTTATTTTCAGGGAACTTTATAATCTGTAGCTTTTCATGCCTGAATGAAAAGCTGCAGATTATAAGCTCTCCTAAAAAAAAAGTATGACTGAAACAGAGATGAATTGAGAGTTTTATGTAAATATTTCTATTTAAAATTTTATGAATTATAATTGTTCATTTATAACTTATGCTCTAATATTACTTAAAAATTATTTTACTAAAAAAAATTAATGACCCACACAATACTTATTTGTTTTTTATAACTCCAGTATACCTTAGTATACCATAATTAATTAATTCCAACAAACAATCCAGCCCTTCAACAGGTGAGGTAGTCAGTCAGTTAAGTGCCATACGTGATACATGCTTGGGCGATCATGTCTCAAAAGAGACATGACTGACTGAGCAGAAGATTATCCCGCAGTAGGTTGCCATTGCTTTCTGCGGTAGACTGGTTGCCGACCAAGGTTATAGAACCCAATGTGCAGTGGATATCGTCTCGGAACGAGAAACCGGGGAGCCGAGTTCGAATTCCAGTTGAATCCATTGTATTCACTTATGCGCAAATACCCTTGGGAAAGGTATTAATCCGTCTCTTCCTTCCAGTTATGGGTTAACTAATAGGACAGATTGGGTTCTATAGCCTTGGCTGGCAACCAGTCTACCGCAGAAAGCAATGGCAACCTACTTCAGGATAATCTTCTGCCCAGTCAGTCATGTCTCTTTCGAGACATGATCGCCCAAGCGTGTATCACGTATTGGCACTTAACTGACTGAATTAATATTTTTTTCGACTTTATTTTGATTTATACAAAGTTTCTACCGACTCTTCCTCCATTCAAAAATGAAAATGAGAATGTTAAAAATAATAAAAAACAAAACAATATATTTTTATTATTTTTATATTGTTTAACAAATTAACAATAATTGAAATTTTATTTTGTTTTTTTTTCCCCAGTTTTTTACAGTTTCAAACCAAAAGCACACAAAACAGCGTATTCTTTGTATTGTAATTAAATTAAACTAAATATCAAATTGAAAATTAAAGTTTTTTTAAAATCCAATACTTGGAACAAAAATAAAAATAAAGAATTATCTGGTTAAATAGCAGGACAGATTGGGTGAGGTAGTACAAAATCAATTTTTAAAAAAACCTAAAATTCAACCTGCTGTTAAAAGTTATTGTCTACACATTTGAATAATGTATGTTCCTAGTATGCATCTTACTCAGACAAAATTAAAAAGTCGTATGTTTGGACATCAAGCTACACTGTTATCTTTTGTAACTCAAATTTTCAACTCTATAATTTAACCAAATTCTCACTTTTGATTGAGCAATATTGACATGTCTACAATCATACTGCTTCACTTCATCCATCCACCACTCCTTAATTATCTAAATAACCATGAATTCATCTTATATCTTTTAAATAAATTATTTTCACCACTTATTTTTAAAATATCACCTGAAGTATTGAATAATCTGCTGCCTCGATACAATATATATATGGAAGTGAAATGACAGATAGATTAAAATCCACTGTTCATGTATTTACTTTTATAAAGAGTGTTCAATACAAAGTAGAGCTTAATATTGTAATTCTGTTGTTACAATAGTTTATAAAAGCATCATATCACTACACAAACATTTTCATGTTTCAGAATTAAAATTAAAAATTAAACAACACAGAGAGCAAAAATTAAAGGAGTTTAATTCCTAATTGTTAAAAGTAATATTGTGGGAGAAAGAAAGAGGGAAGTAGGGAAGCAGGAAGGAAAGAAAGGAAGGAATGAAAGAAATGAAGGAACGAAAGGGGCAAACATATAGAGGAATCAATATCAATATGAGTCTATGAATTAAAGTAAGTATTTTTTTGTATGACAGCATGTCGTTATTAAATCACTTTTTTCTTAAGCAAATTAGGATTATTGATATATAACTGCCGAAAAAATAGAAACTGCTCATTGAATGGCAAATGTATATCCAAACGCATTGTTTATAGAGCTCAAATTCATTTGGATGATAATGATTTTAAATTTTACTTTGGAAACACTTCTAACAGGTGGAAGATAAGATTTAACAACCACACGTTATCTTTAAACAACAGTAAATACAGCAAAAGTACTGCTTTATCCATACATTATTGAAAATTAAAAAACAGCAGTAAGATCCCAATGATTACTTGGAATATCGTAGCTAAATCCAAACCCGACAATGAAAAAGGAGATAAATGTAATCTATGCCTGTCAGAAAAACTTGTCATCTTAAACTATATCAAGACTCCAAATTTACTTAATAAAATAAGTGATTTAATGACCACATGCTGTCATAGAAAAATAAATTCTTGAGGCTTATGGCCTATCACATTGAATACACCGGTTCTCGCTCAATCACCAAAGTTAAGCAATGTTGAGCCTGGTCAGTACTTAGATGGGTGACCGCTTGGGAATACCAGGTGCTGTAAGCGTATAGTAACGGATGTGCGTTGTGGTGCAGTGGATATCAGCTCGGAAAGAGAAATCGGTGAGCTGAGTTCGAATTCCAGTTGAATACCCTGCATTCACTTAAGCACTGGTACCCTTGGGAAAGGTATTAATCCGTCCATTCCCTCCAGTTATGGGTTAAATAACAAGGGTAGGACTTGGGGACCCTGCTCTTAAAAACAAATCCCAATGAACCGTGAAAAGAAAAACGTTGTAAAAATAAAATAACCTTACCCAAAATCACTGGTTATGACCTTAAAATGATCCCATAAGGATTGATAGGTCTTTAAGCCTCAAAAACAAACAAACTTAAATTCTTAGACCCAGATTGATATAGACTCCTCTATATGTTTGCCAACTTTCTTTCCTTCCTTTCATTCCCACATTCTTCCCTATTTCGCCTTTCTTTCTTTCTTTTTTCCCCCATCAATATTACTTTAACAATTACGAATTGAACTCCTTTCATTTTTGCTCCTTGCATTGATTAATTTTTAATTCTAATTTTAAATTTTACTTTTTAATTTTTATTTTCATTTCATATTTTTATTCAAAACTTTTTATTTACATGTAATATTTGAATATTTTAATTTCTAGATTTTTGCTTTTTATGATTGATGTCACTTTAATTTCTTTTCCCAGCATTTTAATATTTTTAATATTTTTTATTTTATATTTTAATTTTAAATTTAAATTTTTATCTACATTTAATCTTAGAATATTTAAATTTTTATTCTTGTTATTAAAAAAGCAGTAAGTTTATAAGATTTAATTATCATGAACATCGAGTGAACTTAATTCAAATCTATTAAATTGTCAGTTTGAAATATGCACCTGATGATTACATAACGCATAAAACTCTGAGTCATGCCACAGACATAAGATAATACGTATATTTATTAATATATATAATACAGCTCTGTTCAAACATTGGGTACTGTTTTATTAACACCTGAATAATAATACTATACATATGTACACCCTCTTGATATGTATATTTATTAATTCACCTCACTACACACATGTATATATAAATAAATAATTACAAAAATCAAATTAAATCATAAGATTAAAAAATAATATAAAAATAAACTTAAAAATATAATATAGAAGAAAATATAAAGAAAGTTTAAATTATATAATAAAAGATAAAAATATATTATACTAAAAAATACATACACATGTAAGCATATATCCTTATATATACATACATATATATATATTACATATAAACACCCATATAAATTCCCCCACTCACATACCCATACATATATAGAAATAAACAAACCTAAGTGATTATTGTTGATAAGAGTCTTATAGTGGAATTTAAATTTTAAATTTAAAGATTATAATTAAAATAAATATTGAAAATTTAAAAAATATAAACAAATAATAAATATAGGCATAAAATAGTATATATAACTTAACAGATGTGCAAATGTAGAAATAGGCATACACACACACACACACACACAAGTACACACGTACCTGCATACATATACCCATGTCTGCTCAAGCACCCCATACACATTTACATATAGACATACATACATATACACATGTATACACATACATGCTTATATATATATATATATATATATATATATATATATATATAGCAAAAGAAATTGATTAATAATTAATAAATAATGAACTAGGAAGGGAAAACTTAAGCTTTTATTAAAAAATGGCTTTGAGAATCAGGAGGTATTAAGTAGTGAAAAGAAAAAAATGTTCAATTTTATCTTAGAGGAAGTAATTCAGGGATTAAGAAAATAAAATTTGGAATCTATGCTCAGTCCCTACATAAGATAGGATCACAAAAGATATGGGATAAAAGAGTTTGATTTAAATGGTTGTTGTAATTAATACTACAGTGATTAAGAAGAAGGAAAGAAAGCTTCTTTGTATTTATTTCTGAGATGAGTAATTTTCAATAATCTTGGAATTATTTCGATCTTTTGTTCTCATCTTAGTTAATATAAGTGTTATAATAGACACAACATTTTGACCAAGTACCCTCTGGTCATTATCAGATGTTGGAATTTGGTTCGCCACTATCAAGTCCAAGGATCAAAATCATGACCACTAGATGATACTAACATATGTATAACCAACTATTATATCCACTACGCCACATTCCTGAAGAAACCAAATTCCAACATGAAAGAACAATGACTGATTTCACAGGATGTTTCGCAATAATCAACGAAATAATCCACATCAGCCAATCTATGGACACCTGATGATGACCAGAAAGTACTTAGTCGAAACGTGTCTATTATAACATTTATATTAACCAAGATGAGAACAAAAGTTTGAAATAATTCCAAAGAAAGCTTCTATTGAAAAGAAATTATTTTTGAATTACACTGGGGGCGGTTATAATACAAAAAATGGAAAAGACCCTGATATAACATGGAATATAGTAAAAAAAAAAAAAAGCCAAACCTTCAGATGGTGCTAATGTCTGCAGATTGTGTCAAGAAGAAAAGTTAGCCATAATATTGTTTCCAGAACAAAAAGAAATTACTAAATGAAAGAAGTAATGCCCAGATGTAATCAAACCAAAAACTACATATTAGGATCATATGAACCTGGACAAAAGTGTTAAAAGATCCTTAAGTAGTTCCTCCCTAATTTTGAAAATTTTCAGTTGTTTAAAAATTCAAACACATCACTCAATAAATCCTGGGCTTGACACATAAATGGTGACACTAATAAAAAATCCATATGATGTTTATGAATTATTAACCTTCAAATGGCAGGTGACAAAATTTGGCCCAAATCCAATTATTAGTTTACAAACTACAGTTAGTTAAGTGAAGCTATTGTTGCAAATTTTCAAAACAATAGAAAAATCTGAATTTCATGTGTTAATAAAGCATTGCTTTCTGATGGGAAAAAATACTGTTCAAGCAAAGCAATGGCTCGATAAGTATTATTCAGACTCTGTTTCATCAGAAACAACGGTGAAGAGATGGTATGTTGACTTGAAATGCAGTTGTACAGACACAAATGATGCTGAACACTCAACTCACCAAAAATTGGCAGTTATCTCGGAAAACACCAAAAAATCCCACAAGCTCATTTTGGTCAATCGTAAATTGAAGTTGCGTGAGATAGCAGAGGAGGTGAACATATCAGAAGGCAGTTTATTCACCATTTTGCATCAACATTTGTCAATGAGAAAGAAAGCTGTGTTCAAAATGGGAACTGTGTTTGCTCACAGTCAATCAAAAACAACAATGCCTCGATGATTCAAAGCATTGTTTGCAACTGTTTCAACACAACAAGAAGTAGTTTGTGCATAAATATGTGACAATGAACAAAACATGAGTCCACTACTTCACTCCTGAGTCAAATCAGCAATCAGGAGTGGACAGAAGCAGATGAAAGCTGTCCAAAGTGACTAAAAATGCAAACATTAGTAGGCAAGGTTTTGGCCTCCGTATTTTGGGATGTGCGTTGTGGTGCATTGGATATCAGCTCGGAACAAGAAATCGGGGAGCCGAGTTCGAATTCCAGCTGAATTCATTGCATTCACTTATGTGCAAATACCCTTAGGAAAGGTATTAATCTGTCTCTTCCTTCTAGTTATGGGTTAAATAACAGGACAGATTGGGTTCTATAGTCTTGGTCGGCAACCAGTCTACCGCAGAAAGCAATGGCAACCTACTGTGGGATAATCTTCTGCCCAGTCAGTCATGTCTCTTTCAAGACATGATTGCTCAAGCATGTATCACGTATGGCACTTGACTGACTGATTTTGGGATGCGTGAGGTATTTTGTTCATCAATTACCCTGAGAAAAGAACAAACATCAATAGAAAATATTATGTAGCATTATTAGTGCATTTGAAGGAAGAAATAGCCAAAAAATGCCACAAATGAAGAAGAGAAAGTGATCTTTCACCAAGACAACTCACTGTGTCACAATTCGATTGCAACAATAGCAAAACTACATGAATTGCACTTCAAATTGCTTCTGCATTCAACATATTCTCCAGATTTGGCCCCCAGTGACTATTGGCTTTTTGCAGACCTCAAAAGAATGCGCCAGGAAAATAGATTTGGCCCCAGTGAAGTTATATTAGAAACTGAGGTGTATTTTAAGGCCAACAACAAATCCTTTTACAAAAAAGGCATCGAATAGTTAGAGAGATGTTGGAAGCAGTGTGTCACCCTGGAAGGAAACTATGTTGATGAATAAAGTCAAATTATGCCTAAAAGTTGTTGTTTTGTTAGTCAGGCCCGGGATTTATTCAATGATGTGTTAGTCGTGCATTCGTAAATATTCCTGTTGTATGTTTGAAAAACAGTTATTATAAATCATTTGAAGATACCAAAAGTTTAAAACATAGGTTGCGAAAATGACCCATTTTGAAATGAAAAATATATACATATTATACACAAATAAATATACCATGGTCTTTATTATAATAGAAAGTATAACAATTTACTGATACTGACAAAGAGAAAATACTTTAGTGCCCTTTCTATACACATGCTTTGTAACTTGCAAGAGGTTGTGATACCTTGTTGCAGACATAGCAGTAGGTTTGTAGCATGTTTTATAAATCTAAACTTATTTATAAATGGAACTTTGTGTGTGTGTCCATTACCTATAGACTCCGAAACGGCTGAAACCGATTTTCTTGAAAATTTACACAGTTGTACTATAAGCATCTGTGAGTGTTCTTAGCTAGATTTTGTGTTGAGGTACTCCCAATAAATATCGATAATCGAAAAAATCGGGTTATAGAAGGAGTGATCCGATTTTAATCAAATTTGTTACACTCATAGACAAAGACATAGGAAACAATATTCAGAAGTTTCAAGGTTGCTGTTCTTACAATAGTGCAGAAAATTGATAATATATATATATATATATATATATATATATATAAAAGGCAAGATGTTAGTTTTTGTGTGTGTCTGTTTATCTGCCTGTATGTCTGTATTTTTTCAGCCCTTTTATTTTAGCTTTTGCTTTGGGTTTGGTTCTAAGTAGGTATAATTGTAGTTCTTAGTCTCAGCCATGATACCATTTACTCAGAGGACTTATTTAGCCTTCAAAATTTAGTTTACAACAAAAAAAACTCATTTGATATCGATACCAGGAAATCAAAATTTGACTTACATCTATTCATTTTTCTTTCAGTCTACGGTTTCGCTTTAACTGGAAACAACTATTGCTTTTTAGTCTTTCGTGCCAACGTCCAAAGAGTCTGAGCTCCAGGACCATGGATTAGTTTTAAAGCTTTCATTACACCCAAGCAACGCCGGGCTATACTGCTAGTCCTTAATGTATGTTTTAAATATTACAGTCAGTTGTTAGGATGACTAGTTTACAAACTCTTGCTGGTCATATTTTCTTTGCTACATTTCCTAAATATCATTTGACATGATGTTAACAAATAAATATCTGTTTGGTAAATTTTGTCTGATTGATATTCCAGTTGTAAAAATCAATTTCGTTTTATTGTATCTCTTGGCATCCTGCAACTGATCTGAGGCCATTGGCCTGGTTATGCTATTCAGTCATTGATTATCAGCCATATGACAGAAGAGGATGAGAAGAAGAGTTTGGCATGCAAAAATTGACAAAGCCCGTACTCAATGGACTTTGTCTTTTATAGAATTACAAGCATTCATTTGACTTGATAGATGCACATCCAGTTTGATGTGCAGTCCCCAGTGAGACGAACTCATCAGCATAAACCAAATTCAATAAAAATCTTTCGGATTGTCTGAGTTGTAATCATACAGAAATGAGCAAGGTTTTCAAATAACAATTCTGATTATGGTTACCGATAATGATGTGTAGCATATCAACCCATATATGATGGCCATTTAGAATGAAAGAATTTAAAAGTACATTCCTAAATATTCAAATAATATATTGAAGATTGTGATTAACATTATGAATATAGTTTCATATCATCTTGATTCTGGTACATTCAATGTAGAAAACCAAACAATTTTACAGGTCAAAGATTTCACTTTCTTTAGTTTATCACTGGTTTATAGTGATTTACATTAAACCAAAACACGATTTCCATATCCAGTAATATCTTTATGTGTGACTCAAAAATGTTGAAATCTGGCTACAGAGTGTAAAGTTAGAATTATGGAAAAGGAGTATTCAACATTCTTCGTCTTTTATTTGCTCCAAAATTTGTTGTCACTCAGTAACTTGAAACTGAGAGAAAAGAGGACATATTCTGATTCACAAATTCATTTTTATGGGAAACTGAAAAGTCCAAGACAAGGAACATTGCTAGAGTCTCTATTTGGGTTAAACAAGAGAAACATTCTTTGCCTATCTTCAAATAATTAAACAAATATCATCAAGACAAAAGTGAATTGGTCAGCATCATATTTCTTTTCTCCTCTTATTTGTTGCTAAGTTTAATATACTAAAGAGAGTTAGATTCAGAATGTTCCATTTTTCATCTCTTTGAACATCAAAATTAAAACCTAGTCAGCTGATACCAACTTTCAAACACCTAATATACTAAAAAGAGTTAGATTCAGGACGTTCCATTTTTCATCTCTTTGAACATCAAAATTAAAACCTAGTCAGCTGATACCAACTTTCAAACACCTAATATACTAAAAAGAGTTAGATTCAGGACGTTCCATTTTTCATCTCTTTGAACATCAAAATTAAAACCTAGTCAGCTGATACCAACTTTCAAACACCTAATATACTAAAAAGAGTTAGATTCAGGACATTCCATTTTTCAGCTCTTTGAACATCAAAATGAAAACCTGGTCACCTGATACCAACTTTCAAAAACCTAAACACTTAAAGATATGCATCTATGTTCTATCAAAAGATTTCTTTTATGCAGTCAATTGCAAGGATCCCAAAAGAGGATAACAAAACTTAAAATTTAATGAACTTCAATAATAAATATTAATAACATTTTTTTTTATTTAGATACCTGACAAAATTGTTAACATGTATTTCTTGATCAAAGATGTAAATGTTATATAGCGACAAATAACAAACACGGGTGTATATAAAAATATATGACTTGTGTTTTTATTAACGAACGCTGGACCGTGTCGCCTAGTGGACAGAGAGTTGAGGGAGCGCTTCCAGAGTTGACAGGGGTGACGACGTGAGTGTATACTCTCTCTTACTCGTCTAGTTTCTTCTTCGACTTCTCTGTTTCGACTTCTGACTTCGACTGTGACTCGACTTCTCTTCTACTGTCGAGGCTGGAGACTCCAAAACTGATTCGGTTCGACTTCTCTTCTACTGTCGAGGCTGGAGACTCCAAAACTGATTCCCTTCGACTTCTCTTCTACTGTCGAGGCTGGAGACTCCAAAACTGATTCTAAGACTGTGTTTTTCGCAGTCTTTATATATCTTCCAAAAGCGGAAATTGTTTCTTCCGGTTTTTTCTTGATCACGCGACGCCTACGCGACGCCTACGTAAATTCTCAGAGACACCTGTTCTGTCTGCCTCTTGCGGCCATTTCCGCTACTGCCGGAAATAAGGTCAAACAACCATCCGTCCCTTTCAACGGCCGGAAAACGCCCACGCTTCATCGGCCTTCTTGGGTGCGGCCAGATTATTATATTACAGTAAAGACTTGGTCATGCTAAAGAGGTTACCAAATTTACAGAAGACTTCTATTTTTGTGGTATTTAACTCTCCGCAGCAAATTGTTTTCTATCTGTGACAGAAAAAAATCTCTGCCATCTTTAACAGATCAATGCAAAGAAACCAGATGACATATCAATTTCCAGACAAACAACAGGAAAACACAAACACTTCATTGTATATCTATTAATACTATGCATTTAATCTTGATTGTGGACAGTTTAAAAAAATGAAATGAATTTTTTTTTTTTTATAAGCGTTTCACCCCGAGCAAGGCATGTCACTGCCACTACTGTGCAGGGGGCTACGTAGAGAGGAGAAAGGCTGGTTAAATATAGGACATAACAGAGGGTGGGTGATAGGCGGGTGAGGATACCGAGAATGAGGGTTGGGTAGATGAGAGTGTTGTGAGAATAGTTGGGAGTTAGTGTGATAGGAGGTGTCTATTGACCCTACATTTAAACACCTGGAGATTGTAACTGTCGGGAAAGCAGACTTGTGGAAGGGAGTTCCACAGGCGGGAAGCGCGAGAAAAGAAGCTGTTGGAGTAGAATTTACGGTTACATCGTATTTGTTTAACTGTTGGAGTAGAATTTACGGTTTGTTATAATTATTAATAATACTTTAAATAAAAGAGACTATATATGAACTGATCATATAATTGACTTTTTAAATGTTACTAACAGTCATTCCTCACTTGTATCTGAAAACTCAAAGTATATATGCAATATTAACTGGAAAACAGTTTCAATGTTACAAAATCTATCTGTAGTTAATGTAGAACTTAAAGAATAGAGTTCTAAAAATTGCCTGCAAAATTAGAGAAGATATAATTTATTTACCACAGACATTATTTTGTATCTAGAGATTTTTGTTAAAAATCCTCAGAAGAATCTGCAATGTTACTGGACCTGACCTGGCATATCAGATTCATTCACTTTCCCACCACTGTAATGTAGCTTCCCTGTGTTTTTTCTATAAATATTTTCATGGCAATTATTCTGATGCACTTTCATCTTCACAAATTTAAGCACAGTACTAGATTGTCAGGTAGGTCTCATAATTTCCTTGTTGAAATAGTTACATGTAACTGTAAGTTCTATGCTAATAGTTTCTTCTACCACACTTCTCTTGTGTGGAACTCTTTTTTGGCTTCTTACTTTCCTGTCAACTATGATTTCAATAAGATTTAAAAATCAGAGCCAATAGTCATCTTCTATCTCTTTGAACCCCGCTTTCTCTTTATTGTTCTTTACTCTCACCAACGGTTTTCTCAGTTTTTTTCACTTACAATACCCTCCCCACTGCATCTTAGTGGCTTTGTTGTGGTAGGAGGGGGTGATGAAAAGTGATTGTAAAAAAAAATATACTGAACAAGGACAATTGAATTTCAGATGGTTTTTTATATTAAGGATGATGATGATGATGATAATCAACATCATACTACAATTTCCATTTCCATTTTTCTCTTTTGATTTAATCATGTCGGTTTCAATTGTAGTCCATAATTATTAATGTGCATGTTTCATTTTCAAACAATAATTTTAATTTCTTTTTATGGATACAGAAAATTAAGTATAATTTTAGTGTTTTATAATTTTAGCTTTTTGCCAAGCAGAAAATCACTTCAATCATACATGATTTTATTTGTGTATCAAAAAGTTAATCATTTGTATAAAGAGACTGTGTAGTGGGGGAGTCGGGCAAAGCAAGGAAATAAACAGGAATAAAAAGAGAGTGGAAGGAAATTTGAACTGAAGTTATTTCTGTTCAACAGAAAATATAAAGTTTGAGTTTTGTTTAACGGCATCTCAACCTCTGTGAGTTATTTAATTCCAAAAAGTAGGGGTTTTAAGGTATTTTTTTTAATGTTCGATTATAGTGAGAAGGTTGATTTAGTCAGATTTTAATGAAAATTTTTTGTTTTTATTCTCATTTATTTTAGAAAACTGAAAATGTCTTCCAGTTTTGTATTCAAAAATGTTTTGTTGAGAATAATCTTTTTCTTCAAAAATGTATATTTTTCTATAAAAGTCTATTTTTATGTATATATTTCTATAAAAGTCTATTTTTATGTATATATTTCTATAAAAGTCTATTTTTATGTATATATTTCTATAAAAGTCTATTTTTATGTATATATTTCTATAAAAGTCTATTTTTATGTATATATTTCTATAAAAGTGTATTTGTATACTTTCATAGTGTTTTGACCCTAGTTTGGGGGTTAACTATTTGCTCATAGCTGGGACCCTAACAGGTGTTGCTACTTCGGGTCTGGGTGGGCCTGGGAACAACAGCAATAAAGAGGTGGTTTCATGCTCCTCACAATCTCTCAATCGGAGGCCTTGCCGCCAGATGCAGTTTATTCTCATGCCCAGGACCCAAGTATAAAGTAAAAGATTATATATATATATATATATATATATATATATATATATATGTAAAAACATACTCAGTTATGATCTGAGATTAAGGACAGGATGGTTAAATAAAATAAAAACAAGAGGAAAACTGTAGTTAAATCACCTACGTGTTTCGTCCTGTGGTGGACTTTATCAAGGCAAAAAGACGAAATGAGCTTTATTCGAAATTACGTATCAATAAAGAAAGTGTTGGCAATAATAAAAACGCTCACAAACCATTTAAAAAGATTAACAGAAGATTTTAGTTTTAGAATTCCTTCATGTGTAGTGCAAAGTCACGAGATGTTAAAATGAAGGGAATTCAACCGTTTTCTTTGAACTTTTTATTATGTATAATATTTTTTATTATGTATAATAATTTTTTAAATGATTTGTGATCGTTTTTATTATTGCCAACACTGTTTGTTTGTAGATACATAATTTAGAATAAAGCTAACTTTGTCTTTTTGCCTTGATAAAGTCCATCACAGGACGAAACGTGTAGGTGATTTAAATACAGTTTCCCTCTTATCTTTATTTTATTTAACCATATATATATATATATATATAGAGAGAGAGAGAGAGAGAGTGAGAGGGGGGAAATAAGAAGAGAAACCAAGATAAAAAGTGAATGAAAAAAAAAATGAGAAAAACCGAAGCACAAAAATAGAATAAAAAAAGAAAAGAAAAGAAAAGAAAAGATAATGTCTCAGTCATCATTAGGGATGTATGGTACACTTTTACTTACATGATTTTCTGCATCGAGAGATCTCAGGAAGTTGGAGGTGGTTGCAGTCTTCGATGTTCCTGTCTCACCCACAAGGACCACAGGTTGTTTGATTGAAACCATCAATTCTAGCAGCCAAGTACAGCGGACTGTATCCACAGTCGGTACAAGGATCTCATTAAATTTCATCATTGGGTTGTGAACATATTTAGACACTTTCTTTGACCATGGAATCCATTTCTTTTGGTCAAGATCAAAGAAAAATTCATACAACATTCCGCCGGTTCCAGGAATTTCGCCTGTAAGTCAAGAAATATAAAAAAAATCTCATTAAAAATACATTTTAATTGTGTATTTAGAAATCATTAATTATTATATGTATAGTAAATACTATATATTTTTATATAGTATTTAAAGTTAACAAATAACCCCATAACACATCACTCAATAAGTCCTGGGCCTGACATATAGATGGTGCCACTAATAAAAATCCATTTGATTTTTAAGAACTACTAACCTTTAAATAGCACGTGACAAAATTTGAGACTAATCAGATTATTAGTTTACATATTACAGTTATTTAAGTGAAGCTACTGTTGCAAATTTTCAAAACAATAGAAAAATCTGAATTTCATGTGTTAATAAAGCAATGCTTTCTGATGGGAAAAAATACTGTTCAAGCAAAGCAATGAACTGATAAATGTTATTTGGACTCTGCCCTGTCAGAAACAACGGTGAAGAGGTAGTATACTAACTTAACGCAATAGTACAGACACGAATTATTCTGAACGCTCAGGCTGCTCCAAATCCACAAATTCATAAATTGAAGTTGCGCGAGATAGCAGAGAAGTTGAATATATTAGAAGGTAGTATAACCAATTTGCATGAACATTTGTCAATGAGGTCAATGAGAAAGCAGTGTTCAAAGTGGGTGCTGCGTTTGCTCACAGTCAATCAAAAACAACAATGCGTCAACAATTTAGAGCGTTGTTTGTAACTTTTTCAATACAACAAAGAGTTTGTGCATAAATATGTGACAATGGATGAAACATGGAGCCACTACTTCACTCTAGCGTCAAATTGGCAGTCAGCTGAGTAGACAGCAGCAGGCGAGAGCTGTCCAAAGCAACCAAAGACACAAACATTAGCAGGCAAGATTTTGGCCTCCTTATTTTGGGATGTGCAAGGTATTTTGTTCATCGATTACCCTGAGAAGGGAACAAACATCAACAGAAAATATTATATAGCATTATTGGTGCATTTGAAGGAAGAAATTGCCAAAAAATGCCACAAATGAAGAAGAGAAAGTGATCTTTCATCAAGACAATGCACCATGTCACAAGTCAATTGCAACAATAGCAAAACTACATGAATTGCACTTCGAATTGCTTCTGCATCCACCATATTCTTTAGATCTGACTCCCAAACTGGCTGTTTGCAAACCTCAAAAGAATGCTTCAGGGAAAGAGATTTGGCCCCAATGGAGAAGTGATATCGGAAACTGAAGCATATTTTGAGGCCAAAGACAAATCATTTTCATTTTACAAAAAAGTCATTGAATTGTTAGAGAAGTGTTGGAATCAGTGTATCACCCTAGAAGGAGACTATGTTGATGAATGAAGTTGAATTTTGCTTAAAATTTGTTGTTTGATTAGTTAGGCCAGAGATTTATTGAGTGCTGTGTTACAATAGGCTTAAAATAACTGTTCCTGTCAATTTGTTGATTCAGTAGCCATTAGAATAACATAATAAACTGATAGTAAAATGATGTTTTTATTCATAATCCCCATGCATAGTCAAGGCACTACCCAACCCACATGGCCTAAAGATGGTGTTCAAGTATGAAACAGATTGACATCATTCAGAAATGAGATTTGATCTACATGGCTCATATTTATGTGTGTGTGTGTGTGTGTGTATAACAATATTTTGGAGCAGACCGAAGATAATTAATTTTATTAATTAATTATTAACCATAACCGGAAAATCTATAGAATAGATCATAAGAGAACATACTAAGAGAAATTTTCCTTATCCTCCAAATATGAGCAAAGGAAAACAGAGGTGATTAATTTTATTAACTAATTATTAACTATAACTAGAAAATCTTCTAATTACTATTATAAGTCAGGAGAATGCACTAAAAGACATTTATCTTTAAAGGAAAAGAAGGCAGGGATGAAAGATAACACATGATATTTCTCTGTTATTGTAAACCCAGAAAGAAGAAAGAAAAGAGAAATGGATTTGTTTAATGTCATAAAGTCAATTTTGGCCCATCTATGAAAGCTAACAATTGTCATTCTAAACCTAAGAGAAAGATAGATTCAATTGTTATATTTTTGCCGGACATTTTAAACCAGAGAAAGAAGAAGAAAGAAAGAAAAAACCTTAAATTTGTTTCAATGCCATAAAACAACAGATTTTGATTTCGGCCCACCCAAGAAAGCTAGCAATTGTCATTTTAAATATAAGGGGAAAGATAAATTTGTCATCTTTTTTCTGGGTATCGGAAAAGGAGATTTCATTTTGTGTCCGATTGTCTCGTGAGCATGAATTGTGAAAAGAATTGAGATAATAAATGTTTTGATTCCGAGTCAAAGTAATTTAGAGAAAAGGTATTTCCACTTGACAGCAGGGTGGGCCAGATAATAAGAGCATTTCCCGTAGGTGACTCAGAAAGGGATATTAAAAAAAATCACAGGTGCGGAGAAATTATTATCTGGGTGACAATGTCAATGAACCTGTGTCAGTTTGTTTTGGGCAATGTCATAAGACAGAGAGGAATTCCCTTGGTCCTGTAAACAAGCGCCGAAAGAGGGAGATGACTAACAATTGATGTCATGGAAAGAAGACTAATCCCATTGGGTAAACCACAGGCAACAATGAGTAGCAGCTAACCCCAGCATCTTATTGGTCACCGAGATGGAGGGGTTGGAAACCCAGTGACCGTCAGCTCTACACCATGGCATGGGCATAAATACAGAGTCTCTGAGGGACCAAAATCAGTTGGGATTCAGTGGCGGTTCGAGGCAGTTTGCAGTTAAGTTCCAGTTACTGGCCTAAAGATGTAATGATGAAGATAGGCGCCATGTTGTTGGGTGCCAACCACAGAGACCTGATGCCGGCTAACCAGAGTTAAAGATAGAAGAGAATTTGCAGACAAAGTTTTGAGTTGGATTTGGAGAAAGTTCTGGAGATATAACGAAGATAGGCGCCGTGTTGTTAGGTGCCAACCACAGAGCCTGCTGGACAACCAGAGTTAGAAAAAGAAGAGAAGTGATTTTACAGACAAAGTTGCAGTTGAAGTCAGAGTTTGAAGTTCGAGTCAGAGCACAGTCCAGTCGGAGTGAACTTTTTGAGATTGACAACTGAATGCAGTTTTCAGTTGCAGTTGAAGTCGGAATTGCAGAGATCGACAGAAGAGTAGTTTAAGCTAGAGTGGAAGTGACTTCGAGTTTCCGGTCCAGAGACGTAATGACCAAAGACAGTTCCCAGCCGAAGAAGTAAAGAGACAGAGAGATGATTGCCATGCTGTTGGGTGCTGACCGTAGTGAAGCCTGTTGCCAATCAACCAACCAGAGTTAAGAGACAGACAAGAAGAGAATTTGCAGACAAAGTTTGAAATTGCTAAATGAAGAGAGTAACCCAGCACTTCGGCAATTTCCGTAACATTCCGGAAAACAAGCAACAAGTTGACTAGACTTATAATGAACTTAGAACTGTTCAGAGCAGCGAGCTGCAGCCAGCCAGATTTCTCGTTATTACTTAGGAGAATAATTCGATTTACCTAAGAAATGTCCGTTCCGCCACCAGTTGATAGAAGCAGGGATTGAAAATAATTCAAGAGACTATTGTGTATAATCTGTATATAAAGATATTATTTCACAACACAACAGACGTCGGTCCATTTATTTTTCTTGGTGCTATATTTCTTTCTTTTATTACTCAATTGTGTGCACGCTTCCCGGTTTGGTTTAGTTCGGCAGGGAGACAGCTAGTGGAGAACTCACATGACTAACTTGTGATTAATCAACACAAATTGGGACAAGGGAGAACACAGTGACAGAGTCAATCTACGACCAGGTGACTGGATCAAAACCAACAGCGATCAGGGTCAGGTAGGTGCCACATATGTATATAAAGAAATAAATATAAAGACAGCAGATTGTGTTGATTAATTTTATTTTTAGGTAGATATGATGACTTAAGAAATGTCAAAATCCTTGACAAATGAGAAAGATTACTCATCATAAAATGATTTGACACAAAATGTCTACTGTCGTTAAGAACATTTGCTTCAAAGAGCATTTGTTGCTCACACACACACACACACACACACACACAAACACACACACACATATATATATATATATAGAATTGTTACCACCACCTCCAAAATTACTGGTGCTATTGTCAGATTAAAAAAGACACCAAACATCAATTTGAATGCCGGGATTTATAAAATTCAGTGTCTACAGTGCAGCAACATATACATAGGGGAAACATCATGAAATCTAAAAGCGCAGATTTACGAACATAAAAAAGACTTTCGCTTGGACATATGTTCCAACTCTCTGGTATTACATCGAAATAACGCAGGACACAATTTTGATTTCTCAAATGCCAGAACATAACCCTTTAAGGAGGAAGTACTTTGAAAACATTAATAAAATTACTTCCGACCATAAACACATGATTAAAACATTACCTCCAAATTTTTTCACAAATACATAATTCATGAATCCAAAATACCAATAGATATTATTAAGATAGTTCCTTGTATTCTTAACAATGTAATATTGTTTTCCCCCCTTATGAAGCAGATCCCACAATTTATGTTTTCTCCCTATTTTTCCTATTTCCCCTATTTATTACCTATTTTTCTTACATAATCCGGGGAGCCGAGTTCGAATTCCAATTGAATCCATTGCATTCACTTACACACAAATACCCTTGGGAAAGGTATTTATCCATCTATTCCTTCCAGTTATGGGTTAAATAGCAGGACAGATTGGGTTCTATAGCCTTGGTCGGCAACCAATCTACCGCAGAAAGCAATGGCAACCTACTGCAGGATAATCTTCTGCCCAGTCAGTCATGTCTTTTTTGAGACATGATCGCCCAAGCGTGTATCACGTATGGCACTTAACTATCATTATATATTTTATAGTTGTTTATTATTATCATTCTTCTTTTTACTATTATTATCACCATTAGTTTTTTATTATTATCATTTTTATATTTTTATTTTGTTTTATAATATTTACTATTATTTATTATGGTACTGGCAGTATAGCCCAGCATTGCACGGGTGTAATGAAAGCTTTAAAACTAATCCATGGTCCTGGAGCTCAGACTCTTTGGACGTTAGCACAAAAGACTAAAAAGCAATAGTTGTTTCCAGTTAAAGAGAAACTGCAGACTGAAAGAAAAATGAATGGATGTAAGTCAAATTTTGATTTCCTGCTATCAATATCAAATAAGTTTTTTTCATCGGAAACTGAATTTTGGTATCATGGCTGAGACTAAGAATTACAATTATACCTACTTAGAGCCAAACCCAAAGCAAAAACTAAAATTAAAGGGCTGAAAAACTGATTTTGATCAGACCTGGTATCTTGCCTATATATATATATATATATATATATATATATATATATGTATATATTATCCATTTTCTGCACTAGTGTAAGAACTGCAACCTTGAAACTTCTGAATATCGTTTTGTTATGTCTTTATCTATGAGTGTATCAAATTTGATTAAAATCAAACCACTCCTTCTATAACACGATTTTTTCGATTATCGATTTTCAATATTTATCGGGGGTACCTCGACACAAAACCTAGCTAAAAACACTCACAGATGCTTATAGTACAACTGTGTAAATTTTCAAGGAAATCGGTTCAGCCATTTCAGAGTCTATAGGTAACGGATACACACATACAGACACAAAGTTCTATTTATAAATAAGTTTAGATATCATTTATTCTGATTAATTGTAATATTTCAATGATTTAGTATGGTAATTTATATGTATGTCTTATTTATGTATTACTAGCATCATAACCCGGCATTGCCCGTGCAACTCAGAACATTTTTTAATTAGATGATTAATGCAGCATGTTGCGATTTCCGAGCGCTTGTAATCGCCGCCTTACTTTAAAACTCAGTTATATAAAAAAATAATTATATAAAAAATTGTTGGTTAAAAATTGTTAAAAAATTCCATTAAAAAAAACTATTTTCTTTTGTTTTGCATAAATGTGAGTTGATGTTTTGTGTGACATTATAAACAACAATGTGTTTGTTTTTGTTTTTGTTTCAAAATACTTACCTACTCTTAATAAAAGTGAAAATAATATAGTATTAGAGTATGCTCATACTCCCAACAATGAGCCTCCATTTTACCTGTGGGTGAGTCCTCCGTCCTTCAATTTCCAGTAGTATTTTGATAGGGTTACTTGGTATTTCAAGGAGGCATTGGAAAAGGAGTGTTCCTGATAATAAAATTTCTGTTTCCAACTACCTGCAGATATCCTTATGTATACTCTTTTTTTGTTGGTGTCCTGCCAAACACACTGTAGCATGTCTTGTGTAATATTCTCCAGTGCCTCAGTGATTCTCTGCTTAAGTTCCTCTAGGCTTATGGAAAAGAACAGGTCTATATCCCCTCATATAGACCTGTCCTTTCATATTGCCCCAGGTGAACACCATGGCTATTTTGATGACACATTATTATTATCACTAGTATGCTCGAGCTACCTTCCTGTAGATTCTCATTGAGATAGTTCCTCAAAATCAACTTAGTTTTTACACATTCTGTTAAAATTTGAGATAATTTGAGTGAGAATTGGCTATGTTATCAAACTACAAAATGATATCAATTTTTGTCGGGGGGGGGGGGGCAGCACCCTGTACTTCATTAAATAAACACAAGTTCCATACCTGCAACTGCCACTTGGTTTTCTTCACTTGTACTTGGTAAGTTGGAAACGCTTTTCACAAATTCATCAAATCTTACACGACTTTCCTCTATCAAGCTTGCACCTATTGACCAATAGATTGCCATCAGGAAACAGGCTTCTATTATGTCTGGATTTAAAATTTCGGTTGCAAGAAGAGCGTCAAGCATGTGGGTAAGTTGGGTCACCTGGTAAGAGAAATGAAAATAAAAAATAAATAGATTATATCTAAACTTATTTATAAATGGAACTTTGTGTGTGTGTGTGTGTGTCCGTTACCTACAGACTCCGAAACAGCTGAACCAATTTTCTTGAAAATTTACACAGTTGTACTATAAGCGTCTGCGAGTATTCTTAGCTAGGTTTTGTGTCGAGGTACCCCCAATAAATATCGAAAATCAATAATCGAAAAAATCGGGTTATAGAAGGATTGGTCCGATTTTAATCAAATTTCATACACTCATAAACAAAGACATAAGAAACGATATTCAAAAGTTTCAAGGTTGCAGTTCTTACAATAGTGCAGAAAATCAATAATATATATATATATATATATATATATATATATATATAAGGCAAGATGTTTGTGTGTATGTCTGTTTATCTGCCTGTATGTCTGTATTTTTTCAGCCCTTTTATTTTAGTTTTTGCTTCAGGTTTGGTTCTAAGTAGGTATAATTGTAGTTCTTAGTCTCAGCCATGATACCATTTACTCAGAGAACTTATTTAGCCTTCAAAATTCAGTTTACGAAGAAAAAAACTTATTTGATATCAATACCAGGAAATCAAAATTTGACTTACATCCATTCATTTTTCTTTCAGTCTACGGTCTCGCTTTAACTGGAAACAACTATTGCTTTTTAGTCATTCGTGCCAACGTCCAAAGAGTCTGACCATGGATTAGTTTTAAAGCTTTCATTGCACCCAAGCAATGCTGGGCTATCCTGCTAGTCTCAATATAAATAGACTTTTCCTAGTAAAAGTGTTTGGTCATTGCTTCTTACAGTCAGTCAGTCAGTCAGTCAGTTGCCATACGTGATACACACTTGGGTGATCGTGTCTTGAAAGAGACATGACTGACTGGGTAGAAGATTATGCCATAGTAGGTAGACTGGTTACCAGCTGAAGAACCCAATCTGTCATGTTATTTGACTCATAGCTAGAGGGGGAAGAGATGTATTATATTATTAAGTGGTAATTAGTGGGGGATCAGTTTATTACTTCATAACAATATAAAACTGACCCCCCACTTTATGCCCAGTAGAAGCCTTAATCATGCTTTCAACTATAATATTCAGTCAGTCAGTTAAATGCCATATGTGATACCTGCTTTGGGCGATCGTGTTGCAGTAGGTTGCTATTGCTTTCTACGGTAGACTGGTTGCCAGCCAAGTCTACACAACCCAATCTGTCCTGTTATTTAACCCATAACTAGAGGAAAGAAACAGATTAATACCTTTCCCAAGGGTATTTGTGTGTAAGTGAATGCAAGGAGTTCAACTGGAATTTGAACTCGGGTCCCTGATTTCTCTTTCCGAGCTGATATCCACTGCATGCTTCTTATATTCATCTTAAATACAGTAACTTGACTTGTAGCACAATGGGATCCAGCCGTGATTAAAGCACCCCACATTGTTACAAAGACAGCTGGGATTTAACTGACTTTACTTTATCTGAAGTGTCTGGTGTTTTATGATCAACAGTAATGTTCAGATATGAGGTCATGAAATTCGACCCCTGTTGTTCACAAGTAGGGAGAAGAGGAGTAAAGCAAATGAAAAAACACTTTTGGATCAAGTATTACTCAGCTCAGAGGATGCGCGTTGTGGTGCAGTGGATATCAGCTCGGAACGAGAAATCGGGGAGTCGAGTTCGAATTCCAGTTGAATTCATTTCATTCACTTACGCGCAAATACCCTTGGGAAAGGTATTAATCCGTCTCTTCCTTCCAGTTATGGGTTAAATAACGGGACAGATTGGGTTCTATAGCCTTGGCTGGCAACCAGTCTACCACAGAAAGCAATGGCAACTTACTGCAGGATAATCTTCTGCCCAGTCAGTCATGTCTCTTTCGAGACATGATCACCCAAGCGTGTATCATCTATGGCACTTGACTGACTGATTACTCAGCTGGAAGGTAGGGAGTTCTGACTGAGGCATATGTAGAAAAGATTGTGGTCAGACAGTTGCAAGCCACCAGCCATGATGTAGTGGTATGCAGAGGGTTGGCAGATGAGAATCAGCAGTCAGGTTGACAGAAGAGGAAGAGTTTTTGCTGATCCAAGAGAAGTCTGTCATGAGAGAAGAAAGAATTCGAAGAGACATTATTCAAATTGTCACCTGTTTACAACTCCCCAACCCCTATCATGTCAGGTGAATCTTTGAATAAATAAACTAATATAATGAAAACAGGTTCACATTTTCAGTTTCTTGCTGTAACAAGACATTGACCTCTCGTTGCCTTGTGAACATATACAAGTCTTTAACCCTCTCTTTCTCAACATGGAGGGGGATTAATTTAGTCAGTGAAGGACTGACTGTGAGGAACTCCAGCTGTTTGCTTACAAGCAATCATAAGTAGTCTTACTATTGTATAATCATTACTAGTTTGTACTTGCTGTATAGCTACATGGGCACATGACCGATTGGTTGGTTAGAACATTTGCTTTCTGGCCATGAAAGTTAAGTTCAGATCTCAAAAGAGCTGATTTGTTGAGAAGGTGACTTCTTGATGTTATCAGTCTGGAGGAGGTGATTCTAGCCTTTTGGAAAGTGCCTGAAAACCATACCAGGGGTTGACCCAAGCACTGTGAGTGAAATTAGGCACAGGGAATCATTTGTGAACCATTAATGGTTGTGCTAGTACAAAGTCACATGTCATTGTGACAGAGTTTGAGAAGGGTTAGCCTTGTTTAGACTGTTGATCATACTGGACAAGGCACACTCTCCCAGAAATTGTAACTAAGGTTCACTCAGCATAGTTGCAATATAAACTACAGGTTGGCTCTGTGGGTGTTGAACAAACACGCACATACTTGAGCAGGTGTCTGCAATGGGGAGTAGCTAGCCATCCTAATAAACAGGCATTTTCAGATATACAGGTTTCACTAGATGAGCTGACAATCTTCACCATTGTAGTAAGGATGCCAAAATAAAACTTCAACTTCTGTTGTTGCAGTTGTGAATTGATTTATTCAGATAAACAATGATGAGAGACTGAAATAACAAATTAAGAATTAAATTTTCCCATTTATACAAGGAACACATTTTGTCAGACCACCTTCAGCTAGAAAAGAAGTTAGGAATTTTTTAATGCTCCCAATTTCTGAGAAAATGATGGCTTCGGAGTTATTTGGGTTGATATCTGCTTGCTTCTGGTGTGTTTAGCTGGCCATTTTTTTTATATAAAACTTCAGGGTTAAAGCCATAAAACCTGACATATACTTTAAGCCATAGAAACCCGACATGTACCTTAAGCCATAGAAACCCGACGTACACTTTAAGCCATAGAAACCCGACGTACGCTTTAAGCCATAGAAACCCGACGTACGCTTTAAGCCATAGAAACCCGACGTACGCTTTAAGCCATAGAAACCCGACGTACACTTTAAGCCATGAAACCCGACGACCCTTTGCCATAGAAACCCGACGTACACTTTAAGCCATAGAAACCCGACGTACACTTTAAGCCATAGAAACCCGACGTACACTTTAAGCCGTTTAAAACCCGACGTACACTTTAAGCCGTTTAAAACCCGACGTACACTTTAAGCCGTTTAAAACCCGACGTACACTTTAAGCCGTTTAAAACCCGACGTACACTTTAAGCCGTTTAAAACCCGACGTACACTTTAAGCCGTTTAAAACCCGACGTACACTTTAAGCCGTTTAAAACCCGACGTACACTTTAAGCCGTTTAAAACCCGCGTACACTTTAAGCCGTTTAAAACCCGACGTACACTTTAAGCCGTTTAAAACCCGACGTACACTTTAAGCCGTTTAAAACCCGACGTACACTTTAAGCCGTTTAAAGCCCGACATACACTTTAAGCCGTTTAAAGCCCGACATACACCTTAAGCCGTTTAAAACCCGACATACACATTAAGCCATTAAAACCCGACATACACCTTAAGCCATTAAAACCCGACATACACCTTAAGCCATTAAAACCCGACATACACTTTAAGCCATTAAAACCCGAACATACACTTTAAGCAATTAAAACCCGACATACACTTTAAGCCATTAAAACCCGACATACACTTTAAGCCATTAAAACCCGACATACACTTTAAGCCATTAAAACCCGACATACACTTTAAGCCATTAAAACCTGACATACACTTTAAGCCATTAAAACCCGACATACACTTTAAGCCATTAAAACCTGACATACACTTTAAGCCATTAAAATCTGACATCTAAATCTAATCTAAATCTAAACTTATTTATAAATGGAACTTGCTCTGTGTGTGTGTGTGTGCGTCTGTTACCTATAGACTCCGAAACAGCTCAACCAATTTTCTTGAAAATTTACACAGTTGTACTTTAAGCGTCTGCGAGTGTTCTTAGCTAGGTTTTGTGTTGAGGTACCCCCGATAAACATCGAAAATCAATAATCGAAAAAATCGGGTTATAGAAGGAGTGGTCCGATTTTAATCAAATTTCATACACTCATAGACAAAGACATAAGAAACAATATTCAGAAGTTTCAACATTGCAGTTCTTACAATAGTGCAGAAATTCAATAATATATATATATATATATATGTATATGAAAGGCAAGATGTTTGTGTGTGTGTCTGTTTATCTGCCTGTGTGTCTGTATTTTTTTCAGCCCTTTTATTTTAGTTTTTGCTTCGGGTTTGGTTCTAAGTAGGTATAATTGTAGTTCTTAGTCTCAGCCATGTTACCATTTACTCAGAGGACTTATTTAGCCTTCAAAATTCAGTTTACAACGAAAAAAACTTATTTGTTATTGATACCAGGAAATCAAAATTTGACTTACATCCATTCATTTTTCTTTCAGTCTACAGTTTTGCTTTAACTGGAAACAACTTTGTACCAACGCCCAAAGAATCTGAGCTCCAGGACCATGGATTAGTTTTAAAGCTTTCGATACACCCGAGCAATGCCAATCAATACTGTTAGTATACTTTAAGCCATGGAAACCTGACATATATTTTAAGCCATAGAAACCTGACATATACTTTAAGCCATAGGAAACCTGACATATACTTTAAGCCATGGAAACCTGACATACACTTTAAGCCATGGAAACCTGACATACACTTTAAGCCATGGAAACCTGACATACACTTTAAGCCATGGAAACCTGACATACACTTTAAGCCATGGAAACCTGACATACACTTTAAGCCATGGAAACCTGACATACACTTTAAGCCATGGAAACCTGACATACACTTTAAGCCATGGAAACCTGACATACACTTTAAGCCATGGAAACCTGACATACACTTTAAGCCATGGAAACCTGACATACACAAGCCATGGAAACCTGACATACACTTTAAGCCATGGAAACCTGACATACACTTTAAGCCATGGAAACCTGACCATACACTTTAAGCCATAGAAACCAGACATACACTTTAAGCCATAGAAACCAGACATACACTTTAAGCTATAGAAACCAGACATACACTTTAAGCCATAAAAACCTGATATTTCTTTTCAGTCATAGAAACCTGACATACACTTTAAGCCATAGAAACCTGACATACACTTTAAGCCATAGAAACCTGACATACACTTTAAGCCATAGAAACCTGACATACACTTTAAGCCATAGAAACCTGACATACACTTTAAGCCATAGAAACCTGACATACACTTTAAGCCATAGAAACCTGACATACACTTTAAGCCATAGAAACCTGACATACACTTTAAGCCATAGAAACCTGACATACACTTTAAGCCATAGAAACCTGACATACACTTTAAGCCATAGAAACCTGACATACACTTTAAGCCATAGAAACCTGACATACACTTTAAGCCATAGAAACCTGACATACACTTTAAGCCATAGAAACCTGACATACACTTTAAGCCATAGAAACCTGACATACACTTTAAGCCATAGAAACCTGACATACACTTTAAGCCATAGAAACCTGACATACACTTTAAGCCATAGAAACCTGACATACACTTTAAGCCATAGAAACCTGAATACACTTTAAACCATAGAAACCTGACATACACTTTAAGCCATAGAAACCTGACATACACTTTAAGCCATAGAAACCTGACATACACTTTAAGCCATAGAAACCTGAACCATAAACCACTTTCAACTTTGCCATAGAAACCTGACATACACTTTAACCATAGAAACCTGAACCATAAACCTACATACTTTAAGCCATAGAAACCTGACATACACTTTAAAGCCATAGAAACCTGACATACACTTTAAGCCATAGAAACCTGACATACACTTTAAGCCATAGAAACCTGACATACACTTTAAGCCATAGAAACCTGACATACACTTTAAGCCATAAATGAAACCATAGTGACATACACTTTAAGCCATAGAAACCTGACATACACTTTAAGCCATAGAAACCTGACATACACTTTAAGCCATAGAAACCTGACATTTAACAAACCTTTAAGCCTTTAAGATAGAAACCTGACATACACTTTAAGCCATTTAGTGACATACACTTTAAAGAAACCAGACATACACTTTAAGCCATAAAAACCTGAGGTTTCTATGGCTGAAAAGAAATATCAGGTTTTTATGGCTTAAAGTGTATGTCAGGTTTCTATGGCTTAAAGTGTATGTCAGGTTTCCATGGCTTAAAGTGTATGTCAGGTTTCCATGGCTTAAAGTGTATGTCAGGTTTCCATGGCTTAAAGTGTATGTCAGGTTTCCATGGCTTAAAGTGTATGTCAGGTTTCCATGGCTTAAAGTGTATGTCAGGTTTCTATGGCTCTGGTCCAGACTTTAGGCCAAAACATACTGAAGATAAATTGTTGCAAGCTACTTAAATATTAGCATATATTTTTATTTTAAATGATTATCTCAAAGTTTTATGTAGATTATCTGAATCCTTTAACATTTCTAAAGAAATTTAATGGAAAAATAATTCTATGACCGAATATTGTTGTACCAACATTGAATGTTTTATAAAACATCCCAAACAGAATCATTATTGGATCCAGGGAAGGCTTGGAATTTGAGTTAATATTCAATTTTGGGTGAGTGTATTATATTCAGTAAAAAATATCAACCACAGAGGCTCATGGTAATATGATCTAAAGACACATATATCACGTGATCAAATGAAGGAAGAGCATGTAATTTGGTTACATTGATGAATGTATGTCAGGTTAAAGTGTAATGTATATGGGTTTCTATGGCTTAAAGTGTATGTTAGGTTTCTATGGCTGAATAGAAATATCAGGTGTTTATGGCTTAAAGTGTATGTCAGGTTTCTATGGCTGAAAAGAAATGAATATTATTCTCCAACAATATTTTGTAGATTTCTCCCTTTTAATAAGCATTTTGTGATCATTTGTTCTTTATGTCCAAAAAGGAGAAACAGGATATGCAACAAGGAAAAATGTTTTCAAAACAATATAAGAAAGCCAATTACCATGTTAAGGTTGGTAAGTGGCAAAATTGTCTTCATTTTTTCAATGGGTCGGCCACCCATCATTCCTTCAACGACCATTTCAATACAAGGACCAACATACTTGTTATAGAGTTGCTTCAGTTCTTCCTTTTCAAACTTACTCGAGCGGCTATTGAGCCATTTTTGCCAGAATGGATCATAGCCAAGGTTCTTCGGATCAACATAAACCATCCCACAACGAGATACTGTGGCTGGTGAAGCATACTGTAAATCATATACCTGTAAGAAAAATATATAAAATAAAAAAAAACCTAGACTTTTTTCATATATTTAATATACTCAAGTTCACAAAGTTTGAGTGCTACTCAAATTCACAAGGCTTGAGTGCTACTCAAGGTAGAGTGTTATTGATAAAATGATCCTATTGAATGAGGTATGATACAAGTGAAAGAAGAGTGGATCAGAAGTGAAGGTTATGAGGATGAATAACTTTTGACTCTCGGGTGTTCATAATATATTCGTCTGAGATCTAATAAACTCAAGGAAGCACTGATTTTTCTTGATTTTCAAAGATAATACTTTAGGAAAATAAGCTCACCAATTTGTAGGCATTTTACAGAAATTAAACTAATTTTCAAAGCAGATTTGCCTAAAGTCAGTAACAAAGACTGATTTGAAATTGTATCAATATTATAATCAGGACCTTGGCTCTGAATTGATAACAAAGCAATATCTTTTGATTTAAGAAAAGGTCTAAAATGCTAATCAACAAAAACTATTTGGGCTTATGGTCACATCATGTTGAAACAGCAGTTTCCATATGATCACCAAAGTTAAGCAATGTCAAGCCTAGTCAATACCTAGATGAGTAAAAACTTGGGGATATCAGCTGTTGTAAGTTTGATGTGTGGATGTTGTAATGGAGAATGGCTCAAAACTGTTAATTGGAAAGCTGAGTTCCAGTTGAGTTTGTTATAATTATTTAAGTGCAAATACCCTTGGGAAACATATGAATCCATCTCTTCTCCTCCCAGCTATGGGTTAATTAATAAAACTTATAATACTTAAACCATTATTATATCCAAAATAATAAAACTGCATACAAAATATTTAAATTTCAGCACTAAATAACTCAAAGAGGTTGATATACCACTAAACAAAAACAACCAAACCAAGTATTTCTCCTAAAATTTTTCATAATTTTTATTGGTGGACCAGTTTATTCAACTAAGTGCCCTTGACAAGATTCCTTACTTAAATTCAATGTATATACCAATTCTGGATTTAAATCATTCTTTATTACTAGCTGGCTCATTTAATCTGCATTTTAGAACCTCACTCAAAATGTTGCTTTATGTTACCCTGGAGATGTACAGGCAACATTTTATCATTGATCTGCATAAAGGTTGATGATCAAACATACAAAATTATTGCTACAATTTCTTGACATGCCAGAAAGTTACGTTGACAAACATGACATCTTGCTCATCATCTGAAACTGCTAATTTTCCTAAAGTAAATCATATGATCAGTCAAGTGCTATATATGATACACGCTTGGGCGATCATGTCTTGAAGAGATATGACTGACTGGACAGATTTTCCTGGAGTAGGTTGCCATTATTTTCTGCTGAAATCATACGTAACTGAATAGTCTTGATCTACCATCCACTCAAACTCATTAAGTAGGTTACATGATGTCTCCTTGCTTTTCCAGCCCTCTGTATATCCTGTGAGTGTTAAATTCTCTAAACTTTCTTTCCTCCTTATGTGCCTCAGGAATTTCATGTTTCATCAGCATTCATCCCATAAAACCACATCTCTGTTGCTTCAAATCTCTTCTTCATGTGTGAGAAACTTATTCCACATTCATTGTCACATAAGAGATTAGAAATCTCCAAGATGGCTGTGAATGTTGGCTGTTGAATATTATTTTTGTTTTCTAATGACATTTTTCCTAATGTCATTTTACTTTTGGTTTAATTTTTGGAAGATCTCTCATTATTCCTATACACTGTCAATACTCTCCCCAAGTAGGTGAATTTCTGTACCTGCTTGATTCTAAACATCCCCAACATATAGTTCACACCTTAGGATTGTCTATTTTGCTGACAACAATATATTCTGTTAATAGTTAGTCCTTCTTCCATTACTATCTTGTCTAAGATTTATTTCCTGGTAAGATGATTTATTTGTTTAGCAGCATATTAACTCCTTATAGGTCATTTAATGTTGAAATTTAATTTCCTTGGAATCATTAGTAA
Organism: Ascarosepion bandense; assembly: GCA_037127315.1. Taxonomy (NCBI): domain Eukaryota; kingdom Metazoa; phylum Mollusca; class Cephalopoda; order Sepiida; family Sepiidae; genus Ascarosepion; species Ascarosepion bandense. The sequence continues at coordinate 136,266 of JBBBDQ010001578.1, forward strand.
TTTCTCTTACAAAAATGTACTGCTTGTATTTTTACTATAAAAATATATTTTTTATACTTTATGGTGTTTAACCTGAGTTTAGGGGTTAACTATTTGTTTATAGCCAAGACCCTAACAGGTGTTACTACTCCAGGTCAAGGTGGACCTTGGAACAACAATAACTAAAAGGCGGTACCACGTTCCTCAGAACCCCCCAATCAGAGGCCTTGCTGCTGGATGTAGTTTATTTTCATGCCAAAGATGCCTCTCTTGGTAGGTCTTCTTGTTCTTTTTAAGATCATCTTTTCTGTATAGGTTGAATAAATTTGGTGAGAAAATCTGATTTTACTCTTCTTTCATTTTTGTGCATAACATTCACTGACTTCATTCTCTTTTCATATACAGACTGTTTGTTCCCAGTAAAGGTGATGCAGAACTCAAATATCTTCCCATCTAGATCAATCTTTTCTAGATTTTTGTATCATACCATATCAATTTTTTTGTGTTGTATATGAAATATAGGTATGAATTTTTTTTGCATATGGACCATAAAGAAAACTAACTTATCATACTAAATGTAATGATTAGCGTAGAATGATCATGAAAACCTCAGAAGACAATATGTTGTATGTGATGCCTTTCTATTGTCAGTCAGGTGTTTAACTCCAATATCTACTCAAGTTACCAACATTCTAAGTTCAACTTGATCCCAACTACATAACATTTATTAACTCCAATATCTACTCAAGTTACCAGCATTCTAAGCTCAACTTGATCACAACTACATAACATTTATTACAAAGAAAAGTTCAGAAATAACTTTCTCTCAATTGCTTGGAGTGAAATGATGAAAAAAAATAAAAAAATTGAAATTTGACTTAACAACACTGATTGTCCACAGATATGAAAGAAAGATGTTCTTTGAATGAATGGCTTAAAAAAAAAAAAGTTTTCTTGTTCAGTAAATTTTCTTTTTGTTTCTCTCCTCAGATTGGGTTTGTTTGTTTATGTTTAATGGCCTATCAACATCTAAAGGATCATTTAAGGCCGGAAACATATTTTTATTTTAAATCACAGTTATTTCCTGGAAACAGGCTCATCATTCAAAAAGGTTTTGTTGGTAAATACTTTCAAAGCATTTTGACCCTGGTCTGGGGGTTAAGTATTTACCTATAGCTGGGACCCTAACAGGTGCTACCACTCCAGGTCAGGGTGGACCTGGGAACAACAGCAATTAAGAGGTGGTTCCATGCTCCTCACAACATCCCAATCAGAGGCCTTGCTGCTGGATGCAGTTTACCGTCATACCCAGTACCCTCAGATTGGCATTTCCCATCTTCAAGCCAGATGGAGAGAGATGAATCTGCATCTGATTCTACCTAAATTCTGATTTTGTTGTTTTTTTTGTTACTTTTTTTAATTGAATTTATAATGTGACTGTTGCCATATGGCAAATGTTAGTCACATAATTTCAAGGTGTATACTCTGATTTTAAAGGATCATTTGACACAACTTGACAGTAAAATCTTTATTGAAAATACCAAGATAATTTGAGACTTAGAAGAAAATAACAAAAAAAAACTGATTATAATTTTGACTCCACTTATTATGCACAATTGAATATGAAAATTGGCCACAACTATAATTGTGTGAAAAGGGAGGACAGATTTACTAGACTATGTTGGTTCCTTTTTTCTAATTAGAGTTATCTTATCCTTTTATTGTTTTTATTTTTGTGCTTCTTTTAAGCTATTAAATAACATATGCAAGGTGACTCCTTTACATAGGAAGTCAAGTCACCAAGTGTATAAATAGCTACAGCTATTATCCATGAGGTAGTTGAGTACCTATTATTTCTCGTGAGTCAGTAACACTACATAACAATGTGCAATGCTTTAACAGGTAAATAATGGCTTTGAATCAATAAAAATCATTGTTATAATAATGTCTGAAAGCATTCTTCAAATCCATGAACAAAGAAAAGAAAAAATGGTTTTTAAAGAATTTTTTTTGACAAACAAAAATAAAGTGCTATTCCTTATACACGGGGCTTGTACATAAAAAAAAAAAGAAAAGAAAAACAGGAAATTTTAAAGTTTATTTAATTGTTGGGATTTTTGTTACAGTTAAACAAAAGCAAAAAAACAGAGATTTAGTTGCTATTAAACGTCTATCCTTTGATTTTGTTTCAAATAACTAATAAAAATTCCAACAATTAAATAAACTCTACCAAATTTCATGTTTATTGTTCCACCAGTTTTAACCTTCATGGTTCAAACCTACACATTGTTGTGAACATCTTCATTCATTTTGTATTCTATTGATGAGATGTAAATTCCACTCAAGCAGATTCTTCCTATGAACTGCTGCTTTTTAGAACTGACTCCTAAGAGGATGCTTCCCTGATCCCTACAATCTTAACCTGTTCACGCTTAGAATCAACCGTTATCTTTCCCATACAGTACTGTGCAAAAGTATTAGGACAAGTTTTTATTTTGAACACCACATCTAATATTTTTGTTTTTGTTCTGTTTTAAGCGACTAGATTTCTGTCCTTTGATTTTGTTTCAAATAGCTGTAATAAAAATTCCAACAATTAAATCAACTCTACCAAATTTCCTGGTTTCTTTTTTTGGGGCGGGGGCACACTGTATTTATTATTGGACCTATTTGGTCAGATTTCATATTAAAAGATTGGCGTGATTATAAATATTGTCGTACCTCAAAGAGAAGAGCACAATGCTTCTGTAATCGTATGCGCTCTCCATTGGCTAAAGTGAGAAGACGGTTGTCATCCATGACAGAATTCATATTTTCCACCCACAAGGCGTCAACATCTCCATCAAAAAGAATGTATTTGCGTTCGTTTTTGTCAGTTGGTTTGTTGATGTCACGAAATATATTGGAGAGCAGACCATCTGTCCAATCCCGACTAGCTGGATCAAGAATTCCATACAATTCAATGACGCTACGATCTTTTGGATTGATAGTAAACACTTTGGTGCTTATACCAAGCCTGAAAGAATAAATCATTTCGGTGCTGTTATATTTTTCAAATCAGAAATAAATCATCAATAATGAAATTGTGAGAGCTGTTTACTTAAACAATGCAAAGTACAAATGCAAACTTCATTGTTATTGTACAGTTTTACCAATTAGTATTACACTAGCAGTATAGCCAGAAAGCTTTAAAACTAATCCATGGTCTTGGCACGAAAGACTAAAAAGCAATAGTTGTTTCCAGTTAAAGCGAAACCGTAGACTGACAGAAAAATGAATGGATGTAAGTCAAGTTTTGATTTCCTGCTATCGATACCAATTTTGAAGACTAAATAAGTCCTCTGAGTAAATGGTATCATGGCTGAGACTAAGAACTACAATTATACCTACTTAGAGCCAAACCCAAAGCAAAAATGAAAATAAAAGGGCTGAAAAAAATACAGACATGCTGGCAGATAAACAGACACACACACAAAAGCATCTTGCCTTTTATATATATATATATTAACGATTTTCCGCACTATTGTAAGAACTGCAACCTTGAAACTTTTGAATATCGTTTCTTATGTCTTTGTCTATGAGTGTATCAAATTTTATTAAAATCAAGCCACTCCTTCCTATAACCTGATTTTTTCGATTATTGATATTTATCAGGGGTACCTCGACACAAACCCTAGCTAAGAACACTCGCAGATGCTTATAGTACAACTGTGTAAATTTTCAAGAAAATCGGTTCAGCCATTTCAGAGTCTATAGGTAACGGACACACACACAAAGTTCCATTTATAAATAACTTTAGATTTAGATTTATAAGTTAAGAAATTTGAATTAATAGTGTCAAGTAACAAAGGTTCATGCTATACTCCCCAAGTGAATATCGGCAACATTGGAAACACCAATATTATCCAAAAAGGCAGCAGCACATCTGCTGAAATTCCCAAATCTATGCAAATGATTTTGGAATTAAAAGCAAATGTAGAAACTACAAAACAACACAACCAAACTAAAATGCAAATTAAATGAATTTCTTATGAATCGCATAAAAATGAAAAAAAAAAAAAAAAGACGTCAATGAACGGCGTTAGCTAATAAAAGAAAAATTATGGAAACCTGAAAAGAAACTTATAAAACAATATTTCCAAGGTCACTTAAACATCAATTATCATCAAGATTAACTCCCTTAAAAGAGAAATGTCTGACTAACAAAGTTGCTACAAAGAATAATGACAAAATACTCAAAATATGAACATGGTAATGGTAGTATTAGCCATTTTTCTTCAAGGAAACTTTTGGCATTCACAGACCGAGCAGTAGTCAGGACTGATTTTGGTTGAAAATTATAAAATCTTTCAATGCAAACAATTTTTCAGAAAAAACAGGTTTCCCAAGTCCACTGTTATTGCTCTTTCCACTATCAATTTGGTTTCCTTCCTAAACTTTTGTTTGAAGTTGTGTGGAATGTCAACATCTTGTTTATGCCATTATTTTCTCATTGGGTTACATGTGCTATTCATTTTAGTTGTTGCTGCTGTTGGTAGTCCTCGAGTGATGTGGTTTCTTTTATTTGGTACAGTTCTTTGGGATTCTGATTCTGTAGCATTAGTCCATAATGTTCAAAGAAGAATTATCTTTTCCAAGACCCTCAGGATTCAATCACTGAAAACATTTTTTTACAATTTTTACAAGTACCCTTTGATCATCATCATGGCTATAGTAGTTGGTTATAGATGTGTTAGTATCATCTAGTGATCAAGAGTTTGATCCTTGGACTTGGCAGTGAGAGTACCAAATTCCAACATGAAAGAACAATAATTGATTTCACAGGATATTTCGCAATAATCAACAAGATAATCCACATCAGCCAACCTATGGATACCTGATGATGACCAGAGGGTACTTGGTTGAAATGATGTGTCTATTAAAACACCTATATCAACCAAAATGAGAACAAAAGTTTGAAATAATTCCAAGATTATTGAAAATTACTTGTCTCAGAAATAAATACACATTTATTTACATGTTAGAGGGTGAGAAGGGAATTTTTGATAGAAGAGTGAATGTTTTTTTTTTGGTGGGGAGATCTAGCAATTCTCAGCAGAGACATCCCCTCTAGAAATAGAGAATACTGTTATCAGTTAGTTTCTCTCTTTCTTTCACTTGCCATGTTGGCCACGGCTTCTTGTCTTTTGTTCATCTCAACAATATTTGCTTCTTTTATGACCTCTTCCATCTTAATCTTTGTGTGGGGCGTTCGTCAATCCATTTTCACAGATTTCTCAAGAGTACATTACTTTTGGCTTTCCTCCATTTCACTTGCCTTTCAATGTTTCTTATTCACATTCAACTCTCTTTTCTCATCATGTTTCCCTTATCTACACTACCGACCATAATTATTATATTATTATAATAAATACTAAAAATAGTATGAAATACATCATTTCTTTTAAAAAACTGGGGTGGCCTAATAATTATAGCCAGTAGTGTACTTCTGTTACTATTCTCTTTAAAACTTCCTCCTTTATCATATGTTCTGTTCAGGGCATTCTCAAAATTTGTTGACTTCAGTTGTTTCAATTCTCTTTTTCATGAACTTTGTTGAGCTTTAATTATAAGCCATTATAAGATTTGTAAGTAATTAGGAAATTTTAATTAAATTTTTTTGTTGGTTATAATAGTTTCAGGTTGACAGAGCTCAAGAGCACAGGAAGGCAGCCCCTTCTAGGAGAAGGAAAACTCTGATTTTGATGCCATATCAAAAACACTGAAAAGGCTATCAAAGTAAATCCAGACAGAAAATCCAGAGGAGAAATTCAATTCACTGTCAACACTGAAAACTTTCTGGCTACTTCACTAGCCAAGCCGTCATCCAAATGTAATGTCCTGTATTCATTTTGGATCCTGTCGGTACAGTCATTGGTATGGCCTTGAGAAGGGGGTTGTAGTTTGGGCTGAGTACGTCCTCCATATACCATCACCCAGACTTGTGCCCTGGAGAGGTCACTCTAGTTTCACCACCAAGTGACTGAATTTTGACCAGACATCATGTGATACTTTTATATCATGAAAAACTGATGTTTACTATAATTTATGCCAATTCTCCTGTCTGGTTGCATCAACTGTTAGATATTATATAGTTATGTTTGTAAACGTGGACCTTAAATGTAGATAACAGATTTCTATGTAACAACAGAGCTGGTGTGATGCAGAGGAATAAAAGATTATTAAGCTTACAATATATATAGTAGATAAATATAAAGAAATGTATAGAAATGACATTCAAAATGAAATAATAGACATACATAATTTGTGCATTTGTCAAAGCTTTAATCACCACAGATTTTCCACCTCCTGTTGGTCCAACAACCATTGTTGTATGACGTGTCATCATAGTTTCATACAGTTGTACTACTTTATCTACCTAAAAAAGAAAAGGAAAAAAAAATCACAATCAAATTCCACAATCCCCCCCCAAAAAAAACACTACACTATTTACATTATCCAGACTATTGTCCCCATCTTGGTTGCCATTTATATGATGTTGCAGGCTAGAGCATACAACGGCCGCTCCTAAAGAAGGCCTGAGCATACAATGGCCAAAATATCATATAAATGGTAACCAAGATGAGGACAATAGTCTAAATAGTGTAAATACTACCTCATTTCAGAAATATAGACAAATACTGAAGGATCAGTACGGACTCAATATACCAAAAATATAGAGATGAATAGAAAAGTCCCACCTGAAGCTAGCACAAATATCAAACCACTTCTACACCGATGCAGGGAACTACAACTCGTTTCTGCAGGCTTGGCACCAAGATTGCTGCCAATTCAAGGAGAGCTTGTCTCGTCGCAGAAAAAGTAGGACACCTCCTAGTCCAAGAACATATCCAGTATATATGAAACAAAAATTACATTCCGATATCTCCCAGAGGCTTGAGGCATTCCTCAGCAGGATCACTGATGAAGAAGACTGAAAAAAAATCCAACACGAGTTGGACAAAGCCTTTAGGTAAGAATTTAATGTAGGCAAGGTCGACCAAGTATGGAAACTAAACAGATTAAAAGATCTGAAAGTGACACATGAGATCCATCACCCTCCTGTGAAGTTAGTTGTCGACATCAGTCAACATCAGCTGAGTGCCTCTGAAGAGACAGTGCTGAACAAGGGTCTCAACTTTACAACGACCATCTGGCTGATACTATAGACATCATTGCCTGAATCAAGGAAATAGCCTTGAACATCCCTCAGGTTCAGGCGGATGAGCTAAGATAGAAAGTATTGGAGAAAACCAAGCCACCCAATTCAAGCATCATAAAAGAGGAAGGGCTGGCTATCAAGACCATACAGAGAAACGAGAACATCATCAAACTACCAGCTGACAAAGGCAATGCAACTGTGGCAATGGTCAAACCAGAATACACAGAGAAACTGGAAGACCTTATTAGAAGTGGCAGCTATAGCAAAGTAAAGAAAGAACCTATGTTAAAACAGAATGACAGCTGTCACAGATCCTAATCAAGAACAAGGGTCATTTCCACCCTAAGACATACAGGTAGTTATCTCCACATTAGAGCAAGCTACCTCACATGTACAGCCTACATAAGATTCACAAAGATGGTATTCTACATGGGCTAACTGTTAGCAGCCAAGGCTTTGTGTACCACTCTCTGAGTTGGTTCCTTATAGATATAATTGACCCACTGATAGGGAAATCACCATCATATGTCCAAAACTCTGCTCATTTCATGAAAATTATCAAAACTTTGCAACAACCATTAGACATCATTGCCTGTATCGAGAAAACAGCCTTGAACATCCCTCAGGCTTAGGCGGATGAGCTAAGATAGAAAGTGAGACTGACATTGGAGAAAGCCAAGCCACCCAAACATCACAAAAGAAGAGGGGATGGCAATCAGAACCCTACAGAGGAATGAGAACATTATCATACTACCAGCTGACAAAGGCAATGCAACTGTGGCGATGATCAAAACTGAATACACCAAGAAACTGGAAGACCTCATCAGAAGTGGTGGCTATAGCAAGGTAAAGAAAGACCCCCTGTTAAAAACGGAACAACAGCTGTTGCAGATCCTCGTCAAGAACAAGGATCACTTCCAGCCTAGAACATACAGGTAGTTGTCTTAATGTTACAGCAAGCTACCTCACATGTATGGTCTACCTAAGATCCACAAAGATGGTATTCCACCTGGGCCAATTGTTAGCAGCCTAGGCTTGGTGTGCCACCCTCTTAGCTGAGTTGCTTCCTTGTAGATATATAACAGACCCACTAATAAGAAAGTCATCATCATATGTTCGAAACTCTGCCCACTTTGTGGAAATTATCAAAGTTGCTCCCATCCAATGCAACCAGATGGTGAGCCTGGATATAGTTAGTCTGTTCACCAAGATACCCACGGTGAAGACACTATTAGTAGTCAGGGACAGACTGGCCTCAGACTTATCCCTAGGAGAACGTACCAGAATTCCACTAGATAACCTGATGGAGATGCTGACTTTCTGCACACTTCAAACTGGGATCAGATATATATCGACAGGATGAAGGTTTAGTAATGGGTTCACCATTATCACCATCACTGGCTAACTTATACATGGAATATTTGAAGAGATGGCATTAGAATCCACAGCTCTAAAGCCAATACGTTGAGATATGTTGATGACACTGTCATATTCTGGCTACACCAGGAAGAGGTCCAGATGCTACTGGACCATATTAACTCAATAAGATCATCTATTCAGTTCACTATGGAAAAAGAGAGCAACAAAAAACTAGCATTCCTGAACTTGAAGGGGTGGGGTTCAAGACATTCATATACCATAAGCCAACATTCACTGGAGAATACCTCAACTTCGGCACCCACCACCCACACAATGCAAAGAAAGGGATTGTCCACTGCCTGCAACATCATAGTGGTGACCCAGAGACATACAAACAGGAAATGGTCAGTATAAGCAGTACCCTAAAATATAACAATTATCCAGGGTACATGACAACTCCAACAAACATGGAAGAGAAGGTGCATGAGGATAACAACTCTCAGAAAACAGTCTGTCTATGCTATGTAAAGGGGTTATCAAAGAAAATACAAAGGATCTGTGGTCCATATAACATCAGGACGATTTTCAGAAGTGGTTCTATACTTTGCAGGTACCTCTTCCGAGTAAGACCCCCAACAGAGAAGGACATGACTAAGGTCTGTGTGTACGCCATTCCATGTAGATGTGGAAAGAAATATAAAGGAGAGACAGGCCTCCCCCCTTAAGGTAAGGCTACAAGAACATCGCAAGGCTGTAACACAAGGGGAGATAGAAAAATCAGGCAAAGCTGACCACATATGGAGGAAGAAAGGGGATCACCACCCCCTATGGGATGAAGTTGAAATGATTGATATAGAACGCCACTGGAAGTTACGTAAACTTAAGAAATCAGCACATATGCTAGGCTATAAAAATCTCCTAAGCTGACCAAGTATAGAGATGAATACAATATGGAAACCAGTAATACGGAGTGCCAGAGAAAATCATTAGTATCAAAAATTGCAATATGAGCACAGTTAAAAAAAATCCCAGAGAAAACCATTAACATCAAAAATTACAATATGAAGTCTGGTAAAAAATACTAAAGAAACCTATTGACATCAAAAATTGCAATATAAACTCTGGTAAAAAAATGATAACTAAGCATTATGTTTTTTAGTCCCAGAAATTCAACTGTTCTTAAGGATACAAGGTCAAGTGAATATAGACATTGGTGAAAAATTGGATAGCTCCAGTGACTTAACCCAAGATTTGTGAGTTCAATACCAGGCTCCAGTCGGGGTGAACAAGAAACTTAGAGAGTCAGGTTAGAAGGAGATAACTCATGACTTTGCACAAGGAATGAGAATGATATACCCCAATAAAGGGGTCAGTTTGAAATTCCTAGCACCTGAAGAAGACTGGAGCGTACAGTGGCTGAAACATTGTACAAATGGCAACCAAAGAGGAGAATATAGAAAAAAATATTGGGAAAAAGAAAAATTACCAGCAAACCCATTTAAAAAAAAAAATTACAGAAATTACTCTATCACATTGTTAACTATTTGAGTTTAACGACTTTAACAAAATATTGCAAAACAATCATAAATATGAATATCAGTTATTATTTCAAGAAGTAAGGGAGTACAAATGAAAAGATTTGTAATTGACAACTTTCCCATTTCACTGAAACATACGTTAAACACTTCTATCTTCCCTTCTTTCTTTCTTGCATTTTTTCATTCAAACCATATAGTCTATCCACATAATCAAACTAGAATAGTCTATTATTTATGAAGCATTGGCATGGCACAACGGTTGTGCTAAGTAAATAAGGGAGAGATCAACAGAATTATAAAATGATAATATATTACCAGACATATATTGTAATGAAAGTGGTACATAAAATGATGAATGCTAGTAACTTGTGAATAGGTTGAGAAAGTATTGAAAAGCCGAGATACACAACATGCATGTTAAAAGAAAGAAATAACCAAGAATAAATTCTGTCCAAAAGAAGCAGAAATCCAATTTAAAGAATCTGAAGAAAATGAGTACCAAACTGAATATCATTTGTGTTTATTCTGAAGTTTTAAGATAAGACAATCATTGTTCCTATTTTGGACATTTTTACATTTTGTTTTTTTGTAGATGACTAGCAGCATAGCCTGGTGTTGCTCGGGTGTAATGAAAGCTTTAAAACTAATTCATGGGCTTGGAGCTCAGACTCTTTGGACGTTGGCATGAAAGACTAAAAACCAATAGTTGTTTCCAGTTAAAGTGAAACTGTAGACTGAATGAAAAATGAATGGATGTAAGTTAAATTTTGATTTCATGGTATCGATATCAAATTTTCTGCACTATTGTAAGAACTGCAACCTTGAAACTTCTGAATATCGTTTCTTATGTCTTTGTCTATGAGTGTATCAAATTTGATTAAAATCGGACCACTCCTTCTATAACCTGATTTTTTTGATTATCGATTTTCGATATTTATCGAGGTACCTCGACACAAAACCTAGCTAAGAACACTCGCAGACGCTTATAGTACAACTGTGTAAATTTTCAAGAAAATCGGTTCAGCTGTTTCGGAATCTATAGGTAACGGACACACATATACACACAGACAAAGTTCCATTTATAAATAAGTTTAGATTCTAGGTTTAAGCTTTTAAGAATCCTGCGGAGATAATCTGGTCGTCAGATTAAAATAATCCAGTTGCATGTTCCAAGTACGATTGATAGATATGCTAATTTTTGTAACATCTGCATAAAACATGGAAAATCCCGTGTGTGATGGGATTTTATATAATCACCCAATTTAACCAGCAAAAGTTTTGTTCAGTGAAACATCTAACTTTAATATAAAGTTAAAACGAATGGTCTTATATCTTTGAAAACCTCTTAATACAGAAAACAGTAAATATGTTTTCTTACTTGTGTAGGAATGAGTATGTAATTTTTTTCAGTCAAAACTTGTTCCACAGCATCGTTGAAGTCTGGATATCGTACACGAGGGCAATCCAAGCCTGGGAAAAGATCTGCAATCAAACCGAGGAATAAAGGTACATCTTCAAACACGAACTTGGGTAAGTTCATATCTCTTAATGCTCTCATCAACACAACATCCTGGAAGAAAAGAAATCGAGAAATGACACAAGATTTTTACAAAAATGTCAAAAATATTTGTGGACTGACTTTAAAAAGTGAGCAAAGAGTCAACAGAATTTTATTTCTAATAACTTCAAAAAAAATTTCAAGGCCACCAGCAACAATGTATTGAATAGCCAAGAAGCTTCAGTTTATAACTCTATACTGAAGGGAGAAAATATTACGCAGATAATAATAATAATAATGGCTGTGTCCAGATGACCTGTTGTGGTAGAGAATGACTGAGTCAATTTTAGAAGCTTGCGATGGAGAATTCATAATTATAATGATTTTATTGTGAATTATGAAGTCAAGAAGGAAAAGTAAAATAGTAAATGTTTGAAGGGAGTTAGGTCAGAAATGAGCTTCGTTAAAAGTAGAGATAACACTCAAATCATGAAAAAAAAGGAAGGAAAGAATGTTTTTCTTTTTCAATTGGAGTAGATAGACTAAACTATCGCCTGGTTCACACTCCACCCAAGTCTATTGAACAGGTGAAGAGGCTTATTCCTTGTTCCCTGTTTAGGATGTGGTTTCCGGCTTTCTCTTTTCCAATCTTTTCACTCTTACGTAGCCCCCTGCACATCAGTTGCGTTACCGCCTTGCTTGGGGTGATATGATTAAAAAAAAAAAAACATGCAATGAAATCATTCCAAGAACTTACCTCTGACAAATCAGCTGAATTCCGCTTTAATTCACCTGCCATTACCAACACAGATTTTAAGGCTCTCAAACCAAAATCATAATGGTACTGTTTGGACAATTGCTCTTTTGACAATTTGTATAGAACTGTCATTTTTTTGGCCAAAACCTTTAATACAAAATGTTTGATAAAAGTCAGATATTTTCACTTGAAATTTTACCAGATATCAAGAGGCAGTTTATGCAAGCTTGAACAATAAAGCGATACAACATTATCAGATTCTGCAATTTTTCTCAAGTGAAATAAAGTAAACTATTTTGACATTCACAGGATATATTAAAGGCAAGAGAGACAGGAAAACCGTGCCGACCCTACTTAATGAGCTTGTGTAAATGGATGACACAAGTTTAAAATCAAATTCTTAATCAAGAAAAACAAACTATTTACAATATTTACATTGTTCAAACTTTTTTCTTTTTCTTTATTGTTAGAGTTACTCGTCCAACATCTGTCTATATTTCTGAAATGAGTTACTGCAATTATTTACACTATTTACTTTGTTCAGACTGTTGTCCTCATCTTTGTTGCCATATTCACCTTCAATATCTGTCTATATTTCTGAGATGAGGTCTTGTAATTATTTACACTATTTACTCTGTTCGAACTGTTGTCCTCATCTTTTTTGCCATATTCACCTTCAATATCTGTCTATATTTCTGAGATATGGTATTGTAATTATTTACACTATTTACATTGTTTGGACTGTTGTCCTTATCTTTGTTGCCATATTCACCTTCAATATCTGTCTATATTTCTGAGATAAGATATTGTAATTATTTACACTATTTACATTGTTTGGACTGTTATCCTCATCTTTGTTGCTATATTCACCTTCAATATCTGTCTATATTTCTGAGATAAGGTATTGTAAGTTTTTACACTATTTACATTGTTTGGACTGTTGTCCTCATCTTAGTTGCCATATTCACCTTCAATATCTGTCTATATTTCTGAGATGAGGTATTGTAATTATTTACATTCATTACATTGTTTGAATTGTTGTCCTCATCTTTGTTGTCATATTCATGATGTTTCATCCATTGTATGCTCTGGCCTTTTTCAGGTGATATACATAGGAATTTCAAACTGAACCAAAAAGTTTGTACATGGGGGTAGGTTGTTCTAGTTCCACATGCCATGCCTTTTCCGGATATCTCAGTTTCAGTTATTTCCCTTTAGTAACTCAACTCCCCAAATCTTTGCTCACCTCTGCTGTGGCCAGGTATTGAACTCACAAATCTTTAGGTCATGTGACTGAATTACTTCAACCAATGTTTTTATCCACTGAGCCGAAATGTTGTGAATATGACAATGAAGATGAGAACAACAGTCTGCACAATTTAAATAGTGTAAATAGTTACAATAGATCATTTCAGAAATATAGACAAGAAACAAACTATTGTTGTGTTGTTCATTTTAGATTTCATCAGAATTTTTAAACAAAATATTTAAGCAGCATTTACTTTCTCTGTTATCTATTTTTAATAGACAGGATGCTTTTGTTAAATTTTTCTTTTTTTATACTTATTGATCGATTTGCTTTTTTACAGCTTGTGAACCCTTTGTGGGTTATTTAAAGCCAATTTTCTTTGCCATGAACTTTTTAATTGGAAAGATTTAGTAGCAGAATCTATGGTGTGTGTTGGTTAACAAGAACGGTTGTATTTCTTTTGTTATTATAAGATTCAGAAAAAATCACATTGCTGGAAGTACATGTGGAATGAATTACAGTTTCAATGGTCTTTATCCACTTTCAAGAAATCTTTATTTATCTTTCAATTTAGAAAAATAAAACGAAATAAAAATCTGCTTAAATGAAGAATGTGACAACTGGAATTGATTGAAATCTTTTCTATCCCCACCTCAAAAAAAGAAATTAATGCCAGTCTAAGTAGGTGATATGACTTCTTATGTAATCGCTTACTAATGCTTCCAGTTTATATTCAAAATTCTTTCTGATATTTCATGCAATGTAAATCTCTTTCTGACAGCAGGATTTCCATTTTGGTTGAAAATCTGTCTTTGACAAAATACCTTTTACAGCATTTTCTTGGAGAAATCAAAAGAAATCTTAATGATTTCTTGTGAAGACTGAAGTTCCAGTAGCAAGCAAAAATCCCTGAAGCTAAATGACCACATACATTGTACTCAATACACAATAAAATAACAAACATTTCAGTTGATGTACATGGTGCACTATCAGGTCATAAACAGAATTTTGCCATAATTTCCAAAAGTAAATCAGTTTATAATCAAAACACTTAACAGAATTGGTCTATTGTCTATACCAGGGTTTTTCAAACTGTGGGTGCCAACCTTTCAGTGGATTGCAAGATAAATAAAATGGATTGCAAAAAAAAGGAAAAAATATGCAAGTGAGATAAAAGTGCTGAATATAAACAACATTAAATGATGCACAGAACTCATAATTGCTAGCTTTTCAGTAACTCATCAGTACGGTTAGACTCAGACTGCTTTTGATCTAGCTATCGCCTGGTTCACACTCCACCCACATCTATTGAACAGGTTAAGAGGCTCATCCCTTGTTCCCTGTTTAGGATGTGGTTTCCGGCTTTCTCTTTTCCAATCTTCTCACTCCTCTGTAGCCCCCTGCACATCAGTGGTGTTACCGCCTTGCTCGGGGTGATACGATTAATAAAACCCCCCCCCCCCAAAAAAAAACCCAGGATTGAAACCCGACCGAATTGGCGTCAGTTGGTGATTCTACCTCTGGGCTAGGGGCGCTCGGTAGAAGAAGGCAGACTTTTTAGCATGTATATTATCCTTATACATGCCCAATAGCCAGAGTGCTCTAATTCATTAGTGAATGAGCGATGATTATATATATATATATATATATATATATTCTTCATTTGTAAACGACTTATTACATGACTTAGGTTTCTACCATGTGGTGTCTTCAGGCAATTTGCAATAACTGCAATAAAATAATTGCCTAAAACCGAAAGTGATAGAAACCTAGGTCGTGTAATAACTTGTTTACAAATGAAGAATATTTAAAAGTTCTACAATATAATTGTATTGAACACTTTTTAATACAAATGTGTACTGGTCTAATCTTATTATGACCAAAAACTAAGTAATTAAATAATATATGTGTCTTCATTGTTCAGAGTGATATCAGTTCTCTTTCACAAAAAGACCTTGCATCAAAACTTACGAATGTGTGAAGTGCATTCGTTTTCTTGGCTGGTGAAAACTGTTAAGAATGTTGAATAATTCCATTGCATCTAAAGTCACGGCTGAAATTGAATTTCTTGACTTAGTGTCGAAGTCAAGTAATGGTACATTTTTTCTGTGACAGTAAGATGATGTGTTGTGCTCATTTGAAGTCTCAGAAGTTTTTGGTGAGTTGACTGTTGTTTTGGTGAAATTTAATATTGAATAGTTTTTTTTTAATAGTGATAATTTTATATCCATACAAATAGATAATACAAATAGATACATGCATTTCCAATATGTGTGGATCATAAGAAATACACATATGTATTGTTAATGCTAAATAAATGAACCTCGTGAACAGAGTTTGATTTATTGCAAGTAGGTATATTGAGTTGCAATGCAAAACTGGGGTTCTTATTGTGGGTCACAACAAAAAAAGTGTGAAAAACACTGGCCTAAATAGTAGAAAGCAATTAAACAGTTTAGAGTTTAGTTACCAAGTACATATATTATTTAAAGTTAATTATTTGGGAAAAAAAGGCATGAGCCCTATATTTTAAAATACGTGTTAGGAGCAGTTATCATGATGTAATCATGGAAGAAGGGCATGTTAGAAGAAACGAGAGAGAAGTCTTTCACATGTCGTCTTCAATATAATCAATTTCTCTGTGAATGCATCAGCTTTTAAACAAAGATAGTGTCATTAGGAAAATGATTTGAAATTAAAAATCCAATCTCCCCAGACAGATTTTGTATAATATCCAAATTTAATTCTTAAATAGCCACAGTTATGTGTAAATAGGCAGATGCACAAATATCATTCCATGATTTGGTGAAACATTGTTTATTTTTTTTAAAATTCAATGATAAAAGAAAAGACTTGCCAACATTTTTTAAACATTGTGTTGTCAGAGAAGAAAGAAAAAAAAGATAATTCTAACCTTCAACTCCTCCAGGTATTTTGACCTTTTAGATTGAGGAATAACTGTAAGAATTAATGCTTCAACATCACAAAACATCAGGTGTAGTTTTGCTTATCTCCTAACGATTGGGTGGGGAACCTCATGTGTTTGAAGCTCACCAGAGATTCTTTTTATTTACATGAAGCAATATAAATTTGGCCTCAAAACAGGTTCTGTGATTCTATCAAAATGCCAGAAAAGATTATCTTTTTTTTCTTCCTCTCTCTTGCTGTTTGATTTTCTTATTCTACTTTCATAAATAATACAACAAGATTTTAACCACAAAATATAATTCTTCAAAGCAGAAGAAACAGAAAGAAAGAAATTTTTTTTAAAAATGAAAAAACTTGAACTTGCTGATTTTTTTTTTCTGCAAAATGATGCAAAATTGATTTGCCTTTTTTTCCACCAGTCAAAGAAAAAAATACTTGTACAATTTCAATAAAGATTAAAAACCATTTGCAGCAGATAAGCAAACCAACTGCTTACCTTAGCCATGAGAAATCCTTCAGAAAAAAGCATAATTTCACAAATCTGCTGTAGATCGGGTACAATAACAACTACCGGACGAAACAAAGCCTTCACTGATTCCGGTAACTCAGTTCGCCCTGCATAACCTGGGTTCATTGTAATAAAAATACCAACTCTTGGGTCCAGACTGATTTCTTGCCCTTCAAACTAAAAGAAAAAGTAATCCTTATTTCATGACAGTTTTATCTTTATATTAAAAGGCAATAAAAATTGTCTGTAATATTGTGGGGCAACATTGAAAAATAAACTTTTTGAAATACCACAGATGAAGTAAAATCAAATTATTTACATCACTTAAAATATTTTCAGGTTTTCTTTTTTAAGGAAAACAGTGTGTGCTGGTCTTTGTTATACAAAAGACATCATCAGATTTACAACTGATTATTAGCCAGGGATAACATTAAATTTGATTAAAATGTATTTCTGTCTGCCTTAATCAAATAAGAAATTATCATTTACATTATCTACAATAGGACTAATATTCTCATTTTTGTTGTTATTATCACAATGTTTTGGCAATTTTGCACTCTGACCTTCTTTAGGTAACCTTTAAGGAATTTCTTAACTGAACCCTTTATTTAATCTATAGGGGCAGGTTGTTCTTGTTCTGTTTTCTTAGTCTACAGTTATCATGTCTTGTTCTTTTTTTATTCTTGCTCAGTTATGGCTAATTCCTGTTTCCACTATGTCTGGCTTATGGCCACTTCACATTGAGACACCGGTTACCATATGATCACCAAAGTTAAGCAATGCCAAGCCTGGTCAGTACTTAAATGGGTGACTGCTTGGGAATACCAGGTGCTGTAAGCTTGGATGTACAAGTGGTATAATGGATAATGGCTCAGAATTGTTAATCGGAGAGTCAAGTACCAATTTCAATTGAACTCGTTATATTCAATTATGCACAAATACCCTTGGAAAAGGTATGAATCCACATCTTCTCCTGCTCTATGGGTTAATTAGTAAGACTTGTATCACTAAAACTATTATTATCTCAAAAAAAAAATTGTATACAAAACAATTGCAGCGTTAAATAAACCATAGAGGTTGATATGCTGCTAAACAAAAAAAAACAAAAAAAAAAACACCACCAGCAACAACAACTCTTATATCTGAATCTGTACTACTTAGCACAGGGATTGAACTCAAAATTACTGTACCATCAATTTCATAAATCAATGTTTTAATTCTCTAGGACAATCTTGAAGCTACAACTAGGAGTTTTAAACCTAATGCTTTTATTGATGCTACTATTGATGCCTCTGCTAGAGCCTTACTGTAAAGCTTGACTTCCTTCTTACTGATGCAAAAGCCTTGAGTATCACAACAATTATCATTATTTCTCTATTAATGGCTCTCATATGGTACTTATATCTATGCTAGGCCTACTGAAGAGGCCATTATAACCCAACATATGCACAGATTCCTTCAGATGACCGAGTCTTCAGTGTTCTTTCATATCTTGAATTTTTACTTCAATCCACAGGGATTAGCAACTTCTCTTTTCCTATACTTCATTTCATTGTCTAACCCCTAATTATAGTTTTTCAGTATTCCTCCAGCATTGCTTTTAAGGGTTTATGTAGTCTCACTTTTGTATTCTTTGGCAAAACTGCAAGGGATGATGAAATGCACACAATTTTTTGTCCTGTTCTTTTCTTTATTAAGCACTGATGTGGCAGAAATTTCTCTATAAGGTTGTGCTGAAGAAGGCTTATGAACACTATGGCCAAAACATTGTGATTATAAACAACAAAGATGAGGACATTATCTTACAGTAAATAAAAATTTAAATATTACAACTCTCCAAGAATTTCATACCTGACTCAAAATTACAATTACTGAAAACAGAATATTAAAAGAAAATCAATACGTTATCTAGTTTCCCTGTAAAGATAAAGTCAAAAATAGCAATCAATAACCGAGTGTTTTATAGCACTTACATTCCAGTGTTTTGCTGAACTAAAATATTATTCTATTTTCAGAAATTACTTTTAAATATTCTGTTTCTTTCAAAATGATTCAAGGTTTATTAATGTTCTACTTTTTAAAAAATATACAAATATTGTATCATTTTAAATTTTAAACTTATTTTTTTATCCAAAACATATTTTTCAACTTTGATTCTCTCATTTATTGGTGCCAAAAAAAGAGGTCATAAGGTCAACAGAAAGATTTACTGCCTTCATTTTTTATCAAACAATTTAGAATGGAGTTTTTTTTTCTGTTGCCAAATATTCAGAAAACTTCTTTTATGCACTTAATATACAAATTTTCTTTCAAAATATCAAAGATATTTGCATATCTTTATATTCCTCAAAAATATTTACTTCAATTAAGAAAATAATTCAACTATTAAAATATGAATCCAGTTTGTCACAAGACAGTTTCTATGTACAGCAACAACTCAAACAAGAAAGACCTGGAATGCATCTCGAGTAGAAATATTCCACTCCTTTGAAATATTTTACCTTATTAAGATGTTAGTTTATTGCCTTTTACACTAAATAGATGAACATATATTGAGATTTTCATGAGAAAATACCAAACAAAAGAACCTGAATGAAGACCCCCCCCCACTACAAAAGTAATATTATGTCTTACGTGAAATTTTTTGAGTTTCAATGCCAATGCATTTTGAATTGTTTTCATCTGAGTTGAAATAACAGAGAGTACAGATGCCTCAATTCGATTAAATTCATCAAAACATCCCCATGCACCACATTGCGACAGGCCAGAAAGAATCTTGCCAACTGCCTGAAAGTCAAAAGGAAAACAATGTCAAACACAGATTTTGGTTTTAAAGAATAATCATAACAGTAATAATAATGATCAAATTTTGGTAACATGCATATGAAATATTCTGCTTCTTTGTTCAACTTTATAGCTTTAGAGCTTATTATTTTTAATAAACCAGTTATACAAACAATGTAATTAAATTGTTAGTAGTTAAATACCATTTCATGAATGTACACTGATGAGGCTAACAGTAGAGACAATGGCAGGTAGCATGATGTGATGGAAATGTCCCAATTTATGTGAAAGGTACTTTGGCATCAGGTGCGTCATTGTAAACACAGGCACAGCTGCACATTGTAAAGTGATGGGAATTACTAAACCTTGAACAGGGATTGACAACAGGGTACTAGATAGACGGGACATTTCAATTCTTAGATAGTGAATGCATTTGACATCCCTACAATATACAGTAGGTATTAAGAACATATAATCACTTCCCCTTGTGGATAGCACAGTGGCTAACAATGGGTCCGTAATGATCATGACCAAAGGTATCTAGCTAGAATTGTCTGCGGATAGAGTGCAAGTGACAGAGGCTCAAATCACATCTGTTTTTAATGTAGGACGCACCAGCAGGTCAGTTCTTTAGCCAAACTGTTTCATGACCATTTATGATGATTCATGGAATCTATGTTCTCTAACAAAAATAGGGGAAAAAAAATTATGATAAGTTGTGGAGAGGCACATTTACACAAAAGACCCTGAAAATTTCAGTGAGCTGTTGACACTGACTACTAGTGGAAATAAAGTAATTGAAATGAAGATGAAAAAAATACTGGAAGAGATAATTTTTCAAAATTGTATATATATATTGTTTTACCTTGAAGTCCATTCCTTCTCCACAGTTGGTGACCACACAAAGCAGACCAAGCGCTTTAGCTAAGTCTTTGGTTGTTTCTGTTTTACCAGTTCCAGCTGGACCTGCAGGTGCTCCACCAAGGTTCATGGATAATGCCTAGAAAAGATAGACAATAGAAACAAGAAGAAGAATGATTCGTGATTGTTTGGGATGGAAAATAAAAAAACAAAAATCTTCTGTGAAAGGGATTGGAACCATTTTGTCTTTTACACAAAGGCAGGGAGAATTATGAATGATCAAATCATTGTCTGTAATTATTGCCAAGGCAAAAAGAGAGAATTATTGGCTGCCATTTACATCGAGTGACAAACTATCAATCTAATTAAAGAAATTGTCTTTCAAAGAACATTACCAAAAATCTTAGAGGCAAGCATTTAAAAAATGAATGACCTCTAATAATCCACCATAATCTAAAATTCTAACAGTGTGTAGAAAGATGGTAAGGATCTTGAAGGCTGTTTTATCTTTGCACTGAACTTATTTGGTTACGACCTTTTTCTTACGACCATACATCATCTATTATTATGAGTTTTTCCAGTCTATCATGTCTCAGTTTTGAAAATGTGTTTCACTATATCTCCACTGTTTTTCCAGTCTATCATGTCTCAGTTTTGAAAATGTGTTTCACTATATCTCCACTGTTTCTAAAAACAAATTGCGATTAAAAAACATTGAATACCAACAACATTTAACAAAGATTTTATTCATTCATATTTCAAGGCTCCTATTTTTGCTCTTCCCACCCTAAAATTTATCAGATCTGATGTTAGATTGTGGAGAAGTGCCAGTAGAATGTTAGCCATATTTCCTGGAAACTTTGGAAATTAACAAACATAATCAAAGGTATAAACAAATAATATATTTGACTTTGTAATTCGGTGTAGCGAAAGTTTGTTTCAGATGGATATTTAGTACATGATAGTCAGACAATAGTAGTAGCAGTAGTAGTAGTAATAATCTTTCTTCATTTCTCTATTTTTTGGCTGCTGTCGAGGGGGTGTATCTATTTTGGAAATAGGTGTGGCATCAATCTGCATGCATTCTTGACCCTCAGAAGGGTGTGAAATGTCTTAAGCTTGTTTCTGTGGTGGTCCCTTCTCTTATTATGCTTCTGGGTTGCCGGTTTATATCCCTTTAGATAGGGGCTCCAGACTACTGGCTTGAATGCTGGTTTTGGCTAACATCAAAAATCTCTTTGTTTTTTTATATGATTGGCCAATTTAAAAAATTTTTTGGTGTTCCTTTCTTTTACATTTTTTTTTTTATAGCTGATGTTATTTTTAGTCATAATGACTAAACACATGAGCCAGTAAACTTTCACCATTTTGCAGCTGTGTTCAGTTTTTTCTTCTTCTTCCTCTATTTATTTGAGGGTTGCCTTCTCATTAACTGAGAGAGAAGTATAGAGATAGAAGGTGGGGGGAAAAAGAGATATGGAATTTTTAAAAAAAATGTTTTTATCTTAATTTGAATTGTTTTTTTGTTTTATTTTCATATTTTATTTTTGTTATGTTTGGTATATCTCAGTTTCAGTACTCAATACGTGGTACACTGTTACATGTTAAGTAATGGAATGCCAAAAGTTATTGGCTTAGCACTTAAATACAACTCAGCTAATTTGCATAAGATACCACGCACTCCCTGAATTGGAATGTATCTCCTTGTTTTTCTTTTTGGTATGTCTAACTGCTCTTGATTTATATAGTTCTTTCTTTTGATCCTCTCTTTTTCTTTTTTATTGGTGACCTTGGTCTTTCTTCATCCTTTTCTTTGTTAGTTTTTTCTTCTCCACTTATGCCCATTTCTTGTTCATCCTCATCACTAGTTTTCTCTCACTTCCTGCTCCTGTATTTCTGTTCTCTGCGCTGCCTTCTCATTGTAGTTACCTTTCTCCTCCTGACTTTGGTCTTCCATCTCCACATCATCTGACACAATCCTTTTTCTAAATTGATTCGCCTGGACCAAAGCATACTGCCCCTTCTTCTCAATCAAAGCCGTATAATTACCTGTCTGCAAAAAAAAAAAAATTCACTTCTTCGGGATTTGCACTTTTGTCTCTCTTGTACCATGCTCTCTCCCTTGTGGTGAAAGACATTGTAATAGGAATTCTAATCTGTCTACTCATGAGGGCTGATGTGCTCAACTTCCTCTCCATTTTAGGAGCATTTTAGCTAGAAACACCTCAATGTTTTCTGTGATGGGTGAGAAGGCCTTCAATGTCATTTTAACTGTTTGTACCATCCGCTCTGTGATTCTGTTGAATTGAGGATGGTACAAAGAAGTTTTATATGGCACGCAGCCTATCCACCTCAACCATATACACACATTTTCATACTAAAATTCAGGAGGATTATCTGACACTGACATTTGCAGTACTCCGTTCCTTGTAAATATATATCTCAAAACATGTAGATGCTCTCCAGTTTTTAACCTTGATTACTTCTGGCCAACCAGAGTACGCAGCCACAATTATGAGAAATGATCCTATGCTATAGATGTGTACTCTAATCCATGGTTGTGCCTCTTTTGGCCATGAATGAAGCATTTCTTTTGACTTGATCTTCTAATTTCATTGCATTTTGGACATTTATTAAGAAATTCTTCAATATCCTTTGCATAACCTGGCCGGCATGCTTGTAATTTTAATCTTATGCATGTCACTGTGATGCCACAATTTTAGTCATCGTGTATCCTTTTCAATATGTCTGTCTTTAACATCCACAGAGCTACTATCACTTCACCATTGCATATAATTCCATTTTCAACTGTTAACTTATGCTGTATCTTCTTAAATGGCCGCTTCGCTATCAAACAATTGTTCCACTTATTATTCCTTCTTCTTGGGATTATTTTGTTCAATACTGGATCTTGTTCGGTCTCATTTTTTAATATGTTGACCAGAAGTATATCTATCCCTATCTACTCTGTCATCCTCAGTTTTATGTTCATTTTACAAACCATAATTACGACAAAGCAACTACATGAGGGATGGTATTTCCCTTAATATATACAATGTCAAAATCAAATGCCATGATTTTAACAACCCAGTGTAAAATACTCAATGATGTAACCTTCGGAAACTCCTTCCTTGGGTTAAAAATAAACTTCAAAAGTTTGTGGTCCAACTTTAGTAGAAATTTCTTACCTAGTAAAAAGTTTTGTGTCCTCTCCATACTCCAAATAATTGCTAGAGCCTCTTTTTCAATGTTCGAGCAATTTGTCTCTGCTCTTGTCAATCTCCTAGATAAATACATTATTGGATGATCTTCCTGCGATAGAATGGCAGCAACCGCTTTCTCACTTGCATCCATAGCCAACATTATCTCTTTCTTAGGATTAAACACCCTTGTTATAGGTTTCTTTTTCATAATTGCTTTTCTCTGTTCTTTTTATGCAACTCTAACAATGGTTTAATTAGTTCATTATATTTCGGGATGTATCTACTGTAAAAATTTATCAAACTTAAAAAAGATTCCAATTCCTTTTTATTGGTTAGAATTGTTACCACTGTAATCTTTTTTTGTTAGCCTTTTGTCAGGTGCTATACCAGAGTCTTTGATAATTGGTATCCCAAATATGCCAGGTTGCTGTCAAAGTCAAATCTATTTCTATTAATAGTTAATCCAGCCTTTTTCAATCGTCATAATATTTGATCCACTTTTTGTTTTAACTCTTGTTTGGTCTTCTCTCCAACCCCCCTATATCATCTTGATAAATAATCATGTTAGTTATCTTGCCTAACAATATTCCTTTGATTGCCCTTTGAAATATATGACTAGAAGTTTTAATTCCACATGGTAAGCAAGTCCACCTTAACAGGTCTATAGGGGTGTTGATCATGGAGACTACTTTAAATTTTTCATTAAGCTGAATTTGGTTGTAGACAGATCTCAAGTCAATTTTTGCAAAATATTCCATGTTTGCCAGTTCATGGCTTGCCGTTTTGATGTTTGGTAATGGAAACAAGTTTGAACATGTGATTTAATCCAACTTTATAGTCACCACATATCTGCAAATCTCCATTGACCTTTTTTATTATTACGATAAGTGAGGCTCAGTTACTTCCACCATGTGTAACTTTTTCAAGAATACCTTGCTTGATCATGCGGTTTAATGTGGCTACCACTAAAGGTGGTATATGTAATTTTCTTTTAATTGAATACTCGCTTTGTATCCTTTTAGAAGTCCTAGCTTACTATCTCTTGTGCTTCCATGAAGTTCATTAATTTGGCTGTATCTACTTTTACTATATCAATACTTAACAATCCATGGTCCTTCTCGCATGCTACTACCATGATTTGAATAACCTTGAACTGAGTATTTGTTTCAAACATACCACAGAAGGTACCCAACATTTTTTTTTGTTGATCTGTCAAATTGTTTTAACTTTAAACCACTTTCTTTTAACTTGGGTCAGCCTAGCTTGATTTTTAAAATTCTTGGAATTAGGGTTATCTCACTCCCTGTGTCAACTTGCATGCTCAACGTATGGCCATTTTCTTTTCATGTTCTCTCTACCATTCTTCTGCATATTTATCACAAGTACACTGGCTTCCTGCTGTTCTTCGAAGGGAGGGGTATTAATCTTATTTTTTCGACATGTTTTTCACTTCTGCAAATGGTCATAAAAGGATTTATTTAAAACACCATTTCCCCAGCACTGGACACTTGAATTTATTCTTTTCAGGCGCCATTCTGCAATAACTGCACTTTATTTTGGCTTTGGTTATGTTCAACCTGTATAATGCTTCTCTTGACTGGTAGAAATCTCTGCCTTGCTCCAGCTGCTGTAAATAGTTCATGCTTAATGGCTGCCTTGCATGTATTCCAGTACTTTTTGTTTATACTGCAGTTCATTAAGTTCTTCAATTGTTCATAATAGAATCAGCTCATCTTCAGTTGATATACCTCAAGTCCCTAGTTTTACAAATTCGCAGTGCTTTGCCTGTTTCTTAAGTCAGTGTACTTACTGTAAAATAGATTCCTTTGGCTGCTGACTGGCTTCTAAAAATTTCATCCTTTCAACAATGATCAGTTTTCTTTTCAGCCTAATGTTTCCTTTTATTATGCTGACAACTTCCTCAAAAGACATCTGTTCCAATTTCTAGGGGTATGCCATTAAGGATATTTTCTTTAACGCCTTGTGCTCCACAGAAGCCATAAACAAGTCCATTATTTGATTCTGTCCGCCTTCCATTCTTGGATCTTTGAGATTATGCTCTCTTGCTGTATCTGCAAAGGCTTTTATCAAAATCTTGACATATTCAGGATTGTCCATGGGACCCAAGCATTCTATCAGCAATGCCATTTGTTATGTCTGGTATATCTTGCAGTTTCAGTACTCAATATGTTGTACACCGTTATGTGTGTCATAACAGAATGCCAGCACTTATTGGCTTAGCACTTAAATACAACTCAGCTAATTTGTATAAGAATTTTATTTTTTATCCGGACTCTTTACAAGATACCCAAGTAGATTAAATGGAAAATACAAAGTGAATCATTTTTAAGTCATTTTTTTTTATTCTATAGACCCTATATATTAAGTCTAAACAGCCTTCCCTCTTTAAGCAGAAATAATGATTGTTGGGTCTTAATGGAATCTTTTTGTAATTCTCTGATAATATTTTTTCCTTCATCCTTTTTTAGTTGTTGCGCACATATTTATATTTTGTTCTTGATTTAGCTCTGATGAGTGAGGAGTGATAACTGGTTAATCCACATTTTATTGCTTCTTTATTGTTATATGTTTTCAATTCACCATTTTAAGATGAGTAAATTTTTTCTTGCTCTTGCTATTATCTCCCTTTGTTTTAATATATTTGTATAATATTTTTAAAGTCATAATAATCTTTTGTAACCCACAGATTATAAACGGTTGTTGACAATTTCAACAAAATTTCTGGCTAGGCATTTTCCAGACCCTTATTCATGGGCTGTTTAAGAATAGATCAAACAGACATTCCAATTAAGTGCATATGAAAATCTCAAGGTCCTGTCTGCCATCTCAGCTGCATGTTGATTTCTCAACCAAATGTCTAGTTAATTTTAAAAAGTGGCTTTCTTCTGATTGTTCTGCCATAAAAATCCATACTGAAAGGGACTTCTCTTCTTGGCTGACTTCTCTTCTTATACACTGACATATTTGCTGATTTGCAAAAAAGAGTTTTTTTTTCTTCTGTCTCTCATCTCATTTTACAAAACATACTTCATATACGGTTCAGATTAACTTGAATGAAATGCAGTGATCTTATTTCCTTCAGAGTTGAAGATGGAATCTCCAGTTTTTGATGCTCTGAATCTGAGATCATTTTGCCTCCAGACAAATTAACAATAAAGATTTCCTTTCAAAATCTGACAAAATTTCCTGGATCTCAAGAACTGGTCAAGTCATTGATTTTATAGTAAACTGACTAATTATCAACAAATATAATTTATTAAACCTGAATAAAAGTGCCACTTTACATATTGCTTGGAAGCGAGTAGAATCAATTTGGATAATATTCAATGTGTGCCCTGATTGATTCTTATTCATTGTCAATCACATTCACTTGAATAATTTCAACAATTAGAACAATATTAAAGTTTTACATTACACAAAGAAACTTGTACAGTGTAACCCTGATATAAGAGAGTTGTTTGGACCGGATAAATATTCTCTTATATCCGGGTTTTGTCTATTTTATATACATTACCACAGGCTCTGATTTGGGACCAGGTTAAAAATCTCTCTTAAATCCGGGTCCCTCTTATATCCGGGTTATACTGAGTACCAAAGAGCAGAACTTGGTAGGAAAATACAGACAGTACCTGAGTAAGAGTAAGATAAATTCTGTCAGTAAGTGGCGTTATGACCAAACGTCCATTAAGTCCCATATATTCATATCCATACCCAAATTCCCCGGTGCACTGTCGAACAAGTAGTTCATCTGGTTCCCTTGCCCAATAAAACCGCAGCTGGCTCTCCCATTCAAATTCACGAGCATCCATTATACTGAAAGAAAATTAAGTTTTATCTTTGTGATATTTGTTTGTCATAATTACACAAATGTAATTGCAATAAATGACAATTTTTTTTTTTTAATCATATCACCCCAAGCAAGGCGAAAACGCCACTGATGCGCAGGGGGCTATGTGAGAGTGAAAAGATTGGAAAAGAGAAAAACCGGAAACCACAACCTAAACAGGAAACAAGAGATGAGCCTCTTCACCTGTTCAATAGAAGTGAATGGAGTGTGAACCGGGCAATAGTTTAGACTATCTACTCCAATTGAAAAAAAAAAAAAAATTAAAAAAAAAAAAAGTGAAAAGATTGGAGAAGGGAAAAACCGGAAACCACAACCTGAACAGGAAACAAAGGATGAGCCTCTTCACCTGTTCAATAGACGTGGGTGGAGTGTGAACCAGGTGATAGTTTAGACTACTCCAATTGAAAAAAAAAATTTTTTTAAATTCTGCTCAATTAATCCTAAAGTTACTCTATCAATTATATTTCATTGTAACAATTTACATGAATAAACCTGAGACTTAAAAACATTGATTTTCCTTACAAATAACCTGCACAATATTTGAAAAATCTATTCACTAATCTTACCATAACATTTATTTATTTAACCTTTTTTATGTCTGTACATGATACATACTTGAATGATCATGTCTCAAATGAATCGTGACTGACTGGGCAGAAGATCTTCTCACAGTAGGTTGCCATTACTTTCTGCGGTAGTCTGGTTGCTAACCAAGGCTACAGAACCCAATTTGTCCTGTTATTTAACCCATAGCTGAAAGGAAGGGACAGATTAATATCTTTTCTGAGGGTATTTGCAGGTAAGTGAATGTACATTTTCCTTTTCTTCAAAGTTTAGTAAAAATTGATATTTACAGATTAACTTGAATTTTTAAGTAAATAATTTTATGAAAGTTACTTAGTCTGTGAGCCCCAACCCCAGTTAAGCTTTATATTAAAATGTTTGCACTAATATTCCGATATTGCTTCAATATAGAATCAGCATGATAATGTTATAACAAGATTTCTGTTGCCATAATTGCTCATTAACCTCTTTTGTCCAATTAGATTTCGACATAATTTCAACGATGACCTTGTCTTGCTCTTCTTCATCTACAAATCTAATCAATAAAATGAAGGTGAGTGTAGCAGGAAGTGTGTTTCTAATTCTTGGCCACATCTAGTTAGCTGCTAACTTCTAGCTCATCTACACATCTCCAACAGTCACTAACTCATAATCTAAGAAGCACAGTATATAAACTGCATACGAACAAAGACAAACTGTGATTCCTTGTTAAATATTTTTTACTTAATTCTGATTTTTAATAAGACTATAATGTAATTGATCGTCTAATAGAATGATCACAAAATTGCATATCAAATTATTTCAACCATTTATTATATAATAGATTCCAAAAATAAAAGGAGGCAAGAAGGAGTAATGGATAGCAGCTTGGAGGGCTGAGTTCAAATTCCAATCATGTTTGTTACATTCACTTACGTACAAATACCATTGGGAAAGGTAAGAATACATCACTTCTTTCACTAGTTATGAATAAATAGCAGGACAGACTGGATCCTATAGTCTTGTGTGACAACCAGTCTAGGAGAGGGACAACAATGAATTCAAAACATCCAACTATGGATTAAATAGCCTCACCAACATGCAGTTGGCCAAAAGTGGTAAGGAACACATGGTCAAACAGGGAAGGGTTCCTACAAAGTTTGAGAAGGCCCTGGATACGGATTTTTCTTTATAAGCTTTCATCCCTGGTACAGTTTTTTTTTTAAAGAGTCAAAAAGGATACAGGTCAAGAGACCAATGTGCCTGATTAGACTGCAGAAGACTACAGGAATTATTTTACCAAGGGAAATTCAAACAAAAAACAAGTATATTATGTGGATTGTTAATAATAGAATAATCTACAAAACATGTTTTAAATTCAGAGAGTTTTATTTATTATTTACATTACTTAGCAGTCAGACTATTGTCCTCATCTTTGTTGTTATTATCCCAATATTTTGGCTGTTATACCCTCCAGCCTTCTTCAAGTGTCTGTTAATATGAGTAACCTTTGGGGAATTTCAAACTGAACCATTTATTTAATCTATTTTGGGAGGTTATATTTGTAATGGATGTGCGTTGTGGTGCAGCGGATATTGACTCGGACCGAGAAATCTGAGTGCCGAGTTTGAATTCTCATTGAATTCCTTGCATTCACTTATGCACAAATACCCTTAGGAAAGGTATTAATCCCTCTCTTCTCTCCAGTTATGGGTTAAATAATAAGACAGATTGGGTTCTTTAGCCGTGGCTGGCAACCAGTCTACAGCAAAAAGCAATGGCAACCTACTGCGGGATAATCTTCTGCCCAGTCAGTCATGTCTCTTTCGAGACATGATCGCCCAAAGCATGTATCACGTATGACACTTAACTGACTGAATATAATAGTTGAAAACATGATTAAGGCTTCTGCTGGGCATAAAGTGGGGGATCAGTTTTATATTGTTAAGAAGTAATAAACTGATCCCCCATTAATTATTACTTAATAATATAATACATCTCTTCCCCCTCTAGTTATGAGTCAAATAACAGGACAGATTGAGTTCTATAGCCTTGGCAACCTATTGCGGGATAATCTTCTGCCTGGTTAGTCATGTCTCAAAAGAAACATGATTGCCCAAAGTGTGCATCACATATGGCACTTAATTGACTGACTTATACTTCTAAGATCATCGATATTCACCTGACTGTAAATAATATAAACCATGATGACTCCTGATCTCAGAAATTCATAGAAGGAAGTGACTCAGTGTTGATTCAAAATATTAGGAACCAGTTGGAATGATAGAATAAAATATCTACAAGGATCTTAAAACACGTTTTAACAAAAAGATTTCATTAGGTAAAATAACAGTCAATGAGAATGGTTGTACTCTGAACAAAAGTTATTCACATAGGAAGTGACAGACTCCCCCACCACAAGTGAGTTCTATTTTACTTACATCTTTACCACCTATTCCATTTAATTTCAATAAAACTTGTTGCGATTTAATTTACTTTATACATTCAAAAATATTTGGATGCAAGCAGGCAAAACACTTTGATTGAAACTTTCTATACAAAAAACATCTATTGAACAGGCGAAGAGGCTCATCCCTTGTTCCCTGTTTAAGATGTGGTTTCCGGTTTTCTCTTTTCAAATCTTTTCACTCTTATGTAGCCCCCTGCACATCAGTGGCGTTACCACCTTGCTCGGAGTGATATGATTAAAAAAAAAAGTGTCCCTCATTCATTAAGCAGTTTTTATCATTTTATATGCAAATAAAACTCTGGTATTATCTAGAGATAAAAATGGCATATAATCATTCCAAATTTTCTTACAATTAGGCTATGGATTAACAAGTTTCAAACTTTTTCCTAACTTTTATAGTGTTTTCCATTATTAATAAACTGCAGGAGAGGAGGAAGTAAAGGTGTTGTGGAGTTATTTCTGCAGTGGAGGCTAGTATTTGTGCTAAAGTCAGTCCTAATAGGTTCGACGTACAAAACGTTAAGAACTTGATATAATATGTTATTACGCAGTGTAATCTTGCCAGGTTGCTGACTACTTTCGTATTCAACTAACTGTTGACTACTATTGTCCAACACCGACTGACCCCCATTCCTCTTACTACTTCTACTTAAATTAGGTGGGAGAGTCTATTCACTATAGAATAGGTGTGTTTTCACTATAACAAAAGGAAAGTGCAAAAAATGGACTATCAATTGTAAGAAGACAGAATGTACAGTTGTCAGCAAGAGAAACATTGCAAGATGGAAACTACAAATTGGTGATGCCAAAATCAAGTAAGTACAAAACTTTAAATA
Source organism: Ascarosepion bandense (assembly GCA_037127315.1). Lineage (NCBI taxonomy): Eukaryota > Metazoa > Mollusca > Cephalopoda > Sepiida > Sepiidae > Ascarosepion > Ascarosepion bandense. Next base: position 167,848 of record JBBBDQ010001578.1, read on the forward strand.
TCTGCGAAGTGTGTTAACAGAAGACGGAAAATGCAACACTGGAATCCAAAGTAGTATTGGAATAATGAGATACCTTCCAAAAGTATTAAGAAATAGGGAAGGTTTATTTGAAACAAAGAATACTGAACTGCTATGTAATATCAGTCCCCCTAAATGGTAATGAATGCTGGACAATTTCATCACAGACAAACAAAAATGTGGTTCTACAGAATGATGATAAGAAAACCTAAAAATGAACATGTTAGTGACAAGGAAATTTGAAAGGAAATGGAAACTAAAAGAACACAAACTTAAGAGACAGTTGAAGTTTCTTAAACACAATGAGGAAAGACGGCTTGGAGAATTCTACACTCATGGGTTACAAGAGTGTCAGAGAGAAACAGAGATGAAACTACCTAACAATTCCAGCATAAATAAATTGTAGAACAAGAACTGGGAGAGATGATGAAAAGACAAACATTACATTACCAAAAGCTACAAAGGATAGAAAGTTGTGGAGAGTCATAATCATGTCATTATTTACTTATGATGACAGTATTTCTAAATGTTCACAGACTAGCATTACAAGAAATTCTTTAGTATTACAATTAGTGTTGTTATGACTACAGTTTTTCTTATATTCATTTTCTTATACAAAATGGCACCATCAGATTTTCTCAAATATTTATGGGAAACTCTGGTTTACATATCCTGTAATAAAAATTTTAAATCTCTTAATCATTTCGTAAATTCATGTTTTTTTCCTCTTACAATCAACAATGAAATATCTTTTCTTGAATTACAAATACAACATCAATCAGTTGAGATCTTTAATTATCTCAAAATAAATATTCTTTTTGTTGCAATAATATCTCTGATTCCTTATAAACTCTATGTAGTGGAAAAGCCAATAAGTCATGGGTGGTCAAGTTCTAGGGTTAAATAGCTTTGAGAAATTGATTTTGATAAAATAATTAACAAAATTTTAAAATCATTTTTTAAAGTTAATCAATTGAATTGTATTTCTTTTAAACTTCATTCAAACTGATTTTAATTTTCAACAACCAAATGGATAAACCAAAACAGTTTAAATGTTTATGCAAAAAATGGTTTGGAAAGATTTTTTAAAATACTGAGATTTAAATATTTCAGCAACTGAAATATTTGTTTTATTGTGTTTCTAATATTTACTTTATTTGCTCATTTTTAATTTGTTATCATTCCTAATGATTAATTTTAGAAAATAAATTAAACAAATTGCCATGAAGGAGCGCTCGGATGGTAAAGTGTTTTATTTGAACTATTCTTCTAGATAAACACATTCATTTAAAGAGTTTTTTTACCTGTCTTGAACGAATCCATCAATAATATCTCTGGCATGCACATCAATAATTAAGACAGTATTAAACTTTGCCCGATCATTTTTTGACAATGGGGAACGAATCTGATGGTAAAAAAAGAGATTAAATAATAGTGTAAAAAATTGAAAAAAAAAATATAGAAACAAAAAAACTAAAAAATAACAGACACAAATTGAGAAAGAAAGAAACAACAAAAGGAGTAAAAACCTCACTTGAACAACAAGATCATCAATCTGGTCATGCTGTTTCTTTGCAAAGTCTTTCATAGCCGTCTTTACTCCCTTTTTTAGATGGTCAAACACATCTTCTACTTCCCAGGTCCACCACACTTGGTTGCCTGCTAAACATACCATGCCAAGATAATCAAACATCCACTGAACTCTGCAAAAAAAAAAGTAACCATTTGAAAAAAAAATGTTTAAATTTTTTTTTTTTTTTAATCATCTCACCCCAAGCAAGGCATTCTACTGCCACTGTTGTGCAGGGGGTTACATAGAAGAAAGTGATGAGAAAAAAGGGTTAGTCATAGGAAATGTCAGGAGGGTAATAGACGGATGAGGATACCGAGGATGGGGGTGGAGTAGATGAAAAAAGAGCTTGAGAGAATGGATGCGAGTGAGTGTGATAGGAGATGTCTATTGACCTTACATTTACATTCCTGGAGATTGTAGCTGTTGGGGAAGCAAATATATGGAAGGGAATTCCACAGGTGGGAAGTGCGTGAAAAGAAGCTGTTAGAGTAGAAATTGTGGTTACATTTTATTGGTTTCACTGTAAAAGGGTGGGACCTAATTGCTAATCTAGTAGCTGCCAAGTCGGTATCGATCACATTCTCCATTGGATTTTGTCAGGAACTTCGAGGTGAATAGCAGGGGCACCTGAACAAATGGGAAACATTTTTGGCAGACTGGAAGCAGAAAACCACCACATTTAATTTTGTTGTTTTTCATTTTTTTTTTACCTTTTTCAGCGCTGTTCTATTGATTATTACTTAAACTTTCCGAATATCAAAAACATTTTGAAAAATTACAATATTTAAACCACTTTGGGTGGGGGTTTGTTTCTCATACAATGTTAAAGTAAAATGATCCTCCATTTTCAATCCACTTGAGTTGGGGTTACTTTGTTTATGTTAATTTCGTTGTTTTTCATTTCTTTTACTTTTTGCAGTGCAATTCTATCAATTGTTACTTAAACTTTCTGATTTTCAAAAAAAATTTTGAAAAATTACAATATTTAAACAAATTGTGGGGGGATCAGTTTCTCATACAATGTTAAAGTAAATCAATACTTCATTTTCAATCCACTATAAGGTTGTATGAGAAACTGTTCCTCCACCTAAAATTGTTTAAATATTGAAAATTTTGCAATTTTTTTTTGTTATTCGTAAAGTTTCAGGTGTAAAAGATAATATTGTACTGAAAAAAGTCCCAAAAAATTTGATAATGAACAAATTTACAGGCGGCAGTAATGTCGTATCACGACTGGTTTCAAAATAGAGGCTCAATTTTTTTATAATGCTGTATGAGAAACTGATCCCTGCCAGAAAATGTTTAAATATTGAAATTTTTCAAAATTTGTTTTGACAATCGTAAAGCTAAGAGGATAATCGATATGACTGCACTGAAAAAAGTATAAAAAAAATATGAAAAACAACGAAATTAAACGTGGTGGTAGTCTGCTTCAGCTCCGCCACATTTTTCAAACCTTTAAAAGGCATCATTCATTTGTTGCATTTATCAATCTATTTTCAGTGACCGCTAAAGATATTAGTGTCAATATTAAATGTCAATAAGCAACACTACCTTTTGTTACTTTTCTTTGCTCAATAAATAGAAACATTTTTTAAATTGTTCAAAGTTCAACAAATATGTATAGAAATTATAATTCAAAATAAATGTTTGCATGATTATTAGAAATTCAATAATGAATAAGTAAAATAAAAAAAATCTGTGATTTTAATTTTAAGTAAAGGATTTCATTAAAATTATAATACAGAATACAGATGTTTATACCTATTTATTTGTATGCAGAATGTGTGAAAGATATTCAATGAGTTTGAACAAAATAACAAGTTCCTTTACAATCCACAGATTCAATAATGATCATATTCCATTACTTATAAATGATAAATATATAATTAACAAATAAGAGAAACGGAAATGTCTCTTTATGAATGGAAGTAACTTTTGCTAGACTTTTATTAAAAGAAGTTAAAAATCAAAAACTGAGGAAATAACAGAATTTATTTCATATTTCTTTTTTGTTCTATTGTTATTTTCTATCATTATTCTTTTGGTTTTCCTTTCTATTTTATCTGATCAATTTTATAATAGAAAAGCAATAGAGATTACTTCTTTCTATTCTGAAAATAAAGGAAGCAAACAAATACTGAAGAATCAGACACATTGCATTTAGTTCAAACATTAATAACTTTCAAATTTTATTTTACAAAATTACTTGAAAGGATTTCTGGTCCATTAAGGTTTTAACCAATGAAAATCTTATGACAATGCGTTAGAATGCTGTCCTCGAATTCATGCTTATCTCACCTTGTCTTGTTATTTGCACAATAATAAAAAATAGCTTCTTTGGTGATGCGTTTGTTGGTCTTCCTCATTTCATCCAGTACACATGTCATCCAGTCTTCAACACGGCCCTCAGCCATGACTGGCTGGCGGAACTCCATGATCTCTCCTTCACTGGATATCATAGCAGTGGCCAAAACTTCATTGTTCGGCCCAGTCTCAAAGCGAAGAGACGCAATATTGTCATACATCTGGAAATCAAATCATTAGGTTAAACAGATACACTAACAAGCTTAATGACGTAAAAAGCATTTATTTGGAACAACAAATATTTGGTTTTCAGCATAATCTCCTCCTTTGTCAGTGCACTTAATATATAGGTACATCAATACAGCTGTAGGCTACTGTTGAAAAAAAAAAAGCATCTGTCATAAACAACAAATAACTTTTGACAATCTCTTCCTTTGATAATGAAGTGAATTCAATGCTTTTCTGTTACTCACATTTAAAAGTGAAAATTTCTGTAAAAATTCAGTTAATAACTATCATACTACAGGCATTGATGCACCCCTCTCCATATCTAAACTTATTTATAAATGGAACTTTGTCTCTGTGTGTGTGTCTGTTACCTATAGACTCCGAAATGGCTGAACCGATTTTCTTGAAATTTTTTTTACACAGTTGAACTATAAGCATCTGTGAGTGTTCTTAGCTAGGTTTTGTGTCGAAGTACCCCCAATAAATATCGAAAATCGATAATCGAAAAAATCGGGTTATAGAAGGAGTGGTCCGATTTTAATCAAATTTGATACACTCATAGACAAAGACATAAGAAACAATATTCAGAAATTTCAAGGTTGCAGTTCTTACAATAGTGCAGAAAATCGATAATATATATATAAAAGTCAAGATGTTTGTGTGTGTGTCTGTTTATCTGCATGTATGTCTGTATTTTTTTTTCAGCCCTTTTATTTTAGTTTTTGCTTCGGGTTTGGCTCTAAGTAGGTATAATTGTAGTTCTTAGTCTCAGCCATGATACCATTTACTCAGAGGACTTATTTAGCCTTCAAAATTCAGTTTACGAAGAAACAAACTTATTTGATATCAATACCAAGAAATCAAAATTTGACTTACATCCATTCATTTTTCTTTCAGTCTACAGTTTCGCTTTAAGTGGAAACAACTATTGCTTTTTAGTCTTTCATGTCAACGTCCAAAGAGTCTGAGCTCCAGGACCATGAACTAGTTTTAAAGCTTTCATTACACCCGAGCAACGCCAGGCTATACTGCTAGTTGTAAATATAAAAGTGGTCACACACACACACACACACACACAATAAATGGTGCGATGGATACATTTTAACTATTTTATATTTTTAATTTCACATGTGTGTTGTTTGTTTTTAATATTGTCGACTGCACAGTATAGTAGTTCTGATCAGAGTACTATTAAACAACATTTCTCTGAAAAACATAAACATGTAGGTAATATCAGACAGATTTTGGTCAACAGTACGGTGATCCTTACTCATACACACAGTAAGAGGAACTTGCAAATATTGGAGGCCATGTACATCAAATTGAAACAACCAACACTCAATAAAATCACCTTTAAATTCGGACATAACACATTACATTGTATTTGACTACATGGTTTTGTTGTCATTTCGCGGTATGACGTCATAAAACCGCATCGCAAACTTAAGAACTGCGTTTATTATTTTTGGTAACTATTGCCGTTGCCAAGTGGAGTTTTATGTCAACACAAAATAAAATTGTCGGTGATGGTGGATTTTATAATATTTCAGTTTAAACAACCTCTCTGAAGATGACTCATGTGAGCCGAAAGCTTAGAAGAAAACCAATAAATAATTATCCAAATGTTGGAGAATTTTTGTCTTTATTTTCAACTGAAATTAAAGCAAAAATACGACATTTAGAACGGCTCATGATTAAACATAATAGACATTCATTATCTCTTATATTTAACAGCATATGTTTCGAAAATTACTTGCTGCCTCAATATACTATATATATATATATATATATATATATATATATATATATATCATCGCTCATTCAGTAATGAATTAGAGCACTCTGGCTATTGGGCATGTATAATCATAATATACACGCTAGAAAGTCTGCTTTCTTCTACCGAGCACATAGCCCAGAGGTAGAATCGCCGACTGACACCAATTCGGTCGGGTTTCAATCCTGAGTTAAAAGCAATCGGAGTCTAACCATACTGATGAGCTGTGATACAGCGAAACAGATCTGTCTGCGGATGACTATATATAAATATATATATATAAATATATATATCTTGCTGATCATACTTTTTCACAATCAATATAGATGAAGTAAAACAAAAAAATAAATAAATTAGAAAGAGAAAAAAAAGGAAAAGATTCCAACCCCCCCTCACCCCCCCCCGCCTTTATTTTTAACCTCTGACCTTGATAATGTGTTCCTGGACACAGGTTGCTTCACTGCTGCCGAGAATACTAAGCAACTCATCATCCGAAATGAAAAAAAGCGAGGGAAGGCATTTCTCTTGGAATCTAAATAATCATTGAGGGATTTCTGGCATTTTTCCAATCCAAGGCTGAGCAGCTCTAAATCTTGAAGTCGATTTGCTGCATGACACGCTTGCTTGATTATCGGGTTTTTATGTGTTTCATTCATTATCTGTGGAATACAAAATACAATTTTATATTTTTAGCAAAAATAAAATAACATAGAAATCAAGAAAATATTCTTTTTCTCTCATGAATTTCTATCAATGACAGTGACAAGTTGCTGTGAATCAGTTTCAGGAATCCTGTATTACTGAAGTCTTTACACACACAGACCTTCATATATACATGTTCTCCCAATGCCTATATCTAGATACATGTGTAAGGACATCAATAAATCTATGGCTTAATCATGAGAAAAGCATTTATTTTACACCAGAAATTTTTTTTTTTTCTTGTCAATGCACTTAATTTGGTGGTAAATATTCATAAAGCTGTAGCCTAATCATAAGAAAAGCATTTATTTTACACTGGAAATTTTTATTTTTAGACAGTTTCTTTTTTGTCAATGCAAATGGTAAATACATAGGTTAATTAATAAATCTGTAGCCTAATCATGAAAAAAGCATTTATTTTACACAAGAAATGTTTATTTTTAAACATAATTTTCTTTCTTGTCAATGCACTTAATTTGGTGGTAAATATATAAGGTTCTTAATAAGTCCCATGCCTAAATTTGTTTTTTTAGATAATTATGGTTTTATCAGTAATTAAAACTATTGTCATTATACTAATATGGCTACTGGAAGAAAGTGCTTTTTGGTTAAAAAAATAACTGTTTCTTAATTAATTGACTTAGCTTGCAAAATTGTCTTTTCCAAGTAGAAAATTCTCAGTAGATAGAAAATAAACAAAATCGACCAATGGAATGTTAAATTTATGGTGACAACAATAGACAAACATTACTCATGTTTTTCTTTGTTGTAACCAATTTGTGATTTGTCATTCATGTAAATGTTCAACAGTTAAGCTTTTATCATTTTTTTATTTCTCAAAACTAAATTGATGAAGACTTTCTTTTAATCATTCCACCCCGAGGCAGGGTCGGACTGCCACTTGTGTGCAGGAGGTTATAGCGAGAGAAAAGACTGGGTACAAAGGGTGTTTTGAAGAAAGGATAAAAAAATGAACGGGATTCAAGAAGATAGAATATGGCAATTGATGTTGCATTTAAATTTTTGGAGATTGTGGTTATCAGTTAAATGGAAGGGAATTCCATAGGTGGGAAGTGTGAGAAAAGAAATTGTTGGAGTAGAAGTGGCAGTTAACACGTCACTCAATATGTCCTGGGCCTGACATATAGATGGCACCATTAATAAAAATTCCATATGATTTTTATGAAGTACTTACCTTCAAATTACATGTGACAAAATTTGGGTCCAATTGGATTATTAGTTTACAAATTACAGTTAAATGAAGATACTGTTACAAATTTTCAAAACAATGGAAAAATCTGAATTTTGTATGTTGAAAAAGCATTGCTTTCTGATGAAAAAAAATAGTGTTCAAACAAAGCAATGGCTTGATAAGAGTTAGTCAGACTCTGCTCCATCAGAAACAATGGTTAAGAAGTGGTATGTTGACTTTAAATGCAGTTATACAAACACAAATGATGTTTAACACTTAGGTCACCCAAAATTGGCAGTTGTCCTGGAAAATATTAAAAAAAATAAAATAAAATCAACAAACTCATTTTGGCCAATCATAAATTGAAGTAGCGTGAGATAGCAGAGGAGCTGAACATATCAGAAGGCAGTGCATTCACCATTTTGCATGAACATTTGTCAATGAGAAAGCTGTGTTCAAAATGGGTGCCACATTTGCTCACAGTTGATCAAAAACAACGCATTGACAATTCAGAGTGTTGTTTGAAATGTTTCAACGCAACAAGGAATTTTTGTGTAAATTTGTGACAATGGATGAAACATGGATCCACTACTTCATTCTGGAGTCAAATCAACAGTCAGTTGATTGAACAGCAGCAGGTGAAAGCCGTCCAAAGCGACCAAAGACGCAAACATCAGCAGGCAAGATTTTGGTATGTGTAAGGTAGTTCATTGATTACCTTGAGAAAGGAAGAACCATCAATAGCTGGTGCGTTTTAAGGAAGAAATTGCCAAAAAGTGGCCACAAATGAAGAAGGAAAAAGTGATCTCTCACCAAGAAAACACACCGTGTCACAAGTCAATTGTAAAACTACATGAATTGTACTTCAAATTGCTTCCACATCCACCCTATTCTCCAGATTTGGCCCCCAGCGAATACCAGTTGTTTGCAGACCACAAAAGAATGCTCAGAGGAAGAGATTTGGCTGAAGAAGTGATATTGGAAACTGAGGTATATTTTGATGTCAAAGACAAATCGTTCTACAAAAAAGGCATCAAATTGTTATAGAAGCATTGGAATCAGCATTCATCAACATTGTCTCCTTAGAAGGAGACAATGTTGATGAATAAAGTTAGATTTTGTCTAAAAGTTGTTAATAAATTAGGCCCAGGATTTATTGAATGATGCATTAGATTTAACTATTTCAATGGTAAAAGAGTGGGACCTAGATGCCAAATTCATGTAGACAGAGCACCAGAAAAAAAAAAGCTCGTCAGAGCAGTTGCCATGAAAATATTTGTAGAAAAGACAGAGGGAATCCATGCCGTGGTGGTGAGTCTTGGCTGTCAGACAATTTCTGAGACCACGTCACTCCTTACATCTGGCCACCTAACTCCCAAGACTGCAAAACTCTTGTTTATTATGTGTGGGGTGCAGTTGAGCAAGAGAACAACAAAATGGAAAGCCAATGACTTAATTGGTGAAGTGGAAAGCCAATGGCTTAATCAATGAAGTGGAAAGCTGACGGCATAGTTGATGAAGTGGAAAGCAGATAGCTTAATGGGTAAAATGGTTAACCAATGCCTTAATAGGATGTGTGTTTGTGGTGCAGTGGATAACGGCTCGGAACGACAAATCAGAGAGGCGAGTTCAAATTCCAGTTGAATTCCTTGCATTTACTTACGCACAAATACCCTTGGGAAAAGTATTAATCCATCTCTTCCCTCCAGTTATGGGTTAAATAACAGGACAGATTAGGTTCTATCGCCTTGACTGGCAACCAGTCTACTGCAGAAAGCACTGGCAACCTACTGCGGGATAATTTTCTGCCCAGTCAGTCATGTCTCTTTGAAGACATGATTACCCAAACATGTATCATGTATGGCACTTAACTGACTGAATGGCTTAATGGGTAAGGAGGCTAGGTGATAGCAACCACTTAACTGGCAACCTCTAGAACTTCTCCAATATCTTTCAATTTGAATTTATCTTTCAAGTGTTTCAACACATCAAGGTTGTATAATTACAATCTGGTAACAATAGTCTCAACGCAAATAACAATGGCAGATGAAATCCATCATTGGAATTACTGCTGCTTTGTGAAAACATGTGGAAAGCCATGATATTCAAGTTCTGTGAGGTTATTTGGGGATTCTATAGGAGCACAAAATATGGTTAATATGGGGTTTGGAGAGGTTTTATAAGGGACACAGAAGGAAATAGAAAGTTAGACATGCATTAAAGGATTTATGGTGGCTTAAGATGTTAGAGAAGAGAATAGCGCTTGATATGGGGGGATGGAGTAGCTTCCTTATAGCATTGTGGGTAGTAGTAAGCAGCTCATTGGGAAAATATTTAGTAGAGAAATTCAACTTGCATTTAGATTAGGTTGGTTGGAAATTTAGAGAATGGCAAGCTAATCCTTCAATTGGGAACATGTGCCAACATCATCAAATACAGTAAACTTTAGATGGTTTTCTTTTTTTTTCTCTTTTATTTGGCTATTATGTTGTCCACTGCAGACTTGTTAGAAATGATATGCACTGTGTAAATTAGGCAGATCATTGTATGTATTGGGCTTTATGAGATTCTATGTGTAAGGGAAACCCAAGCAGAGGGGTCACATAGGTATGCGATGGTCATTTATTTGGTGGCAATGTAGAATTGAGATGCGGTCACTGTCTTTGGCAGCAGTCAAGCACCAAGGGCGTCTGTGGATGTGGTTAAATTCAAAGAGAGAAGAGAAGGGACAAAAATGAAAAGAACTGTGAACTGTTGTGTGTTCTTCAGACGGAAAGAAAAACAAACTTTCTGATGTGTGTTTTTCAAAGAAAAAAAGAACTTTTGAACTGTATAAAAATTTCTCATGTGTGTTTGTCAGAAGGAAAAAAAATGAAAAAAAAAAAGAAACAGAAAAAATAACGTTGTCAAGAAAAAAAAATAAAGAAAAAGATTTCTTGTAAAAATTGGGTGCTCTTTACTTTTCTCTTTCATTGCATTGTGCAATAAAATTTGTTTTTGATTTAAGGTTTAAAGGGTATCATAAAGGAGTTGGGTGTTGCCATAAAGTTGACAACAGGCTGAGAAGATAAATAAAAATGAAATGAGGCAGACCATAACAAATAAATCAATCCTTTAGTGGCCAGTATGTGGGTTGTGTTTGGCACTTGAATAGACATATAAATAAAAAAATAAATAAACAAAAGGGCAAAGAAACAAAATGAAATGGTCCAACTGATAAAGGTGAAAGGTTATCGATGGTTGCAAGAGAATGCAATGGGGTCAGTTGTTGGAAATAATGAATCCAAGACATGCAGAAAACTTTGGAAATGGACAGAGGTATGCAAAAATAAAAATTCTTTTATGATTATAAGTTATATAACCACACATCTCGGAAAGGTGATTTTCTAAGCATGGCTTAGATGTGGCATAAGACTGAAATTATGGAGAACCTGTTGAGAGTCAAGCTCACCGCTCAGTTGTAATTGTTCTAACACTAACCATTACTCCACATCAGGGTGCCAACGCATCTCATTATGTGAAGACGGGCGAGTTAGGAGACTAACTTAAAATTTTTATATCATTAAAAATTATGAGACAGATGTGCACAATGGAAGAGAAAGGGATATCACCTTTGATATAATGTGTAATTTTTTATGCTATTGTGATGTTTTGGGTTTTTTTTTAATATGTCATATTATGTAAATTGCTGTACTGTGACGTGAGTATGGTGGAGAGGTTTTGGTCATGAGAACAAAAGAAAAAGAAAGGCACTTAAAATGTTTCCGGTGAACATTTTGACAGAATGGAGTCAAAGAAGTGTTAAATATTCGTTAGACATTATTTTGAGAATCATGAAATTTTTGACAATGAATTGTATTTGCACTTGATGATTTGAGTGAAATGTATTTTGCTGAAAAAGGTTAGCCAGATGCGCAAAAAGGAAAATATTATCGTATTTGGATTTTTATTTTGTCTAGTGAGGTCAGAGGTTCATGTTCCACACTTAAGTTTGTACCAGAAAATAGCTGTCAATGGAGCAGAAGTGACGTCAAGCTGACAGTTAGAAAATCTTTAGTAGTAATTTTGATTTTGAAGAGTCTGGACACAACCGTTAAAGTGTACAGTCGAGTAAAATTGGGGTCTCTCCAATGGGGGGGAGTGCTGACAACTCTGACCAAACAACCTTCTAACCCATGGCATGTCACTGAAGATGTCTTTGTATGAAAAAAGAAAATAAAATATAAATTATTTTATTTACATTTGGGTCTGGTCCTATTGTTTTTGACAGAGGCGTTTGTTACAGATTGTAGTTGTTGTTACAGATGATGACAATGAATGACAAAGAAGAAGAATATTATGAAAAGATTATACAAAATTGATTACAGTATGTAAAGACGGGTTGAATGGTCCTTGACAAAGTGATTCATGATTTGAAAACTTTAATTGTCGCCCTGAATTTGTTGCGGATTTGGAAGTTTAATAGACGCCCAAGAAGTTTGAGAATAATTGCTGTAGCGGTAGCAGTGATGGCCGCAGAATTTATGAAGTTTAATGTTCATCACCAACCCAACATCGTTGATCCTGTAATTGCAACATTCGAAATTTTACTTTCATCAGCAGTGTTGGACCCAGTATTGTGTTAACAGAAGAATTATCATCATCGCCATCATATTGAGAAAAACCTGAATGTATAGCAATATTGTTTCAGGAGAAATATATACCTGAGAAAAAAAGGTATATAACAAATGATCAAACTTGAAATGTCACTAATTCTGTGGTTCATGTTTATAATAAAAAGAATAGGGAATAATAAGTAGTGAAAAGTTTCAGATGAAATCCATTTTTTCCATTTTAGAATGGCTTACCTTTTTGAATGTTTTATCAATCTGGTCAAATTTCTTGGCTTCTTCTGGCAACTGAGAACGGATATCTCCACCAATAAAAATCCCTTCCAGGTACATCCATTTGCGCTGGACAACCATCCATAACTGAGAAATACATTTTAAAAAAGAAAAAGGTAAACACACCACCCAATATATATTTATAGAATTGTTTTCTTCAGTTGTCCTAAAATTGTCTTAAATTTGCTTTTAATTTATCTTAATTTTATAAATCATTTTTCCATACCATTGTGTTTTCCTTTCTTATTTTCTGACATATTGTTAAATCTGGGAATTATATTAATTAAGATAACATTTCAGTATCTTACATACGTCATTTCTTGTCCTACAACTGTTTTGTTAAAATGAGATGTCAGTGCTATGTTCATTTTGGCATCATTTAGACAACAATTCATCCATCTTGTCCTGTTAAAAAGCAATGTCAGTATTACATTCATTTTGGTGTAATTTAAACGACAATTTATCCATCACACCCTGTATAGCTAATCACTTTTTTTTATTTTTCCAATGATACCCAAAAGCATTTGTGCGTAAGTGAATGCAACAAATATAAAATATAAATATTTTCAAACTATAATGCCCAGAAACAGGAATGTGGTGTGAATTTTGTTTTCCAACACCTTATTTTTTTCTGGCAAATAACACCTGTATATTTTTTTTCTGAATATGACCAATGAATCTCCAGAAGCTTCTTCTTTCTTTTATGTACCGTGTCCCTTCAGCACGTAGGCGATCATGGCCCTCCACATCTTTCCATACCTCGTAGCTCTTAATAAGTCTTGTCTTGTTATTTCTCCCCAACCCTGCTCTGCCATCCATCTGCTTAAGCCAATCAAGTACGTCATGTGCTGTTTTCCCCCATTTCGCTTTCCCTCTATCCACCCGGAGAATATCAGGTTCTCCAAGCCCTACTTCTTGATGTTAAGGAAAAGTTTCCAGAAGCACCACATTGAATAATAAAAGCTTTAGATGAATTTTCTGCACTCTTCAGTCAACCATTGATTTCCTTCTATGGAAACAAGAAGAATTAAATAAAAATTAACAAGGTATTCCTAGTTTATCATTATATATATATATATATAAAATAGGTGATTCAATATGATGGTTCTTGATCTGTTCAAATCTAGAGTTGACCATTGTCTTCCTCACATATCTCCATCAACTGTGCCTCTTACTTTGAAACTCTCTACCTTGAGTAACTCTTAGGCCTTGTACAGAGCAAATATTATAGCATAAAATGGTAGGGATACTATTCATCTTGTCCCTCATTCCACGATGTCCATGTTCAATTCGTCCTTGATATCACGTGGTTACTACTGTTTGGCCCTACTCTAGACAATGTCTCAGATAATAGGTGTCCAGGAGAAGGCAGCTACATGTTGGCTGCTTAGGTGACATGATCATCAAAAAATCTATGGTGATGTGGAAAAGAACAGATTCCTGCTGAAATATGTTTGACCAATTCTTTAATTGAGGGTGTTAATTAGGTAGTACTTCAGTATAGTCAATGCTATTGATGCTGAGGCCGAATAGAAAGGAATGTAGTGTGACTGGCTCTTGTTGTTCACCACCCCCAGGACGACTACAAATGATGTGTACTTGGTGCACATCACAAAGTATAACTCTGTGGAGTCCCTGCAGAGTTACCAATCATACCTTCTGTTCACCTGGCAACATTTAGACATTTACAAAGTTAGCTATCAATGAGTTCATATGGTTGGCAGTGAGTGCCACAAAGGTTATGTGCATTTTCATTTTGTGTGTCAGATTGAAAGTTACCAAGTTAATGCCCTCAATAGATCTGAAAAAGAATGTTAAAATTTAGCACATGTAGTATGACTAGGGATGTGTGTTGTGGTGCATTGGATATTGGCTCAGAATGAGAAATCGGGGAGCCGAATTCAAATTCCAGCTGAATTCATGCATTCACTTATGTGCAAATACTCCTGGGAAAGGTATTAATCCACCTATTCCTTCCAGTTATGGGTTAAATAACAGGACAGATTGGGTTCTATAGCCTTGGTCGGCAACCAGTCTACCGCAGAATGCAATGGCAATCTACTGCGGGATAATCTTCTACCCAGTCAGTCATGTCTCTTTCGAGACATGATCGCCCAAGCGTGTATCACGTATGGCACTTGACTGACTGAGTATGACTAGATATTAGGTCATCCTTCATTTGTTGCTTGCTAAATGTGTGCTCTGAAATACGTGGCACACCTTGTGTGTGTGTGTGTGTGTGTGTGTGTGCGCGCATGTAACGATTCCTAAATGACATTGATTTGTATTAAAAGAGTTAGATAAGAAATGTATTAAAATTTCCCCCAATTGAAAACTATGTTGATGATATTAAATGTATTTATGGCTGAGTAAAACCTCCTAAAACATCCAATGGATTGGAAACAAAATACTCCACCCACGTCTGTTGAACAGGTGAAGAGGCCCTTGTTCCCTGTTTAGGATGTGGTTTCCGGCTTTCTCTTTTCCAATCTTTTTACTCTTACGTAGCCCCCTGCGCATCAGTGGCGTTACTGCCTTGCATGGGATGTTATGATCAAAAAGAAAAAAAAATCTGCTTTAAAATGACTAAATAAAAAAAAATCATATACTTACATCCATCACTTCAGAAATGTGAGAGAGACTTTTCTCCCAATTCTGTACTGTCATCAAAAATGGTCCAATGAAGCGAGAAGCAGACATGCTTTGCAGATTCATTGATGTATCATCAAGAGCCTGAAGGATTTCATCCACACTTCCTAAAACATAGCCTCGGTTTGAGGTACCTTTCATATAAGGTACCACAACAAACTGGATTTTATTCCACATTTCATCAATCTCTTTGACACCCTAGTTAAAAAAAAAGAAAGAGAAAAATATATAGCAAAATACAAACTGTTTTATTTGCAAATAATACTGATTTGAAAGACAATCTTTTTACTTGGATAAAATGAAAAGTGTTCAGCCTAACTGCATTTTTCTGTAGTTACATATAATAAAAGTAAATTCCAAAAAGATATTCACTTATACAAGGTCCAAAAGTAGGTGGACAGTAATGATAACATTTATTCTGAGACTAGCAGTATAGCCCGGCGTTGCTCGGGTGTAATGAAAGCTTTAAAACTAATCCATGGTCCTGGAGCTCAGACTATTTGGACGTTGGCACAAAAGACTAAAAAGCAATAGTTGTTTCCAGTTGAAGCGAAACCGTAGACTGAAAGAAAAATGAATGGATGTAAGTCAAATTTTGATTTCCTTGTATCGATATCAAATAAGTTTTTTTTGTCATAAAATGAATTTTGAAGGCTAAATAAATCCTCTGAGTAAATGGTATCATGGCTGAGACTAAGAACTACAATTATACCTACTTAGAGCCAAACCCAAAGCAAAAACTAAAATAAAAGGGCTGAAAGAAATACAGACATACAGGCATATAAACAGACACACACACAAATATCTTGCTTTATATATATATATATATATATATATATATATATTATCGATTTTCTTCACTATTGTAAGAACTGCAACCTTGAAACTTCTGAATATCATTTCTTATGCCTATGAGTGTATCAAATTTGATTAAAATCAAACCACTCCTTCTATAACCCGATTTTTTTGATTATCAATTTTCGATATTTATCGGGGGTACCTCGACACAAAACCTCGCTAAGAACACCCACAGACGCTTATAGTACAACTATGTAAATTTTCAAGAAAATCGGTTCAGCCGTTTTGGAGTCTATAGGTAACGGACACACACAAAGTTCCATTTATAAATAAGTTTAGATTTAGATTAGATTACATATACAATTATATTTACTAATACAATTCTACTTTTTCTTCTATGTCCCTGTCTCTTGTCGCTCTTAATAGCCCTTCTCCTGTTATCCCACTCAATCCTCATTCTATCCTCCATCTGCTAAAGTCCATCAAATATGTCATGCGTTGCTTTCCCTTCTCTCTTCCCCCCTATCCATCCTGTGAGCATCAGGTTCGCCAAACCCTCCTTTCTCATTACATGTCCCAAAAACTTCAGCTGTCTTCTCCTGATGTTAAGTATCAATTTTCTTTTTATTTCCATTCTCTCCAGAACCCTGTTGTTACTCACGTGTTCCATCCATGGCATCCTTCTGCAGGACTATATTTTAGTTGCTTCAAGTCTTTTCTTTATTTTTGTCCAGCATTTGCTGCCATATTGAAGGACACACAGCATATAACAATCCAGTACTCTCTTCTTTGTTTCCTGCAAAATTTTCCCGTCTCTGAATACTCTACTCAGTTTCTGGAATTCATCCTTGGCCATGCCAATATACCTTCGAATCTCTGTATCATTTTCCATCTTTTGTTACAACACTTCTGAGGTATTTAAATTTCTGCACCTGCTTGATTTTGGTATCACCAACTTGTAGTTGGCATTTTGGGCTCCTCTTTTTACTGATTACCATGCATTCAGTTTTCTTGTAGTTGATATGTAGTCCTTTCTTTTTGCTTTCTTTAACTACTTCCTACAGAAGGTCTTGTAATTTCATTTCTGTATCTGCTATCAGCATTGCATCATGTGCGTATCTTATATTGTTCAGATTGCAGCTGCCAAAGACAAATCCTGGCAGGACTTCTAGGGCTCTCAGAATGGTATCTGTACAGGTTAAATAAATCTGGTGAGAAGACACGTCCTTGTCTTACACCCATTTCTATTTTTGTGTATCTGCTGAACCCGTTTCCCAGTTCGTATGCAGGCAGTTTGCTGCCAGTACAGGTTCTTGATTACTCTAAGATCTTTCCAAAATATCTCAAGGTTGCCATGTGTCTCTATCAGGTCTTTGTGACGTATTTGTCAAATGCCTTTGCATAGTCAATGAAAGACAGGTACACATCCTTCTGCATTCCTATTGCTTTTTCTGATAACACTGTAAGCATAAATATTGTCTTTTTTGTTCCAGTGTCTTTGACAAAACCACACTGTTCTTGTCCTATTTCCAGTCTGATTCTGCTGTGCACTCTGTTCATCAGAATTTGGATAATGAGTTTTGTTACATGACTTGTTAAGCTGATTGTGTACAAAAATAAAAAAGCACTTCAATTTTATCAACACAGGTGCTCAAACTATTGTTAATGATTTACAACAGCTTTGAAATCTACTATCCCTCATTGTTTGGCAAACATTTTTGCACAAGTCTCTTTGTGTTTTAAATTCTTTAAATGCATCTCTTATATAATTCTTTTCAAATCATCAACAATTCTTGGTTTTCTTGAGTACTACCCAGAAGAAGAAATCCATTGGGGTCAAATCTGGTGAATGTACTGGCCAATCAATTGGACCACTTTGGCCAATTCATTTCTTAGGAAATGTTTCATCAAGATACTCACAGACTGCACTTGAATAATGTTGGAAACACTGAACACCATTGTAATCATATAACCAATACATAAACCTATTCCACCTACTTTTGGACGCACCATGTACGTTCATTGAATATAGACTACCTCTATCCTGTTTCTCTTAAAATTGTCTGTTTGTAAAAGGCTATCACAAGTCATCTTCTTACTGGGAAAGTAGAAAGGATGACAGGGAAACGAATAAATACAAGAATAATCCACACTTGCTGAGACCACACCCACCATCCTCAGTCTATTCAAGGAAATAAGAAAGGGACAGAAATGATAGAAACCAATGATTTCTTTGCTTTGATCATCAAATAAATTACTTACTGTTTATTGATTAGGATTATCTATTGATTATATTTCTCAGTCAAATCATTCAGCCAGTAGTCAGTATCTAATTCAGTCAAGATGATTTTTTTCTTTTAATAAACTTAATTAAATATGTACAAATTGAGAATTTATGCTCATCATTTTTACATGTTGATAACTTAAATGAAAAACATTCAATGAAAATGTTTCAGAGACTTGACAAGTAAAAATCTAAAGGTGTTTTTGTTTTGACAGAAGCAGACAAGGTCATAAATTCATGACTTTTTAACTTTTCTAGTGTAACATAAGCTGTTTTGAAATTGGTATAATCAAAAGAGATCCATTTTGTTTTTAATTTAAGGCATTTTAAACTGTTTTGGTTCACTACTTCTATTATAAAAATAAGTAATTTGTGAATATATACCTCCCCACTCCCGCAAAAAAAATTGAATATTAATACATTGAGTAATACAAAAAAAAAAAAATTAACAAACGGTGGAATTGGCTGACAAGTTCATTGCATAAAATATAGTCAAACAACATTTTGAAAATACCTTAGAAAAGTCAATGTAAAAATGTTACTTTGAATTTTTAAAAATTATTTAAAATTTTCTTTTCTTTAGAAGTGAATTGGTACCATCCTGTTTTGTTATAAATTTGCATTTGTCTAGCCCCCTTCACAAAAGGATAGGAAAAAAATGAATATAAAATATGAATTTTATTTTTAAAAATTCAAGATACCATTCTCAAACATTTTAACTCTTCTTCTCTCACTATTAACTTGAAAAAGTCAAGGTTAAGAAGTTACTTTGAATAAAAAACAAAAAAATAGAATTGTTTTTTTTCTTTTGAGCTACAACATCTTAGAAAGAGTTATATTATGACAAAAAGATGAAAATATCGTGTTTCCAACCCTGAATCTTAGTTACCTAAGGTCAGACAGTTGTAATACATTTGGTAATTTGTGCATTGACTTTTGCAGCAAGCCTGAAAAAAATTGAAGAGTGGGTGGGGTGTGTTAGTCAATGTAAGAAGTTGCATTTTGTGGCTGAGTTGTAGGCAATTATATCTTAGTAGCGGTAAGAGTTGTCTCCATTCATCTAATTGACAGAATTGAGAGCTGATTAGCGGAAACAGTTTGCGTTACTTCCAATCCCGTGTTTTAATGACAGTAAAACACTTGCCCATGAAGAAAGCCATAAAACGCCTCAAAATAGTACCAAGAATTATATCAAGATGGTCAAGAGCAATGTGAGACGTACTACTTGTATTGGAAGAGGAAGCCAAATTGTTGACAGGTAGAATAATGACAACAAAAAACGTTAGACTGCAAACTGAGAATATAGGCACCCAGTGAACTCAAATTGTTGCTCACAGTGTGCCCCTGGACATTACTAGTGACAAACATGGAGAATTCTTCACTCATTTTGGCACCGTCAAGGAAGTAGCCGGTGTGTCAAGCAAGACAAAGATGTAAACGGAAAACTTTGTCTCCAAGTGATGATGAATTGTCAAGTTTTTACCAGTATCCCCAAAATACTGCTGTGCTGGAGAAGAAAGCTTTTTTGTTGTGGTGCAAGGTAGAAGATGCTACTGCTGGATGTGTTGTGCCATGGGGCACTTGTCAAAAATGTGCCAAACAAGGAATCTGGTGGTGACACTGGTAACACTGGTGGCTGTGAAAGTTCTAACAACAGAAAAGGCAGTGACAGAAAAGTCTCTCCAACCAAGCAGTCTAAATGAACAGACAGATATTGTGAGGAGAAGCCAAAAACCAGCTACCCCACACCTAGGCAGAACGCTTCACCTAAAAGGACACTATTATCAGATAAAAACAGATGATTGACAACTGACCTCCGATCATGTCAGCTATCTTTTGCTGAATTCTAGTTGGGAAAATATAAATCTAAAAAAAAAAAAAAAAAATAAGTAACCCTTTAATCGGTTTGACACTCGACCTCCCAGTTGTGTCTTGCTGGATAACAGCAATCATTTGATATGGTTACATTTCATTCCTATTTTTAGCCAATTTGCAATCTTGGGAAAGCGAATCTCTTTATAAAAAAAAAACATCACTTTATTTTTAACCCTTTCTTGTTGGAATAAAATTAAATGTTTTTAGTTAACATTTTTTTCATCCATAATAATTTAAAAAAAAACAATAATCAGTTAGCTCTTTTCGTCCATACACCATGTTAAATATTGTTATAAGGTGTTTATGCACTGTCTTGGTTTGTCAAGGCTGCCCACTGTTGCCCCTACTTTATGCTTTGACGTTGAAGCCCTTCCTTCACAGCTAAGAGACACCATATCTATATAGAATCACTTTCCCTGGTGGGGGTCAATCCAAGGTTCTGTGTACACCAATCAGATATCCATTTTCATGTTGTGCCACAGCAACATTGAGTAGATACAGAAGGTGCTTGAGCGGTACAAGAAATGGTGGAGACCAAAATGAATCACCATGAGACTTCCGGCCCGTGGTTAGGTGCATGGAAGGGGGTCAGGTTTTCAAGGTCCTTCAGTAGCCATAGATATACTGATTTGCATGAAAAGATAATGTGAAGGAAGATAACAAATTTCTGTCATTTACTAAATTTAGCTGCAGCATCACTTTGACTAATCGTTCCACTACTAATTGAGGTAGTAGTAGTAGTAATAGTAACATAGATATTCGAGGAGAAATAAAAGATGAGAAATGTTTTCCAATAAATGTTCAGTTGCAAATTCATTTGTAAATATCACAGGCTTCGTAAAATCATTCTTGAGATGCTGAAATTCATTTTGAAGTGGAAATATTGTTTGTTCTTGAACACTATTAGAAGCATTTAAGAAGTAAAAACAAATTCTCACAAAGAGAAAATGAATGAAAGGATTTCCAGGAATCATAACCATAAAATATTTTAGTGAAACTTTAATAGACTTATTAACTCTTGACGTTAAACTATTTTGGGGCTTATGGCCTATCACGTTCAATACAAGTCGAGCAACGTTGAGCCTGGTCAGTACTTAGATGGGTGACCACTTGGGAATACCAGGTGCTGTAAGCGTTTAGTGACGGATGTGCATTGTGGTGCAGTGGATATCGGCTCGGAAAGAGAAATCGGTCAGCTGAGTTTGAATTCCAGTTGAATACCCTGCATTCACTTAAGCACTGGTACCCTTGGGAAAGGTATTAATCTGTCCCTTCCCTCCAGTTATGGGTTAAATAACAAGGGTAGGATTTGGGAATCCTGATCTTAAAAAAAAACATATCCCAATGGATCTTGATACTCAAAAAGAAAAATGTATTACTAGACACAAAAACTTATATAAAACAACAATAAGTTGTTGAAAGAAAAAGGTATTACCAGCAATAAATAAATAAAAATTTAGTTGCCAATAAATGACTCGCCGAGGTTGATTTGCCATAAAAAACAAAACAACCAACAAAAAAATAATCTATTTTGGTACCATAAAAAATAATCAATTGAATTGACATAAAGTAGAAGGGAGTAAAAGGGATACGCAATAAATATGATGGAGGTTTTCATTTCCAACATGCTGGGCTTTCATCCATTTGTGCTATTAGGAATGACTTAAAACAATCTTTGTTCTTTCATTGAAGGAGCTTATTTTTGGTGAAGAGAACAATTTACCTTTTCAATTGCCATCTCTTTACTGGCACTGGTAACAATCTGTTGGATACATTCATGGTAACGGTGCAGTTCCATGGAAAAGATCTTGGCCAGTGTAAACGTGTCAGGGTCCATGTCAAATACGGTACCAGTGTTTTGCATGAGTTCTTTCCAATGCCTATAAGACAGAGAGAGACAAATGGAAGCATAGACAGAGAAAAACAAGAAATCTGAAAAATTATCAGATTTACTCAGAGAATTCAAGCAAGAATGATAATAACAAAAAAATAAAACATGAATAACTTTGCTAAACTTTTCATTTCGAAAAAGTCCAATAAAACGGTTTTGTATAAAACAAGTTGAGTGTAGTGTTCTGTGTTTTCATAATGCATTTCAAAAGTAACTAGCAGTATAGCCTGGCGTTGCTCGAGTGTAATGAAAGTTTTAAAACTAATCCATGGTCCTGGAGCTCAGAATCTTTGGACGTTGGCACGAAAGACTAAAAAGCAATAGTTGTTTCCAGTTAAAGCGAAACTGTAGACTGAAAGTAAAATGAATGGATGTAAGTCAAATTTTGATTTCCTGGTATCAATATCAAACCTGAAGCAAAAACTAAAATAAGAGGGCTGAAAAAAAATACAGACATACAGGCAGATAAACAAACACACATTTTCTGCATTATTGTAAGAACTGTAACCTTGAAACTTCTGAATGTCATTGTTTATGAGTGTATGAAATTTGATTAAAATCGGACCACTCCTTCTATAACCCAATTTTTTTGATCGGGGGTACCTCAACACAAAACCTAGCTAAGAACACTTGCAGATGCTTATAGCACAACTGTGTAAATTTTCAGCCGTTTCGGAGTCTATAGGTAACAGACACATATACACACACACAAAGTTCCATTTATAAGTAAGTTTAGAGCTGTGTAAACATTTTATACAAGGTGCTGAAAGGTTCTTGGCCCCAACCAAGCAAGCAACCCTAAAATAAAAAGCACAATTAATATTTGGGGATTTGGTCAAATGATAAGGAGTGGATTTGATTGAATACATTTCACCCTTTTCCTCATTTTGTTTATGATGACTTACCTACTGATAAAAATTTTTTTTCTTATCATACTCAAGAAACAGAGAACAAAATTATTAAGAATTGGATAGTGATAATAGTTTACCTTTCTCGCAGAGCTTCATGTTTCAGATCAACAAACAGTGGCAATGAGTCACGGAATTCTTTCATCTTTTCCTCGAGGGTTTTTCCGACGGGCAAATTCCTAGTTTCTTTGGGAAGTTTTCGCAGTTCTTTTAAAAAGTTCTCAATTCCTTCTTGAAGAAGTTGAACATTAAGATTTGCCCATAACGTATCTGACCATTCCTCACGAGCAGCCTTAGAAAAAAATTGGGAATGCAGCAATAAATATCTATAATGATTCAGTCTATGTTTAAGTGCATGTCTCTGCATATAAGTGAGGTTTATTCTTTGTGTGTTTGGGGCAGGGTAAAAGAACCTATGTTTTCAACTTTGATAAAATTCAGTTAACCGAACGAGGAAGACAATTGTTCAAGGTAACTATGAGAAAATCTCTCCTAAAATTAAACACTAATCTATCAAGCTCTCCAATGTTGCAATAATAAAGTAATGCTTAGAAGGCTACAAAATTGACTCACCGTATACTGAAAGATTTGCCCAAATAAACATAAGAAATTACTCTTTATAAAAACAATAGTTTTCCAGTCACAAGATTTATAACAAAGAAAATGATAAAAACTAAAATACAATCTATGGTGTCAGATGAAAACAAGTTCCAACTACATAATGAATGATCAAAATGTTTTGGATTTCAGTAAACTGTTTTGATAATCTGGAATCACAAATAAAGTCGACAGTTACTCTTGTTTGTGCCATATATTTAATAATCTGAACATCTCTAAGAATGTATAAACACAATTTATCAGTAATTGTCTTTACTTCTGAGATCAGGTAGTATTTACATTATTTACATTGGTTGGAATGTTGTCCTCATTTTTATTGCCATGTTTACGACTTTTTGGTCTTTGTACACTTCTGCCTTCTTCAGGTGCTAGGAATTTTGAACAAACCCTCAAGAACACATGGCCTAGTGGATATAGGTGTTGGTTAGTTCCAGTGACTTGAACCAATGAATTGTGAGTTTGATACCAGGCCACAGCAGTGGTGAACAAATAACTTACAGATTTAAGTTAAAGGGAGATAACTACATGGCTACCAGAAGTAGCATTGCACATGTAATGAGAATGATATGCCCCAGTGATCGTAATAAAGAGTTCGGTTCAAAATTGCTTGCACATGAAACGTCATGAACATGGGAATAAAGGTGAGGACAACAATCCAAACAATGAACAATTTAACAGTTTAAAAACTTTTGATTACAAATCATTTAAACATAAAATAGACTCTGTGTGTGTGTGTGTGTGTGTGTGTATTTATGAAAATAAATTGGATAAAGATAAATTTATAAATCCATTGGTGATAAGCTATTTCATGAATATTAAAAAAAAATTCAACTCATCAGACCAAACGTTTTTACAAAAATGAATGGGTTAGAGTTATCCAGACAGAAGGAATACTCGGAAGAAGAGGAGGAAGAAGGAAAACAATTTCTGTTGGGAGTCAGATATACAATGTTAAATTTTAAATTTTTTTTAATTAAATAATTATCAAAAATTATTATTGTTATTATTATTGCTATTGTTGTGTGGTGCATTGGATATCGGCTCGGAACGAGAAATCGGGGAGCCGAGTTCGAATTCCAGCTGAATTCATTGCATTCACTTACGCGCAAATACTCTTGGGAAAGGTATTAATCCTACTATTCCTTCCAGTTATGGATTAAATAGCAGGACGGATTGGGTTCTATAGTCTTGGTTGGCAACCAGTCTATCGCAGAAAGCAATGGCAACCTACTGCGGGATAATATTCTGCCCAGTCAGTCATGTCTCTTTCGAGACATGATCGCCCAAGTGTGTATCACGTATAATATTTTTTTTATTTTTGTCATCATTAACATTGTGATCATACTACTATATTCTAAAAATTAATATTAATATTATTGTCATGAAATCAAAAACATTACATTTATAAGATGAAGATATTATTATTACCATCAAAATTAATATAAAAATCTAACAATTCAGTTCATCTACTTAAAATATGGCCCCTAAATTTACTTTCTTGTATTTGAAAATGTTTAGCCTAAAGTTCAATCCAAGGTCATCTTATCATCTGGTCTGTAAATGCAACATTCTAACTATGACATTTAAAATTTAACATTGTATATCTGACACTCTCTCTAAACTGGCCTTTGCTGAAACTCCTGATCATACCAGATTATACACAGTCTTCCAAAACCTGTAATCTGAGGTTTACTCAGCCGAATTGCCACATAAACCACAGATGAGCTGTATGTGTATTGAACAAACACAAAATGTGCCAGACAGGTGTGCTGAGAAATGATTAACTAGCAATTATATAAATTAAATTCACAAATTAAAACAGGAATTGATTACATGTTTAACCTTTCTAAGCTTCCTCAGATCCAAATATAAAAGAAAGAAACGTGTGTATGTGTATTTGTGTATGCTTAAATAATGAATCACAGTATTTTTAAGCTGGCATTTCTTGTGATTACAGAAGAAAAAAAATGAGTGACTGAAGGATTGGATGAAGATTTGCCTTGGATTCATTTCAGAAAAGGCTGTGCGAATTTCTTGCTTTCAAGTGATTCAGAAAATGAGATTAGGATTTACTTTTAACTTGATACAAAAAATGCTGGGAAAATATATTAACAACTTTCGACATGAACTAAAGAAAAGATACAGAATAAATATTAACAGCTTTTTTAAAAAAGGGTTGGCACTGATCAAGTGTACTGGTTAAATATTAGGTCAACGTGGTAGAGGGAAAATGAATGAGAATGCTCAAAGACTTCTACAATTATGCTGTTATCATAAATTGTGTGTGAAAAAGAGCTATATATATCTGGCTTGTACGCATCGCTCATTCAGTAATGAATTAGAGCACTCTGGCTATTGGGCATGTGTAATGATAATATACATGCTAAAAAGTCTGCTTTCTTCTACTGAGTGCCCATAGCCCAGAGGTAGAATTACCGACTGATGCCAATTCAGTCGGGTTTCAATCCTGGGTTAAAAGCAATTGGAGTCTAACCATACTGATGAGCTGTGATACAGTGAAACAGATTTGTCTGCGGATGACTATATATATATATATATATATTTACTGGTGTTATCGGGTTCCATAAGATTTGATTATTCACAAAATCTGAGCCAATTAAAAAAGCATATACATTTATACACTCATCACTAGAAAAGCTCTTTTCACTAAATTTTACCATGTGCTGACATCTGTAGCAACAAAATAAATGTGACCTCTTATTTATTGGCCAATCAGGAGCATAGAACATATCTTAAAAGTTGAACTGATCCTATTTTTCACAATCACATAAATACAAGTGATTCTCCTTCTTTGTCATGTACTGACAACAAAGAACATCACAGAGAGCTAGTAAACTGATGTCAAGCCCAGATGACCAGAATTTTCTGACTCTCTCTGTCACAGTGCGCTGTTTCTTCCCTTTCCTGATTCACTTGTCAGCAAAAAAAAAAAAAATGGAACAATGACCTCATATCTGCTTTCATTTTACACTCAGGACAAATCTATTTCATTACTACAATAGTTTCACTCATAGCAGCATCAGATTTGTCTTTTCTTCATAAATCTATTTCATCTGAACTAAGTGAACATGAACTCATAAACACACATTCGAAAAAAAGACATTTTGCAGGACTTTACCACATTTGTGTTACTTCAAAATAACAAAAATGAATGTCATTCTTGTTGTTAAATAAATTTTCACTTATTTGTACAAATGAGACTCTTATCTTTTATTCAATTTTCTGATTCTTTTACACATGGTGGGCTCAGTTATGTTAAGCACAAGGCCATTTCACAAGCATAGCTGATGCTCCCTACAGTGTTACAAGAAATTATGGTACTAATAATCTTCTATATATTTCCAGGTACATTTTAGTATCATATGTTGATTGTTCAAATATGTCCATTGCAATTTGCTTCAAACATCAAAACAATCTCACTTGAAAAGAAGACTTGTATACAGTTTATAGTAAAATGCATACAAAAATGTTTTTAAAAAACACTGTTCAGCAAAATAAAACAGGATTGGTTGTAAAAAGATGGAATACAATCAAAAAATTGTCAAATTTCTTTCCTATGATGTTTTAAGAAAATCTACCTTTTGTTTCATGTAAAGCTTGAAAAGTATATCCAAGCTAGAGAGCTCTTTCTGAACCTGAATCAAATCAGTGTACATCGTTATAGAAAGATCAAACAATTTCTCAGCATTTGCCAAATCCTGTCTTTCAGCTTCAAATTTACTCATTTCCTTCATGAACGCCTTCATCAATTCACAACCTGAAGATAAAAGAAAAAAATGTTACAAAGTTTAAACACAATTTGGAATTTAATTTAACAAAATCCCTACTATATTTGGTAGATAATTATTTGCTTAATAAACAAAAAATTTCAAGGAGTTTTTGTAAATGTTTCAAAATCTAAAGGTAAAAATGATTATAATTTAACTTCATTCTTTTATAAAATTATTAAATACAAAAACTTTGATTCAGATTCACTTCTTGAAAAACATTTTCAAATTAGCCAATATTTTCTGATTCCCTAAAGTTTACTTTTTTAAATCTGCAAAATTAAACATGCATTGAATACTGCTGCCATATCTGGTCAGGTGCTCCTGCTATCTACCTAGGTGTCCTTGACAAAATCTAATGGATAATTTGTAATGTGATAGATCCCGACTTGGCAGCTTGAATACAGTCACTTTCTCACTGGCGCAATATGGCTTCCCTGTGTCTCTTCTACAAATACTTTCACGGCTTCTGCTCCAATGAACTTAGCTCACTGGTGCCTCCTATATATAAATTTACTCGAGCCACAAGATTAGCAACTAGGTCCCACCCTTTTACTGTGAAACCAATAAAATGTAAACGCAAATTCTACTCTATCAGCTTCTTTTCTTGCACTTCCTGCCTGTGGAATTCCTTTCCATTTACTTGCTTTTCCGACAGCTATAATCTCCAAGAATTTAAATGTAAAGTCAATAGTCATCTTTTATCTCACTAACCTGCATCCTCTCTCTTATGCTCCTTTGTCCACTCCACTCTCATCAGTATTCCCAACCTTCTCTTACCCACTTCCTGGCACCCCCTATAACCTGTCACTCTTTCTCATAACTTTCCTCCTATGTAACCACCTGCAAAACAGTGGAAATAAAATTCCTTGCTTGGGGGTGATATGATTATAAAAAAAAAAATCTCAAATGTCCAAACTAAATGATTAATAAAACTGATAAAAATTGTCATTTGTTCTACAAAACTGGGATTTCTCTGACTTCAGCCTTTTCTCTGACTCTCAGATTAGACATATCTGCTCAGTTTAAGAAAGTGATGAGATTATTTTTTATATATCCTATAGAAGTGGGGATTAGGGGATTTGCAGCAAGGTCCTTATGCAAAGCCTTAACAGATATTGGGATAGTGGGAGTAAAAAAAAAGAAAAGCACTCAAGTCCATAACCAAAACAGCGGAAAGAACAGCTAACTGGTTATGGATCAAAAGAGAGAGTGCCTGGATTCCAAATTGTTAGCTAAAATTCCCCGAAATTCTGCATCTAAATTAATGTTTTGGACAAGCTCATGTGCGGTTCGCCTCTAAATGGAAAGTGGCTCTGACTGTCACCAATCGGAAGCATTTGCAGGGTTTTGTACTGGGCCTAAATGTAATTTTCCAGTGTCTGAAAGTGCTTATCGAGGGTGGGCCGGAGGCTGATCATCTCTGGTCGGGTCGGCGTGGTGAGGGGGGTATGATGTTGAAAGACCCGAAACCCCCTAGTGATCCTCGCGATGACATCAATGACGACACCCTCTAGCGCCCCCATTACGGTGCGTATGTTGGAAATGATAGATTAAACATTATTTCTAGTGGATACTCAAATCTGAGTAGATGCTTTATTTATTAATAAATAAACAGAGCATCTACTCAAATTATGCTGAAAGCATCAGTTATCATTTGATGATTGAAGTTTAGTGGTGTTGAACATTGTCAGAAATGGAATCTTTTGGGAATACTGGGTACTCTAAGCTATGCAGGAGTAAATCTTGGCCAAAAATAAAAAAAATAAAATAAAATAAAAAAACAACCCTTGGAATGCAGAATGCAGGGGAGTGTTAAAAGATGATAACCTATTGTTGTATGATCTATTGAACAGGTGAAGAGGCTCACCCCTTGTTCCTTGTTTAGAATGTGGTTTCTGGCTTTCTCTTTTCCAATCTTTTCACTGTTTTCTTTTTTTTTAAATTGGAGTAGATAGACTAAACTATCGCCCGGTTCACACTCCACCCATGTCTATTGAACAGGTGAAGAGGCTCATCCCTTGTTCCTTGTTTAGGATGTGGTTTCCGGCTTTCTCTTTTCCAATCTTTTCTTTCCTACGTAGCCCCCTGCGCTTCAGTGGCATTACCACCTTGCTCAGGGTGATATGATTAAAAAAAAAAAAAAAATGATCTGTTTCAAATCACACCTTACATTTCATTGGAGGAATGTCACTACCAATAGCTCAAAGCTGGTTTCTCTGAAACTGAGAGAAGGGAATTGCAACCACTAATTGACCCCCCACCATTTATGTGGATTGCTACTGGAGAACATTATGACTATTAAATCTAACCATTCAACATTATGTTCATATGCAGAATGTTCTATATAAATATAACCTTATATAAAATATTTGTGGATATTTCCCAAATTAGGTCAAACTGTTCCATTCGCTAAAATGCACCTTATGTAACTAGAATCTATTCTATATAAAGAGATCAATTCTATGGAAAAGCATGTAAAGAAAAGGTTAATAATTGAAATGATAAGTTTTGGCCGGTTGATTTTGTTTAGCTGCATATCAACCGATATAGTTTATTTAATGCCAGAATCTAAATATTTTGAAAACTATTTTATTGCTTCAACAGATAAAATGTATTGTTGGTCATTTTCCTATAAATAGGTATCGCTGGTTATTTTACAATAAAAATGTGTTTTTATATTTTCATAGTGTTCTGTTTTTGTTTCAAAGTTCAATATTTATCCATAGCTGGGACCCAATTAGGTGTGACCATCCCAGGAAATGAGAGGAATTTGAGAGGAACTGATGAACTGGAAAACTGTCTTCATAACTCAAAAGATTAGATTTTGACAAACAATTTATGCATATCCCTTTTACTCAGCTCCAAAAAACAACCTATACAAAGTTGAAATTAAACAATTTATCAATATACATGTACGATATATATATTTCGAATTATATTATGTCAAGATATGTTATATCACTGATAAAATTTAGTAATTGAACTTCTACAAATTGTTGTGAAGGATAAAAAAATTCTGTTCATCTCACTTGACAAAATGTTTTTATTTTCAAAGTAATATGAATTCAAATGTAGCAAATGATATTTAGAATCTAATTGATTCCAAACTTTAATTTTCTTCCATTATAGAAAAAGTTTTAATCAGCTTCAACTCCAATATTGGAAAAGCTTTATAAATATAAGGAAATCTTTACAATACTTGAAATACCTGTTTCTCAATCTCACAGTAAAAAAAAGAATTAATTAAATATACAACTAATTAAAACTATCAATTTTAAAAAAATCACAACTAAAATAAATGTTTAAATTCAAATAGTTCACAGAATTGTGACTATTTTTACAGTTCAGTAATTCTACCTGAACAGAACAAACAATAATTTTTCATCAAAAATAATTATTGAAACAAATTTTATTTTTATATTATATATTTTAGAAATGGTACCAACTGTAGTTCAGTTTTCTCGCAATCAAATAAGAAATATCAGAGGCGTATTGCTTGACTGCTAAATATCAAGACCTACCTTTGTCCAAATCTGATCCGACACTTCCAGGTCCTTCCTTATTAAATCTCTCATAGAATTCTTTGAGTTCTTTACTGTAATTCTTTATTTCTTTTTGTGTAATCTGAAAAACAAAAACATAAAGAGTGAACAATTTAGCGAGAAATAAATTCAGGAATTCCTCAATTGTAACAATCTTTTGTTTGTCACACATTCTTCTTTTAACTTGGCTTTTTTATTCTTGGGTTGAACCTATTTTTTTCCCTTTCTATTGTTCACCTAATACAAGGCCCAAGAGCCACTGAAAGTAGAGGGTTACTGAATGAGTGCATAAAAGGAGGAAGTAAGAAGTGCATATATGAGGATATACAGGACAGATAATGGTTGGCTCTAGACACAAATAGGTTAAGGTATGTAGTGCTAGAAGCATCCTCTTGGGAGTCTGTTCCACAAAGTGACAATTCTGGGTAAGAAGCTGTCTGAGTGGAACTTTCTCTTCACCAAGGGGAGATGAAGGGAATGAGCATGACTTGATGTCACGAACAAGGCATAGCAGGTCATAGCAGTGAAGGCCTGAACTTATCAAACGGAGGAATGTAGAATGGCATTTCTGTCCCTTGCAATCAGTATTTATATAAAACAAAGTGCCAACAGATTAAAGACAGTCATACAATCGATTGTTTCACCCTCCCCAACTTTTAAAAAATGAGATTAAATATGTGTGACAAAAAAGGGAATACAGCTGTAGTGGGCATGTAATGAGGACATGAAAGACAATATTTCTCTATCATGGGGTGGCAACTACACTAGGCTTTTTCTTGGACAACAGTAGCAAGGGATATTTTTTTTATAATCATTTTATCCCAAGCAAGGCAGACTGCCACTGGTGCACAGGGGATTACATTAAGAGCAGAGGAAAGATAGAAAAAAATGGTACAGGGGATATCAAAGAAAGATTAAGAGAGAGATGGGAACCAAGGAGATGGAAAATGGCAATTGACATTGCACTTAAACCTTTGGAGATTTTAGCTATCAGAGAAGCAAGCATGCAGAAGGGAGTTCCACAGGCAGGAAGTGCAAGAAAAGAAAACTGTTAAAAGTGGTGGTTATATTTGCCTGTTTTGATGATAAAAGGTGGTACCTAGTTGCCAGTCTAGTTATAAAAGTAAATTCATGAGGGTGGAGCACCAGTGAATGAAACTCGTCAGGGCAAAAGCCATGAAAATACTAGTGGAAAAGACAGAGGGAAGCCAAATATCATTGGTGTGAAAGTTACTGAAGGCGAACTGTCAAATTAGAACTGATGACATTGCAGATCCTCCTTTAGATTTTGTTGAGAACCCCAAGAGCACCCAACTAGATATGGCAAGAGTATTTGATACACACGGATGAATGGTAGATTTATAAATGTGCAAGATGGATTCTGATAAGAAAAATTTTATAAAAATGTAAATTTTTAAATAAAATGTTTGGAATGTAGCTTTTTGTTTCCATAACCTTTTAGATTGTAGTATTGGTAACCTTAAGTGGGGGGAGTTTAAAATTTATCCATAAAAAAAATTTCTTTTTAAAGATTTTTAAGTGGTCTTAAATTTTTGATCAGGAGTGTATATCTTTGTGTGTGTGAGATAGTATTCAACCAGTCATATTTTACATTCCGATTTCTTTTAAGAATTTGAGTATCCTGCTTGGTCTCATTTTCATAAATAGTTTTTTCAAACTACTTGTTTGGTAATACTTCTTTTGCACTCTATTTAAGTTTGTACACTCTAAAAGTATATGTTTGACACTTAATCTTTTTTGGCAGCTGGTACATATTGGGGATTCTGTGCCCTCCAGTAAATGATGGTGCGTGATGAAGGTATGGCCTATGTGAAGGCGGGTCAGCAAAACCTGTTCTCTTCTATTCCTGTATTGAATGTTCCATTCTCCAATAGTGGGTTTTGTGTTTTGGAGTTTGTTGTTAGTGTATCTATTCCAATAATTTTGCCACTTTTTAAAAATTATTCTCTTCACTACAGCTTTAAAATCAGTATAAGGAATTTTGATTTTTGCTATTTTATCTTTCATTACTTTCTTTGCTTCTGAGCCTGCCCTGTCATTTCCCTGAATACCTAAATGGCTTGGGATCCAACAAAAGATTATTTCTTTGCTTTTAGTTAAATTATACACTCTGTTTAATACTTGTGTGATTAAAGGATCAGAAAGGTTGTAAGCACAGATAACGAGTCTGTGAAGATTATGAACTTGTTGCGATGGGTTGTAGTTATTATATCAAGTGCCAAATTAATAGCAATCATTTCAGCACTATATATGGAAGCTGTATTTAGTAATCTTTTACGTTTCTTCTGATTTGAAAGTATGGCAGCAGATCCTACTTTATTTTTGTTTTTTGCTCCATCTGGATATACATAAAGGTAGTCTGGATGGTTATTTTTTATGTTGAGTATTTCTGATTGGTATATGATTGTGTTAGGTTTGTATTTTATTATCCAGGTTGGTGTAGAAGATATAGTTGATTTGTGAACTTGTGTTGTAACTATTTGGTTCTCTTGTATGATTTCTTTCATCCGTAATAACCATTTTTTTTTTTGTTGAAAAAGCTCTGTGTATTGCGGTTGGAAAATAGTACTGAAAGCTAGATTCAGAGGGCATGATGGAAGTTTAAGGTAATATTGCAGAGCGAGTTTTTCCCATCTCAAGTTAAAAGGTAGTTCATTTGCTTCTGTGTACAAGCTCTCAACAGGAGAGGTGCTACATGCTCCAAAAGCTAATCTAATTCCCTGGTGATGTACCGTATTTAGTTTTTTCAAGTATGTATTTCTGGCTGCTCCATAAATGAAGCAGCCATAATCAAGTTTTGATCTGATTAAAGTATGATACAATTTTATTAATGTTTCTTTCCTTCCTCCCCAATCAGTATGTGCTATAGTTCTGAGTAATTGTATAGTTTTGTTGTATTTCATTCTCAAGTATTTAATATGGGGAATGAAGGAGAGTTTGCGGTCAAAAATGACTTCCAGGTATTTGTAATGATCTACTACTGGGATTTCGGTATTATCAATTTTCAGTACTGAGTCAAGGTGGAGTTTACGTAGGTTGCAGAAGTGGAGACATTACGTTTTTTCTTTTGAAAATGTTAGTCCTTTCTTTGTGGTCCATTTGTTTAGCTTATCGAGGCAAATCTGAAGTTGTCTTTTTGCTTTATAACATATCAGGAAATCATCCACATATAAAGCACAGTTTGTTCCTCTGTTTAGGATTTTTACGATATTGTTTATTTTTATATTAAATAACGTAACAGACAATATACTACCTTGAGGTACACCAATTTCTTGTTCCTTTTCTTCAGAGAAGATATTTCCTATTCAGACTTTAAATTTTCTATCTTCTAGGAAGTTTTTAATAAATACCGACATTCTACTCTCTAACCCAAGGTTTTTGAGGTCTCTTACTATACCGTATTTCCAGGTTGTATCATATGCCTTTTCTAGATCAAAGTAGATAGCCACTAGATGTTCTTTTTTAATAGAAGCCTCTCTGATAAATGTTTCTAATCTGATCAGATGATTTATTGGGCTTCTTTGGCTTCTAAAATCTGATTGATATTTGGTTATTAATTTGTTCTTTTCTAGGTACCATGTCAATCTGGCATTGATCATCCACTCTAGTGTTTTGCACACACAACTGCTAAGAGCAATGGGCCTGTAATGTTTTGCATTTGTTATGTCTTTGAATGGTTTTTGTATCGGTATAACTGTGCTTTGTTTTTATATTTTAGGGATGTTTCCGCTGTTCCCTATGTTATTGTATATTTGTAGGAGATATTTTTGTGAGGTTTCTGGTAATTCTTTTAGGAATTGATAATGAATCTTATCTGGTCCAACTGCAGTATTGTGGGCCTTGTTAAGAGATTCTTTTAGTTCTATTATAGAAAAAAACGGGTTATAAGTTTCTGTATTTTTGTTTTGAAATTTTATTTTTACTTTTTCTGCTCTGGTTTTGATGGCTTGGAAGTTTTTACTTCGGTTTTTAGCGGATGAGTTTTGCAAGAAAGTTTCAGCAAGATGATTTGCTATATTTTTCTTGTTAGTTATTTTTAGATTATTGTGAATGAGGTGTTTTGTGGAAGTATCATTATTTTTGCCTGCTATTTTTCAGACCATCTGCCATACTTCTTTTGGTTTTGTGTTATTGTTTATTTTGGCCACATAATTTTTCCATGAATTTCGTTTGGAGTCTTTAATGATTTTTCGGGCTTTGGTTTTGCTATTTTTTAATGAGTTTAAGTTTTCTTTTGTTGGATTGATTTTAAATTTCTTTAATGCTGCTCTGTGTAGTCTTACAGCTTTTTGGCATTCTTTGTTGAACCATGGCCTCTGGTATTTTAATGAGGTGGAGCTTTTTGGTATATCTCTTTCAGCTATATTTAGTATTGTGTTCGTAAAATATAAAATGTCTTCCTCTTTGTTTTTATTTGCTTCTGGGGTTAATTCAGCAAGGCATGATGTTTTAAAACCATCCCAATTCATCTTTTTCAGATTCCAGTTCGAAGTTCATTTATTTAATTTATTAATCTTGTTTTCTAATAGAATTGGAAAGTGGTCACTTCCACATGTATCGTCATGCACTTTCCAGTTGTAATCTAAAAACTGGTTAAAGTCATATATTGTTAAATCAATTGTAGAGTATGTGCCTGTTGCTGGGTGCAAATATGTTTTTGTGTTATTATATATGCACAACTGATGCTTATTTAATATTGATTCTATCATTTTGCCCTTTTTATCTGTTTTCTTACTTCCCCAGATCGTGTTGTGGCTATTGAAGTCACCCATTATAATGAAGGTTCTTGGTAATTGCTTTATTAAATTATCTAACTCCGATTCTTTTAGTTCTTGGCTTGGAGGAATATACAATGAACAAACTTATTGTTTTATGGAGGGTTACTGATATAACGGCTGCTTGTAGACTTGTATTTAGTTTGATTTCCCTGTGTGGGATATTATTATTTACGATCACTGATGATCCATCAGAAGGTCTATCAATGTGATGTTTGATATAATTGTATGAATGATAGTTTTAATTTTAATGGTATAGCTGTTTTTGAGGTGAGTCTCTTGAAAGCATATGATTGCTGGGCAGTATTTAGTGATGAGCAATAACAATTGTGAATAATTGGCCCTTAATCCTCTGATATTCCACTGGATTAAATTATTTTCCATTTAGATTTAATTTTGAGATTTATGCATTTTTTTGTTTTGAGTTTTGCTTATTTGTGGAATTTTATTTTCAATCTCGATTTCTTCAGGTTCCTCGGATTTGTTTGATGTAGTTATCAGGGCGGATTGTGTTATTCTTTTAATTGAGGTCTTTTTTTTAATAGTATTATCTTTTGTTTTATTTTTAATCATGTCTTTGTTAGAATCCGGAGGTCGGATTGGTGATCTTTGGCGTCTTTCACTTATACATTCAGCCGTCCTGGAACACTTTTTGGGCAATTCTACATGGTTATCAATATTTACTTTTGTTTTTGTACTGGACTCGGTTGATTTTGTTTCTGTTGAACACATTTTTTTTAGGTTTTGTGGTGGAGACTTACCTCGCCGAAGCAAAAGAAGGCAGTTTGTCTGCACGTGCATTCGTAGACATAATGGAACCGTGAGGCGAGCTCATGCAAGGCAGTTTTTGGAATGACACGGCGCATGCATCATTGGTGAAAGTGAGGCTCTCCGAGAGTGGGAAATTACGAGACCAAAAAACACATAAAAAGAGCCTACTTCTGTTTCGGAGGCACTTCGCTGTTGAAGACTCGAGAAGGCTACACCTGTGTTCGGGAGACAGTGTTTTGCTTACGGTGCGCAGGAAACGGAGTCCCTAGTGAAGCAGTGTTCTGGGTTCTACAAGAAGCAGCTGGGAGAACAGTTCCAAGTGGTTATTAATTTGTCTACGAACTACACTCTGAGAGGACACAAATACCCACACTTGGAATGTTGACCATTCTCTTGTATTCAAATTTACTAACTTTTCAATAAGTTTTTTGTAGTTATCTATTGAAGTGGTATCCTGAGGTTTTTGATTTGGGTTTTATACAACATTGGCATATGTTTTTTGTTCCCATATAGCTTTCAACAATTTTTCTAGCTTCTGGGAAAGGTAAGTTTTTGGTATGTTTTACATACATTATTTCCTTTTTTTTCTTGTAGACATCACAGGTCCTTGAAAAGGCAGGATGTCTTTCATGGCAGTTTGCACATTTTATATTTTTGCACGCACTCTCTGTGTGGTTTGGGTCATGTTCACCACACTTCCCACACACTTGGCGTCCTCTGCAAATGTCTTTGCGATGAACAAATTTTTGACATTTGAAACATCGGAGGAGAGCTGGTATAAATGGCTCTACCCTTTCTATTGTATAGCCACTCCTGATATCTTTTGGTATGGATGGTTTATCGAAAGTGAGTATATATGTGTGTGTCTGTATAATTTCATTGGTTCGTATGATGGAAATTCTCTTACGTTCCTTTACACCCTGTTTTTTTAATGCTGTTTCAATTTCCTCTGGTGCTGCTAATGAAAGCTCTCTGCTTCTTATAATGCCTTTTGAAGTATTTAATCTAGCGTGTGGATACGCTCTGCATTTGATGTTGTGAAATGTATTTATTTTGAGCAAATTATCTGCCTGTTTCTTCATTTCAACTTCCACTAGCAGGTTACCATTTCTAAGTTTTTTTTAACATTTTTCGGATTTGACCTACTTGATAAAACTTTTTCAATTAAAAAAGGAGACAATTGGTCTAACTTAATTTCATCCAGTGATTCGATAATAATTAGTCTTGAAAAGTCTACATCAGTTTCAGAATCTGAGTCGAATAAACACCTTTTAGATTTTTTAAAGGAAGAAGCCATGATTGGGTTTTGATTTTTGTTGGTCCAATGTTCCACCACCCACTATGGAGTCCAACTAGGGTTGAGAATGAACCAAGGGGGAACTCTATCTCTGGTGGCTCTTAGCACACCTTCTCCATGCAACTCTCGTTCCAACATCCACCTGATTAGATCCTTCAAATATGTTATCCGCTGCTTTCCCCAGTCTCTTTTTCCCTCTATTTGGCCTGTTAGTATCAGGTTCTCCAAGCTTTCTTTCCTCATTGCATGTCCCAGGAACTTCAGTGTCTTTTCCTGATGCTCAGTATTAATTTCCTTTTCGTTTCTATAATTTCCAAAACCTCATCATTGCTCACATGCTCGATCCATGATATTCGCAGCATCCTTCTGTAGAACCACATTTCAGCCGCTTCAAGTTTTTCCTTCATCTTTGATGATATTGTCTAGTATTCACTGCCATATTGAATAACTGACATCACATAGCAATTCAGTACTCTCTTCTTTGTTTCTAGTGAAATTGTCCTATCTCTTAATACTTTACTCAGCTTCTGGAACGCGACTTTTGCCATGCCAATTCGCCTTTGCATCTCTGTGTTGCACTCTTCATCTTTTGTTAGAATACTTCCCAGATATTTAAACTTCTGTACCTGCTTGATTTTAGTATCCCCCATTTGTATTTGGCATTTTCGGCTGCCCTTTTAACTGATGACCATGCATTCGGTCTTCTTGCAGTTTATTTGTAGTCCTTTCTTGTCACTCTCTTCAGCTACCGTCTGTAGGAAGTCTTGTAGTTTCCTTTCTGTGTCTGCTATCAGCACTGTATCATCTGTGTACCTTAGATTGTTT
Organism: Ascarosepion bandense; assembly: GCA_037127315.1. Classification (NCBI taxonomy): domain Eukaryota; kingdom Metazoa; phylum Mollusca; class Cephalopoda; order Sepiida; family Sepiidae; genus Ascarosepion; species Ascarosepion bandense. The sequence continues at coordinate 206,570 of JBBBDQ010001578.1, forward strand.
GAATTGTGGCCTCCAATGATGAATCCGGGCAAAACTTCTAAGGTCTTCAAAATATTCTCGCAAGTTGAATAGATCTGGTAAAAAGACTCATCCTTATCTTACGCTAATTTCTATCTTTGTATATCTGCTGAATTTGTTACCTGTCTGTATACAAGCGGTTTGCTGCCAGTAAAGATTCTTGATTACTTTTAAGTCTTTCCCAAATATGTCAAGGCTACTGATGGGGATGCAATACCAATATACTTGTGCCAAGAATAAAAATTGGGATCCTCTGCCAAATTCTGGGTTTTATTACTCAATAATATAAGAGGAGTCATCAGTCTTTTTCTCCTAACACAACTGACCATCAGCCCCTGCCTTCTAGCATATATAAGATGAAGGGTTGGGAAATATTCTGCAAAAGTAGATTAGATAATACAGTCTGGACAAAAAGAAATATATGTGAGCTAGAGCATGTCAGGACCAGCTGATTGATCGGATCAGGCCCAATCTGACCACCCATCTAGCCCAGGTAAGTGGTGTGCTGGAGATCATGACCACTTTTCACCTGGGTCACGACCTACTCAACTACCAGGATCTTGTCCCCAGACATTACGGGTCGCCACCCACAGCCAACAGGTGGCCCACCCTTGGGGAACTTTTACCCCCTGCAGAGGTGTAATCGGTGTATTCTGAAGCCCTGCCAACAGGGCGCAGCTGAGAGAGTGACACTGAGGAGGCAGTGTATTGCTTTCAGGAAGACTAGTGTGATCCATACTGATAGAAAGACGAAAATTTTCTCTATGGTGGCTAAAGGAGAGCAGCTTCATTTTTAATATTTACATGCCATTTCTTATCCCAATCAATCACAGATTGAAGATCCTTTCCAAGTACCTTTTACCATGAAATACCACCATCTGGAATGGCCATAAAGTTTTGATTCGCACCTGCAGATAGTCGGTTCAGAACAAGAAATCGGAGAGCCGAGTTTGAATTACAGTTGAATTCATTGGATTCACTTACCTGCAAATACCTTTGGGAAAGGTATTAATCCATCTCTTCGTTCCAGTTATGGGTTAAATAACAGAACAGATTGGGTTCTATAACCTTGGCTGGCAACCAGTCTACTGCAGAAAGTAATGGCAACCTACTGCAGGATAAACTTCTGTACAGTCAGTCATGTCTCTTTTGAGACATGATCGCCAAAGCATGCATCACATATCGCACTTAACTGACTGACACTTTACAGAATTATATAATAAAAAAATATTCAATTTTCCTTGAGGTGAGGTTTGTTTATAAAATAATTAAGTGTTCATAGTGCAGAGTGTGCAATATGTGTACAGACTTACTTTATGATGGTCAGACTAAGGTGCTTGTGAAAGCGTGGATAAATGCTTAGTAGGCTGTTGCTGATTAATCTTTTCTATTGTGTGCATGGACAAGGCCTTAGTTGGTGTCTGCTGGCTGTCTCTCTTCCATTGTGAATGTGTGTATATATGTGTGTATACATATGTGTTCAGGGTGATTGAAAAGTAACTCCATACTTTATGTATAAGTGTCCAGGCAGGAGTCCTGACTTAACACCCTGTTATTTTTTTTCTTTGGGGTCGGTCAGTCTACTATACTAAATCAAGACTTTGGAAGAACTTGAAGGACAAATACAAGTAGTTTTGTCTTCCATACCACAAGAATTCCTGGGTGGCTCAAGGAGCTGGTAGTGAAATCTGCTGCTCATATCAAATTTTAAATCAAATCTCATACTAAACATTTTTCTCTCATAACTACTTCTTGTAAAAATTATAATCAATAAACAAATTATAAGTATTTTAGAACAGGGAGTTACTTTTTAATCCCCCTGTAACCTTCATAATCGTTTTTTACCCCAAGAAGCAACAGGCTTCTATTTTTATATCTGTAAGGGGGGTGGGGGGGTTCCAAAATCTAATTTCATATAGAAGTGTGAATTTTTTGAATACAGGGTTTTATTAATTAGAAAATAATTTCAGACTGGCTTTCAAAAATCTTTTTATTGAATTTGTGGGAGTGGTGAAGGGAATTGTTATTTTTATTTTCTAAATGGTCCAAAACTAATACATGGTAGCTTTAAAATTATGTCCACAAGTATTTTGGTGGTATTTTCCCTAGTAATGAATGTCTATCCAACAAACCATTTTATAGGATTTTATTGGTTAGGAAATATATAAAAGATTTAATTGCTATAATAATGTCCGAAGATCTTACCTCAGTGAATTTCTTTTTAACAACTGTCAGGCTGGCATCTATATTTTTAGATTTTAAAACCAACTCTTCCCAAAGATCAAAAATGCTCGCTGATAATTGTTTCTCCTCATCACTGACCTGGAATCGAAAACAAAAAATTATTGTTTTGTAATGTTTAAAAACGATGTGTGAAAAAGATAGTTATTCCCTTGACACCACTATTATTGTATACACTTTTGACTTCCTCAGTAATGTGTATTTACAAGATTATAAAAAATATGTGAACCAAGTACAAAGTGATATTTATTATTTACTTTTTACAAAGAAATGAATTTGAAAAGAAAGTTTCAAAAGTTTATTAAAAAGTTAAAAATTATTAATATTATAAGTAAATCAGCTTCAGTGCAGTATTTATTATTTACCATTTTATAAATAATCATAGAAAAAGAAAATATGAATAAACAAACAAATTAAAAAAAATGTTTGGTTCAAAAGAAGTTACAGTTTATTTGAATTTTCTTGTTCACAAACATTTTCATAAATCATGAATAAAAAAACTTATTTTTATATTTATTTATTTATAAAATTGTAAATAATAAATATATCAGTATAGTTGCTTCGCATGTTTTTATAATCTTGTCAATATAAAATTATACCTTTAAATAAGCAATCTAATAAATGTATGATGTTTAATATCTTTGTTGTCAATTCTCAAGAATAAAGAAAATGCATAAATTCACTTTCATATGTTTGGGTTTTATTAAAATTCTAACCATCACTTCTTAAAAACTATAAACATTGGCAAGGGAATCAAAGGTATCTCCAGTAATAGTATTGTTATTCAATGTAATAATGCTTAACACCTTTGTTGTCAATTCTCAAGAATAAAGAAAATGCATAAATTCACTTTCACATGTTTGGGTTTTATTAAAATTCAAATCATTGATTTTTAAAACAGTAAACATTGGCGACAGTGTCAAAATGTATATACTAATAGCAGTGTCAAGAGAATAACTGTCCTTTTAACACAGTATTTTGTTTTTGTGGGTATAAAAGTTAAACATTGCTCATAGTTTTTATTATTATTATCTATAAATATAACAAATATTTTACTCATTTTATGACAGACATAAAATAGGAACATAATACAAATAATAACTACCATGTAACAAAGTGATGAAAACAGAGTCAGGGAACATGTTTCTTTAAGCTTATTGTGTGAGTCTGGTAAAATATTTAACAGAAGTATAATAAAATTGCATTATTTATCCCTTAGAGGAAGAAACAAGTGTTTAACTACTAATCTAATCTACGAAGCAACTGTAAAAATCAGTAGTGAGCTTGATAAGTATAATATTGGCCTTACTGAGAGGCTATAAAAACAAAGATTCTACAATCACAGACTTCTTTGATGAGAAGATAATAATGAAAAGAGCACAATATTTCCCATACATTTGCAGAAATTGAGGAATACCAGAAAGAAAAATCCAAAGGTTGTATGGAAAATCTTAAGGAAAGCATTTGCAACCAAAACAGGATCTAAAAGCTGTGAATGATGTGTGGAAGAAAAGGTACACATTTTTAGAAAAGCACTCTACAACATCACAGGCTACTGAATAAAAGGCCTGAATTAATTTCCCAAATTACGTATGAGAACAAGTACCTGCGATGCTACCGACCCTCTGATGGACTTATCTGTGTTTGTAGGCAACTCAAAGTTGTGATTTTTATTTTTTCTTCATTTCATATATAATTAGATAAATTTTCAATATTCAAAAATGTTGAATGAACATTTCAACATGAAATCCCTAAGAGATTTCACGTCTCCTCAGCAACCATAAAATTCCAAAAATTACGGTTGCTGAGGAGACGTGAAATCTCTCTTAGGGATTTCATGTTGAAATGTTCATTCAACATTTTTGAATATTGAAAATTTATTTTATTTTATATTAGCTCTGTAATTCTAATTACATTGAGCTCTCCTCCTGTATCATTTTTTAATATTAAAATTTATTAATTAGGATCAGGTTTTGGGATTTACCTTCCTACTTTTCCATTTGGATTAAAGCATTTTAATAAAATATACATATATAGTGGTCTGGTATCTGATGAATAAGTGTGAAGTATGCTGCTCATGGTCAGGTGACATGAATTATTGGAGTTCAATTGGGGCACAATGGTGGATATCAGACAGATGCAAAATTTCAATTTGGAAATTGTGGGAACATTTGACATCCTTAAATTCAAGGTGCCACGTGTGTATGAGAATATCTGGAAGGAATTATGATCCATCATAAAGAGTGCAGTGGCCAATGACATGTCTTTAATGATCATGACTAAATATATTGTTTGGTTAGAACAACTGAAGACAGCAAACAATTGGAAATAGTTAAAAGAGTATGTGTGTAATATTACATCGAGAGAATGCTTAATTTGTATGATAAGGGAGACAATGGGGGTAACACATTTACATTCATTTGCTGCATTCACCAAATTTTGCACCTTCAACTTTGCATTTATTTTTTGTCATTATAAAAAAGACTGAATGAAAAATAAATTTCATTTTTTGGAAGAGCTGATAAAGAGAAAATGCTCAGGGAGGTTGGAATCATGAAGTTGTCTCAAAGACTGTAGAAGAAAACCGTAAATATGCAGTTCAATAAAATTAATAAAAATGAAAAATCAGTTTTTTAATATAAGCTTTTTTTGGCCACTCAATAGTATTTTAAAATGTAACATTTCTTTTTTCAATTATCTGGGGAATTTTTAAGCAGTTCATGTGTGTTGAAGCACAATGGATATCAGATGGAAACAAGAAATTGGAGAGCTGAGATCGAATTCCAGTTAAATTCGTTGCATTCACTTACGTGCAAATAACTTTGCGAAAGGTATTGATTTGTCTCTTCTCCCTCCAGCTATGGGTTAAATAGCAGAACAGATTAGGTTCTATAGCCTTGGTTGGCAAACAGTCTACTGCAGAAAGTAATGGAAACCTATTGCAGGGAAATCTTCTGCCCAGTCAGTCATGTCTCTTTTGAGACATGATCGCCCTAGTGTGTATCATGTATAGCGCTTCACTGACTGACTGATCTACTACAGTCATGAGTACATATCATCAAAGTCTAAATAAAGATCAACGGTTCACAATGGAAAAGAGATCTTCAGTTTATATCTGGAAATAAAAATAGGGGACATTGGGTCTTGCTCAATAAAACAATGTTCCTCCTTTGCAAGGCAGTAAAAATGAAAATAGAGAAGAAATCAAACAGCTTTGAGTACACATTTTACCAAGTCTGTTTCGGGGGTTTGCAATTGTTTATAAAAAGTTGAAAATCTTCCCTCGTTCATTCTCACATCAGCAACAGAACAATTGCAACATGAAATTTCAATTTTATATCAAATTACCATAATATTATGCATGTCCAGTGTACGATAACGTTCTTGTATGTCATTGGCTCTGGATTCCACGGTAATGGACATCAGGCGGATAGAGTTGATGGTCATCAAAACAAACTTGAGGTCTTCTAGTGTCTTTGGAGCATGGTCCAAGTCTTTGTTTTTATTCTGAAGAGAGAGCAAAAGATTTCATTTAGTAGATGAAATATAACATGCACATATAAATATATGTGTATTATGGATCTGACTGAACATTCATCTCTAGAGAATTGTTAATGCTACATATATTAAACATTAATTACAAAATCATGCCAATTCTCTGGATGGTAACTAATATAAAAGGTATAACATTAAAACTATTCATATAAAACTTATATATTTAGTTCTAGATTAAAAAATAAACAAGTTAAATAAAAATTAAAAATTAAAAAAGAGTGACAGTGAATAATCTAGCAAGGGTTGAAATATTAGTTTCACTATGTTACAAGGATGTATTTATATATAAAAATAATAATATTAATAATGTCTAAAAGTTGTAGTAAGGGATTCTATTGAGTCCTACTTGTTATTACAAAAAAGTTTTAATTCATGAAGTAAAATAAAAATAAGGAAATTAAAAATAAAACATTTGGAAGGTACTAGAATGATCAAGAAAATTCCAGTAGATTCAAGAGAATTTGAAAGGTTCTAGAAATATGCAAATTAGGTGTTAGCCCCCTATAAAAATAGGTTTTGGGCAGAGAGCATTTAGTTGTTAACAGGATGTGCTGACATTATTAACTCCGGCTTTGATTCAAGGATTTATATCCAGCCAAAAGAATCTCTAAAAAGTTACCGACCAACTAAAACCTGAAAGAGAACTTCATGGAACTATATGGGTAAATACATATTTTTGACTCTTTCATTGACCAAACTAATAATTATTCTTTATTTACTCATTTAAGGATTTCCAAAAAGTATAGCACTTAACTTCTTCGCCAACTTAACTGAGTAAAGATATTTGACACCTTACCTTCCCCTTCTCTCCTTGTAACACTCACCAGTAGTAAACTCTATGTTTCTTGTTTTGAATGCAACAAAAATTGTATATTTGTAAATATTTTATTTGGTGTGTTTTGTAAATTAAATATTCATATGCGATTTTTAACTCTGAGTTTTGGTCAATCATTTTTTTTTACCCACATTTATTGAACAGGTAATTGGAGTAGATAGACTAAACTATCACCTGGTTCACACTCCACCAACGTCTATTGAACAGGTAAAGAGGCTCATCCCTTGTTCCCTGTTTAGGATGTGGTTTCTGGCTCTCTCTTTTCCAATCTTTTCACTTTTACGTAGCCTCCTGCACATCAGTGGCGTTACCGCCTTGTTCGAGGTGATATGATTAAAAAAAAACATGTAACAATTAACATAATATTATTATAGGTCCTGATCTTCAGTCACTTTCCCCTTGGCTTCAATCACGTTCCTCATTGCCATAATAAAGTTGCCACTTCATGCATTTTCTATAAATACTTTCATGGTAATTGTTCAGATGAGCTCTTCGCCATAGTGCCTAAACTTTTTGGATTTAAGTGCAGTACTAGCCTGGCATTGAGGTCTCATTAGTTGAGCTGATGAGATGTAGCTGTAAATTCTATGCTAACAGTTTCTTTTCTCACACTTCTCACTCGTGGAACTCCCTTCCAGCTCCATGCTTTCCAGCCAACTTTAATCTTCAAAAATATAAATGCAATGTCAATCACTATCTACTGTCCTTCTGATTACTTTTTCCTCTTCCCACTCCTTAGTAATGTTTTGGGATCAAAAACTGTATTCTAACTAAAATAAACAATTTTAATTTTTTATTAAAAAAAAAAAAATAATGCCACAAATGATTCACTCTGACTAATCTCACTCCACAGTTTAAGGGCGGCGCATAAATCCCAATTTTTTTCTTTTATGATGATATCCATCATGCACAATCTCCCTGCTTGATCCATGAAAACAAGTGAAAAGATTACATATTCAAAGAACTTATTAATCAGGAAACACCCCTTGAATGGCAGACCAAATATGCTGAGAAGAGGTAGAACTTCCTTGGCAGAATATCTTCCTAATTGCTTATCATAAAGTAGGTCTCTAGAATACAACATATATCCACATTGAGGTGCAGGAGGTCACAAGTGAGTTAAGCTGTTTTCAACTAACATCAACCTTTGGTCATTCAAAGTTGCAAGACAGAGAAGCTTATTGGCTTGCATGCCAGAAGTCAGGACACTGATGACCTGTCCCATAAATGCATGGCCCATTTCAGTCAGCAAGATATTTTCAAAGAACATAGCCCATATCTGTTGTGTGTCTGAACCAATACAAATTATAATCAAAACCCTTTGAACTTGGGGGAAATTTCTAGGGCCTTCACATTTTTCCTTTCTACCTTTTTTGATGTTTTGGAGGACCCTTAGGTCTTTTAAGCATTGCAGCTTCAGATTTTTTTCTGTCTAGGATGTTTGGGTCCACATGGTAAATGTCTTCCAGCATCTTATGCTTTGTAGCCAATGAATTTTTTTGTGTGGAAACTCCTCTCATTTGAACAACCCAAAGAGGAGCTGTATGAACATTTGTTTACTAATGGTGGTGGTAGGGATGGTGATGGTAGAATAGGCAGTGGACTGGGTGATGAGATATGGGGCTTATTTGTTTTTGACAGTAAGGATTTGGGAGTGGGAGAAGAGGACTGGAGTGAGGATGCAGACTTTGTACTGGGTTTACTGTTGTCTTTTGATGGGTGTCTGTTTTAGTGACTATATTTACCTGTATACACTCAGGCAAAATTCATCACAGACCCCGCATAAACAGGATCGAGTCTTGTCTACTTTTCCCCAGACAAGTTTCACATGCATCTTGTCCGAGATCATCATCAGAGGTGAATTGGAAAGGCAAACATAATATAACTGAGATTGTTGCGGTGGTGATTTTTGTAAACACGCACACTGTTATAATTATTTTAAAATTTTAAATTTGGCTGTTATAGCTATGGTGCTTTTATTCTGCAAATGCCCCAATGTAAGGGAGCTAATCAGAAATGCTAAAAATGCAAATGGCATTAAATGTAGGTGAAATGCATTTTAAAACATTGCTACTACACACATAATAAGTTTTGTTCAGTGTTGTTTTTTTTTTTAATATAGAAAACCTCGAGAATTTGAAATATTTGTTTGTTGTTTTTCATAGTGTAGTATATTGGTGTTGTCAGCAGGTATTGTATTGTAAAGGTAGAAAGAAATGTGTCTTTAAATGTTGTGTGATAGAACTTATTATTTTCATGGAGTAATATATTGGTGTTGTCAACAAGTATTTTCCTGTATTGTAAAGATAGACAGGAATGTGTCTTTAAATGTTGTGTGATAAAGCTTATTATTTTCCTGGTGTAGTATAATGTGTTTGTTATGGTAATTTAACCATGCACACATAAACTCTTCCAATTATAAATAAGCAGTAGTTTCTGCTTTGTGGCAGAAGTCTATTCCAGTAGATTGATCTGACAGCCAGATAAATACAGTCACGCCGGTGACCTTCCCATTTTGCATATGTTTGTATTACTGTTTTTTGTTAATATTTTTGTTCAACTCTATTCCTTCTGTGTGTCTTTATTTCTGGCCCTTAAAAAGGCCATAACAACTTGGTGACAAGGACCCTTGAGGACCCCATAAGGACTGCATGAAAATTGTCAATATTGGTTCAACATTGGATGCACAGAATTCTATTTTTCGCCACACTTTATTAACACAACCCACAAGCGTACTTTAACCAATCCTTCCTTCCTGAACTTCAACCAGATCGGCCCATGTTGTGATTGTTTGAACCGGGCAAAGTAGGATTGACTGTTATCACATGGCTAGGTTAATCCTGACATGCAAGGGGTCAAGTATATTATTAAGATTGGATTTAGGTAATCTGTGGTAGCTGGCAAACGAAATATAATCAGTAGAACACTGCAACGCCATGGTGTAGTTTTATATATTTATATATTGATTATATACACAATAATAAGCAAGTCAAAGCTGGTGACATGCAACAGTTGGTTGGTATTTCAGTAATACATTTAGTAACAATGTTCTCGGAGATGGTATTCTGTTTAGTAGTCTCTAGCAGCACGCTGACTTCAGTTTATTCAAATCAAGGGCTCCAAATATATTAGTTTCCTTTTCCCTCTGGGGTTTTATTAAAAAGGCACAAAGCCAGGATGGTTAAAGATAGCTACAGAGGGAAGGGTTCAATTTTTCCTCACTGTATAATTCCTAACAGCTTGAAATGAAAACAATATCAGTTATCCATTTCAACTGAGTCTCCAGCCCTTTCACTGAAGAAGGGGAAAATTTACTCTCTCTTACTGCTTGCCTATATCTCAGTTAGCCCAAGACAGGAAATTCTCATGATCTAATTTTGACCTAAGGACAACAATTTATCAAAACAGGATGACAATATTATGTCTATGATTCTTTTACGTAGATTCAATCATTTCAGTTAATTTTCCCAACAAAAATTATTGTATTCTACAATTTTAGAGAAATCTCTTCTAATCTTTAAAATGAATAAAAAAACTAATACCCGCCATCTGAAAATAAAGTTATACTATTCAACAGTACTTAGCGATCCAGAAAAGGAAATCAAACAAAAAAAAATCTATTTTCATCATACTTTGTTCTATTCAACAGTATTTGGTAATCCAGAAAAAGTAACCAAATGAAAAAAAAAAAAAAATGTAACCAACTTACACTAAACTTGAACATGAGCTGCTAAACTATGAGAATTCATGTTTTTTTTTTTGAGAGAGAAAAAAAAGCACTCATGATTCCCTGAGCGAGTAAGAAACTAAAGTTTTTTTTTTGTTATTGAAAAGAAATAAGTTTTTCACTTTAATTTCGTTGTATTCAGTTTAATCCTAAAAAAAACACAGACAATCAGACTAATTTAAATCCACCATGCTTGATTTTCTTAAGTTCCAACTTGAACAGCAAAACCAATGGGAATTTAAATCACAAGAGAAGCAACTTGAGCAGCCAAAAAGAATAGAACAACTCTAGCTGGATATACAAAAAGAAATTCAGTAGTAAGCTGAAAAAGAATGGTTTGAATTTCAAAAACAACCACAAATCAGACAAATCAGAAAAACTTGAAGAAATTCTACTTCAAACTCAACAAGAGCAAAAAAAAAAAAACTGCTTGAACTGGCAAACAAGAGGTCAAATTAGTGAAAATGAAAATGCATTCTCACAAAACATGATCTGGGGGGCAATAGACATTTTTACATATTTTCCAGATGAGGATATGAATTTCACCTCCTATTTTAGAAGATTTGAAGATTTATATGCCACAGATTGTGTAAATTGGTCAGACTCTAAGAAAGTTTGCTTTCTTCTTCAAAAACTGGGCACCACAGAGTACACCAAATTTGTGAACAACATTTTAACCCAAAAAACAAGCAAACTAACATTTACTGAAGCGTTTAAACTTCTTATAGGACTTTTTAGCCCGAAAAACTTAACTCTTTCATAAGAGATAGAAGTGTATGAATTTAAACAGAAAGGGTAGTGAAGATTAAACTACATTTGTGTTGGTCAAGAACAACCATTGCAATGATTTTAAACTGTCAGAATAGAGTGCAAATAATTTCAAGTGTCTGATATTTGTTCGGGGACTTGTTTCAGCTAAAGATGCTGAAATTAGACGTAGAGTTCTGAATAAATTGAAAAATGAGCCAAACCTTATTCTCCAACAAATAGCAGAAGACTGTCAGTGTTTCATAAATGTATGCCAAGATTAAAAATATCAAAGAATCTGGCATAGTTCACAAAAGAAAAGTACACCAAGATAAAAAACAATTTAATTCTCCCATTAAATCAAATCAATCAAAAAAGAAACAACTTGCCCTCTAACCTGTGTGCCAGTTGTGGGTCATTACACTGGTATAAGGACTGCCCTTAGTGGAATAAAAAGTGACTAAATTGTAGCTGTGTCAGGCTAAAAGAGCTCACATTGCTGAGCAAGAAAAAAGGTTAGTAACTGCGTAAAAAACACAACATCAGATGAACAAGATGGGTTAAACATTAGGAAATACACAGAAGTACAAATCCTAAACAAAAATATAAAACTAGAGTTGGATTCTGGTTCAGATTTAACAATCATAAATCTAGATACTTGGAAAAAGTTGAGAAAACCAACCTTGCTAAAAACTAATAAAATGACCAGGTCCATGACAGGGGAGAAAATCAAGTTTACAGAGGAACTTATCACTGACGTAACTTTTCAAGGAAGGACATTAAAACTAAAAACATTCGTTTTAAAGAATACAGAAAATTTATTTGGCACTTAAACAATTTAAGTTGTGGGACATGCCACCAATTCATTTTGTCAAAAACTCGAAAATCTGACCTTTGAGGCAAATAATCTAATACAAGATTTAAAAGAAACTTTTCCAGAATTTTTTTCTAGGGTCAGTGTAATAAGATGACAGCAAAAATTCAAATTAAAAAATGACATCCAGCCAGTGTTTAAGAAAAAACAAAATGTGCCTTTTGCCTCTTTATCACAAATAAATGAAGAACTTGACAGACTAGAAAGAACCGGTGTCTTGTCAAAAATTGTGTACAGTCAATGGGGTTCACCAACCATCTATGTGAAGAAGAAGTCAAATGAGATCCAGGCCTGTGCCGATTTCTCAACAGGGCTTAATGTGACACTCAAAGACTAAAATTATTCTTTACCGAGACTGGAAGAAATTTTTGCAAAACTAAATGGAGGGAATATTTTTCAAAAATTGACCTGAGTGATGCATATCTTCAAATACTGGTGGAGGAAGAATGTTCTAAGTTGCTCTGTCTCAACCCCCATTGTAGGTTGTACAAGTTCGAATGTATACCATTCAGGCTAAAGGTCACACCGACAATTTCCGAACAAAAGACTTGCTTATTATTGTGTATATAATCGATATATAAATATATAAAACTACACCGGGGTGTTGCAGTGTTCTACTGATTATATTTCATTTGCCAGTTACTGCAGATTACGTAAATCCGATCTTAATAATATACTTGACTCCTACGTATTTTTTAACATGACAGTAGCTTGTTTATTAATGTCAGCAGGTTTTTAACAGCTGCAGGACAGAGATTTTCATCTAACATTATGGGGAGGGTAGGGCTTTACCTTAAAAAAAAAACTGAAAAATATAATGTAAGTATCTTTCATGTACTCAGTAATCTTAAAAATTTACAAAAATATTCTTTTTAATATAATGTTTTATTGAAATTTAGAGAATTTTGGCTCTAAGTTTACTACAGTTAGTTTCTGATAATGTTGTGTATGGGTGACACTATCTCTAAAATTCAGAACATACAAAAACATTTAAAATTCTTTGTAAAATATTTGGGATTGTCAGATTGTAAAAAGCTTTATAATATATGATTAGTAAATATAGTTTTACTTAATAACAATACTTCCTAAGTGTTACACTATTGAAACTGCATTTTAAAAGTTATAACAATTTTATAAATTATTCTAATTAAAATTGTAAAAATATGAAAACAACTCTTGTAAAAATTCATTTTACATCAAAAAATTTCTTATAAGACAATATTGTTTTTGTTATTAATAAAAGCAATAGTCCTAATTAAATGTCTTAGTTTTATTGCATTTTTCAGTTTTCAATTCAGAATAGATTTTCAGTAAGACAAGGTCTGATTTTACAAGAAAAAAATTGATTTAAATTCTGTTTTTAACTAATATAGTCAATAAAAATTGTCATGCTGAATTTCCATGTAAAAAATATTTTTAGTAAGATTTTCTATAAAAAAAAAATTCTAAAATAATTCTATTCATTCACTAATAAACCCTGAAAATTTAATTAAAATCCAATAATTATTTGATTTTTGTAAGAATTTCTAAATTATTTTGTCTGGCGCAAGAAAAACAAGAATTTTGAATGTTCTAAAAACGAGTAAAAAAGTGAATTAAATATTCAAAAAATAGTTTGATCGTTCCTCTTAATAGTAACATAGATTTTGATGAAAAAACCGTTTTCATTAAGTTTGGAGAATTTTTTTTATCACAGTGTGATAATTTTTAAGCAATTTTGTGGAGGTACCTACTTTGGTTGGTGACTTTTCAAAAATTTATTAAGCATATGTATAAATAAAAGAATACAAACAGGTATGTGTCAAGTATGAGGTAGGAGATAGGGTGGATATAGGAATGTTGTGCTGAGAACATAGAAAAACATGCACAAAAAAAAAAACATCAGACATTAACAAATCTACTGACCTTGATAAGATCTGTAAGAGACAAAAGATTTTCCCAAGCCGAGTCATGTAGCAGTTTTCCCAGATTGACCACCCACTGTAGAGCATGTTCTTTTATGGAAGATGCCAGTGGGTGAACTCGTAGTTCTATGCAACCTTGCACTTGGGTGAGAGGCATTTTTTCAATTTCCTCAATTGATTTATAGTAGTATTGTAGTTTATCATCAAAGTGGACCACAGATGGTTTTGTGTTGTACCATTTGTCTGCCTGGGATTGCTGCAAGAGACAAACAAAGATGAAACTATAGTTCATATTTATGGAGGTATTTTTTAAAAATCTATGTTTTTTATTTGATAACATTTAAATGTATACTCTTTAAAAATTTTGCTAAGTGTGCCGTGATATGTTTATTTGCTCCTAGGTATGCCATTGCTTGAAAAGGTTGCAAAATACTGGTTTAATGTAACAAATATCCACTGGGCTCAGTTTAATGTATAACTGAACAAATACGATATTGAAATGCAGTATAATCTTGATTTAATAGTTAAATAAGTCTTAGCAAAAGTAAGAAACAGAGAAAAAAAAAATGAGTTTGAGTGATCACAAAATTCAAATTTGCTTTGTCTTGGCCAGTTGGGTAAAATTAAGTAAGCAAGTCTTTCATAACATGGATATCATTAAGAAAAAAAACTGAATGAATCCTTAATTTTATTTTTATTTTTACTTACCTTGTCTGCACTAAGAATGGTCCTAAACTTCCTCCATTTCATGAGACTACGTTGAGTCAAAGTCAGGGTCATTTTGATGTTATTATGAAGCTGTTTCTCCAACTCCATAATATCTGAGTGATTAGCAATGTCAGGAAAAAAAGAAAAAATGTAAGGCTCGTTTTCTCCTTCAACGTGAAGCACTTCACACATGATAACGGTGCCATTCATCCAGCGGATAAACTTCTTCATCCTGACAAAGAAAAAGTAATTTCATTCAATTACAAAAAGAAAGAAAAAAACTCCTTTCATATTTGATTATTTCAATTTTAGTTCCACATTAACATTCAGAAATTTTCTAAAATACAATTGAGAAATAAGACTTCAGTTCAGAAAAAGACCACCTTTCACCTTTCTGTTAGTCTACAAAATATTATATATAATATACAGATCGATATTCCTAACAGTGGGGAATTAATAGATAAAATGAAAATGTTTAACATTGGAATTTTTTCAGTTTTTTTATTCAATTCCCTAAGAAAACAATTTTTTCAGAATCCATGTTTACAAAGCTTAATAAGTCTGTGGTGATACTGAGCAAAAGCAAGGGACCGGATGTTTGCTCTATAATGACCAGAAAGCAAATGACCAAAACTTGTCGTTGCACATCCGAGTTCGCGCAGATGTTCTGGTTGAAAAATAAAAATTAATCAAATATTAAATTTCCATTTCGCAAGCCTACGCGAACTTTATTTACCAGCCAATGGGAAGCCCAGAATCAAATACAAGTGTGAAATCCCAAACAAGCTGCTTTGATCCAAAAAGCAGATATAAAAAGCCGAGACAGAAAGCACCCAGCAGACAGACCGAAACAGACCGACGGTGACAGGTGAGAGTAATTAATATCTCCCTTGACCAAGTCAAGTGGCTACTATGCTCGTCCTTTCATTTCTCTTTCCTTCTCCCCTGTCTCAAAACTACTTACTGACCTAAGGAGCAACTACATTAAAGACATTCCTCACTCCCCACATTCTTAAGCCTTAAATCTCTTTCAGCTTATTATTTGCCATGAATATTTAACCTCCGTTGGACCTATATTCAAGTATTGCTTTAATTGTAAAACATTAATTGATATGTGTTTATATAAAAATGTTATTTTTATACTCAATTTACTTTTCTTGATTTTATAATCATTTTATGACTTAGTGGGCTATCTACCACAAGGCCAAATTCCGTTAACCTGCAACAATATACAATTACCCTTCACTAGAACGGAATCCCACTACAACTAGAAAAAGAATAGATAAGTCTCGCAAACTTGATACGGTAAGATAATTCCAATTCGACATGCTCCTGATCTCTACCATTTTATCATGGCTATATAAATTTTGTATTTTGTTATTTTTTTTTCTAATACGCATTTACTTCTTGAAATATTCAGTTCTTACTTTTGTCCATTTGGTGAACCCCTAAAATATGTCATCATACAATATGCACCTCTACACCAATTTAAATAAAGGTACAATCTCTTCAATGGAACTAGGAACTGTTTTATGTTAAAAAAGATGCAATATTCAATCAAGATGTTTAATGTTATCACTGAAAATTGCATCTCTCTTTTAAAAGCTATTGTAAAATTGAAATATCAGCCAACTTAATGACATATTAGGCACAATTGCCTGTTATATAAGTTAGGGATAATAATTGCCTGTTATATAAGTTAGGGATAATAATTGCCTGTTATATAATTTAGGGATAATAAATGCCTGTTATATAAGTTAGGGATAATAAATGCCTGTTATATAAATTAATCCAGTGGATATAAGAATTCTGAATGTCAATTAACAATTTTTTTCAATTTTAAACAAGGTACAAAACCATTGGTTGTCTGAACTAAAAAAAAAAATTTAAGTAGCAACACTATCAATTTTTTAAAAATATTTTTTAGTGATTAAAGGAAAAAAACAATCAAGATATTTCCCAAACTCTTCACAAAAGATGTTAATGAAAGATTTGGGGCATAAAAGTCACTAAGAAAAATGCTTCTGTCATAAACAACTACAGAATAATGCGTGGCATTGAATCGAGCCTTCATTTTCACATCAAAATAATTGATTGATGTAGATGTGTATAGATACCAGTGTGCATCTGCAAATCTAAGCCTAGCAAGAGTTCTTGGCTTAGAAAAAAAAAAGTGATATATCTTTAGAGATTTTATAGAGTTGTAAGCTTGACAGTGCATGAAAATAGTTAAAAGAGAGGAAGAAAAAGAAAACGTGTAACAATTTACCCATCAATACAGTCTTTGATACATTGAATGAAGAGCTTGTAAACATCGTTGGGGGTTGGATGAAGGATTACATCTGGAGCAGCAAGGAGAGCTTCAATATGAAAGAGTGGCTGAGAGGAAATCATTCCCTTGAAGTTTTTCAGGTTCACTGTCACCAACTTCAACAAATAGAAAAAAAAAAAGAGTACAAAAATTTTGTTATAATTTTTGAAAAGAGTATTGCAAAACACTAAGAAAAAACAGATGCTTACTTGTTGCCATTTTGCTTTGAGAGTGGAGTTGGCATCAGAATCAAAAATACATTTTACATGTGTGAATGAATGTAATGGAAAATATTAGAATATCTGTTTCTATTCAATTCTGATTTATTAACAGTATATGTGTGTGTGTGTGTGTGTGTGTGTGTGTGTTGAATATATGGCTTGAAATCCAGCAAGATGAATAGAATAAGTAAAGAACAAGTCGGAAAAAAGTGTCTTTAATCTGACATGTTTCACTTTAACAAGTTTCTACAGAAATTTTTTAAAGACAAATGATTTAAAAAAATTAAAACAAAATAGAAAATCCACAGAGACAGTATGTTGATTGAGGTTTGATTTCATTGGTCAGATATGTGTCACGTGTAATAAAGTAATGGATAAATATTTTAAATGTAAAGGAAAAAACTTATGTCTGTTTAAGTGTGTGCCATGTGTAATAAAAAACACTAGATGCTTATTTTTTTTCCTACCTGTTCTTTACTTATTCTATATATATATATATATATATATATATATATATGTGTGTGTGTATACACACACACACATATATATATATATATATATATAATTTTTACACATACACAATTTTTGTTAACCAGTTTCTAGTCATAATTAAATTAAAAAAATAAATAGTTTTATTAAAAAAAAGTTGTATAAAGCAAGGTTGCATAGATAACTGGTTTCCAGATGAAAAAAAAAATGTATATATATATATATATATATATATATATATATATATACAAGCAAAAAGTGTGAGAAGCTATGAATGTTTTGTTTAAAGTGTAAATTTATTGTTGTTATTATTATTAATATTACTTGCTTTTTGTACAACATATTAAGTGTCCATAATGATATTTGTGTTGCCTTCACATGTTTCGAGTCTAAAGTTGACACTCTTCAAGCGAATAAACTTGTGACTTTACATATCAAGATACATTTGTATTGTGTATATATAGAGATAAAACACATGCACACATGAGGTACACTCACAAAGTCATACCGAACTATGTACTAACGGACCAACATCACAAACAACTATTTTATAATAATAATTTTAATATTCACGCACCTCACCAAGACGTACCAGGCCACCCACCAATGAGCCCACATAACGAGCCACTATTTTATAACACAAACAGACACAACTACAAAAGATTCCCTACAACACAAAATGGACAACACTACTACTAAAATCCCTGTATCGAAATATACACACCCACCCAAGATCACCCAGATATGCCAATACCACAGTTTCCAACCCAACACCTACCACCCAGAAGTTTCAAAACAAATAAATAAAGGTACCTTACCAACTAGAAAACATTTTTAGAACATCCGATCTGGAGGAAAAGACCAATTTAAAAAATACAAAACCCATTATTATTAATCTTTCACTCATATTCTTTAAAAGAAGAGGAAATAAACCTTCTAAAGTTAGATCTAAAATTCTTCCCCAAAAAGTAACATTCAGTCAGTCAGTCAGTCAAGTGCAATACATGACACATGCTAGGGCAATCATGTCTTGAATCAGACATGGTTGACTGGGCAGAAGTTTATCCTGCAGTAGGTTGCTATTACTTTCTGCAGTAGACTGGTTGCCAGCCAAGGTTATAGAATCCAATCTGGCCTGTTATTTAACCCATAACTGGAACGAAGAGATGGATTAATACCTTTCCCAAGGATATTTGCAAATAACATTACAAATCTAAAAAAAGACCTTAAAGAATTTGAATGGAAATTTAAACTTATAGAAACATTACACAACAACAACAATACTATAAATAGCTCAATAGTAAAAAACAAATCTAAATATTTCCCAAATAAGAACAACAATTCAAATGAAATGAACATATTCTTTGAAAAAGATCTGGGACACAGATCTTCAAAACAATTACAACCCCCATAACAATTTCACACACAAACAAAAACTAGCATTAGAAAACATCTGTGAGAACAATGACATAACAATAAAGGAAATAGACAAAGACATTATGGATAAAACTTACAAAACAAATATTCAAGATATGCTAGGAGACAAAAATAACTACAGATTAATCAACCATAATATAGATGAAAACATCGCATAAAAATAAAAAGAACTCACAGCAGAATACTAACAAAAAAAGAAAAAGATTTTCGTACAGACTTTGTTTCAAAAACCAGCAGTTTTTACAGACTCCCAAAGATAGACAAATCAAACACAATTAAAGCAGCTATCCAGGAACAAAAATCAGAATATATTCACACCCCAAACTCTACAAGTAGACTGAGCAACTTAATAGATAAAATATTATAACCATACCACAAAAGGATGTGCGTTGTGGTGCAGTGGATATCGGCTCGGAACGAGAAATATAAAAATAAAAAGCTACATCAGAGACAGCATACATTTTCTAAGCTTCAGACCACAAAAAGTAGACCAAGATACACTCATAGTAACATTTGACGTGAACTGCCTGTACAGCAACATACTCCGTTGCATTTTGAATTGAAAAACACCCAGAAATATTTCTCACATGTTTCACAAAAGAATTATTATTATACAAGGTATAGAACTGATTTTAGACAACAATTTATTCCAATTTAACAACCAAAATTATATTCAAACAAGTGGTAACATGATGGGGAGAAAAATGGCACCCACATATGCAACAATCACACTAGCATATGTAGAAGAAAATGAAATAGGAGATAAATATGGGGAAGACATAAAAACAGAATTCACTAAATCATGGAAGAGATATCTAGATGATTGTTTTATCTTTTGGAGATCAACATGGGGAGACACAAATAAACTACACAATCTACTCCAAAACTTGCACCCCAAAATTAAGTTCACACTTGAATATAGCTATAATAAATTGCCATTCCTAGACATATTCATAAAAACAAAAACAATTACATCATCACAGACACCCAACAACACCTCCATTTCAAGAGACACCACCCTAAAAATTGTCTAAAATCCATCCCCTACTCCCTAGCAAGATGAATTTGTCCAATAGTAGCTGACAAAACCCTTCATAAAATACGCCTAGAGGAACTATGAAAAACATTACAAATAAGAGGATACCCCCACTCCACTAATAAACAAGGGTTTCCAACTGGCAGAAGAAATACCATTAGATTCTCTCTGGAACCCAAAAAACAACAAAAAAACATGAAAAAGAAGAAAACATTCTAGCATACATCTCCACAACAAAAGTAACCCAGAATTATTTACAAAGATAAAAAGACACATAGAATTACTCAACTAAAATCATGAAATAAAAGAAATTGTAAAGACTAAAATAATTAAAAGCTAATGCCAACCCCAAAATTTAAAAAACATCCTAACTTCATCAAAATTCAAGCAACACACAACACAGGGGGTCACAAAATGCAACAAAAAAGATGTGGGTTATGCAACATAATAATAGAAGGAAACCACTTTAAGTTGGAAAACACATGAATGCGAAAAAATATATGTGGGGGTAACACAAAGCCTAAATAAAAGAGTAGCCATGCACAGAAGTAACATTAAACTAGCCAATAACAGGAAATTATACCCCTCCCAACGTTTATACAAAAATACAGGAGGTAAATTCAGAGTAATGCCTATCTACCAAAAGGCAGATTACAACATGCTAGTGATGCAGGAAGAAATATTTATAAAAAATACAAACCTTCCTTCAACAAAACAAAATGAAAAACCTAGAACACACACACACAAATTCAAATGGGATAAAAAAAAAATAAAAGAATTCACGAACCATTGCAAAAAATAGTATTCCAAAAACAACAAAAAGAACTAGATGACCTGTCAAGTAGAATTGAATCAAAATCGCTGAAAACAATTTTGAAGTATAAACATGAAATCAAATTTTGCATGTGAGTGTCAAGAAATTTTATGATGGATAAAACTTCAGCGAGAAAATTCTTGTTTGTTCAGCAACAATATTATTTGGTGTGATGATGTATATATAGTTCTTGCTTCTACATAAATGTGTAGGTAGGTGGTGTGTGTACAGATTTGTACATACATATATATATATATGCATATAGGTATGTATTTTGTGTAGGGGTGTGTGTGTGTATGTATATATATATATATATGTATATGTGGTTATATGTGTGTATATGTATTTAAATACATGTAAGTATATATATATATATATATATATATATATATATTTATTTTTCTTTAATCCAAAATTAAGGTAAATTCCAAGAACCTGATCCTAATTAATATTAAAAAATGATGCAGGGGGAGAGCTCAATGTACTTAAGATTACAGAGCCAATATAAATTAGAGAAAATTTTCAAAATTAAAAAGTGTCTAACAGAGATTTCACATCACTTCAGTGACATGGTTCCACTCCAAAATGAAGGAAACATTGGGACAAAAACATTTAGAGTTAAACGTATTGGTCACTATCTAGCGAGCGTCTTCCATGTGATATTTGATATCTCCCTCACTTTCCGTCTTTCTCTTATCTTGTCTCTATACACCCTTTATTTTCCACCCCTTCCGGCTTGTTTAACCCAATCCTCAGCTTATCCTCTTTCGTCTATCAGGCCAAACACACGATTCCCACATCCCTCCACTTACAAAGAAAAAACCAAAAACAGACTGACCTTAAAAGAATTCTCAAATCTTGACCATTTACTTTTACCTCCCCCACCTTTGTCCCAATGTTTTCTTCATTTTGAAGTGGAACCATGTCGCTGAGGTGATGTGGAATCTCTGTTAGAGATTTCATGTTGAAATGTGCATCCGACACTTTTGAATTTTGAAAATTTTCTCTCTCTCTCTATATATATATATATATATATATATTAATTCAGATACTTTAATCCAAGCGGAAAAGGCAGGAAGGTAAATTCCAAAAACCCGATCCTAATTAATATTAAAAATTTTATTTTAATATTAAAAAATGATACAGGAAGAGAGCTCCATGTAATAAAATATTACAGAGCAAATATAAATTAAAAAAGGATTAATTCAATGATGTTGGATGATCATTTCGATATGAAAATCCCCACGGGGGATAACACATCACCTCAGCAACAGAAAAATCCTTTCAGAAACTGGAGAAAAATCAGTCTAATTTTCCTTTTTAAATAGATTTGCAAAGAAATTAAAAAAAAAAAAGAAAAAGAAAAAGAAAAAAAGAAAAAGATAAAACAAAATAAAATCAAATAAACAAGAAAAAAAAAATTGACATCGTCTGGGTTCGCAAAAAAAGGAAAGAGAATTGTAACTTAAAATTAACCGACGGCCGTGTTGAATTGATGTAAGGTTAAGCAACACTGTAAAAAGGTGGGAGATAAGAGAGATAAAGGAAGGAAGGGAAGGAAAAAGAAAAGAAAAGAAAGAAAAAAATTTTTATATATTACAGACGCTGGACGTATTCAAAAACCTAACTTCCCAAAAACGTTGAAGTATTAGAAAAAGGCCTTTACTTAAAAAGGCATAATTATTTTTAAAGGGAATAAAAAGATATAGGATTTAAAATATATATATATATATATATATTTATTTATGAATGTGTATGGATATGTATGGGTTGTGTGTGGGTATATTTATATATATTATTTGCCCATTTCTCATTTTAGACCTATTATAATATTATCCCAATTTTATTTTTATTTCTATTAGTAGATTTTAAATCATCTGCAATGGTCCATCCATATTATTATCATTTTAAACAAATTGTTTCACCTCTGAAGCCTTGTCACCTTGGCTACTGAAAATTTATTTTATGTCTCATTTTTTTGCTAACTTTCCCCTGTCTACCCCATTTGCCATTTGTCTTTTCTTTTTCCTTCCCCCCTGCCAACTACTTCTATTCCTGTGACATGGTTAAATTTTGATTTTTGATTCCTTAATACAAATGTAATCTAAAAGCTTTCTTCTAATATTGAGTCATGAATCTCTATCTCTGCCCCTCTGTTTTTTTCATGTCTGGACGACAAATTAAAAAAAATTTTTTTTCTTTCTTTATCCCTCATCCATTTTTTTTTTTAAACTTCATGTGTATGGATATGTTTTTTGGGATCCTTCCAGTATGTGAATTTTTGTACCATATTTGAATTAATAAATTTTTGTTTTTGATCGTTGCAGAAGAAGCGAGAATTTTTCTCGCTAAAATAGCTATTCAACGAATGTTGAATTCGAAATTTTTTATATAATATACCTATTTGGCTCTGTAAATAGATAATACTATTTACATCAAGCCCTCCACCTGGATCATTTAATAAAATTAATATTAATAGGATCTGTTTTTTGGGATTTTACCTATATGCTCTTCTTTTTTTTTTATTTAATATATATATATATATATATGGCAAAGTAGAAAATATGTACTTGTGATATGTTTTGTTTTTTAGGATTTCATTGGACTACATTTGCTGTTGGTACAAGTACACATGCAAATGAACAAGGGGTGCAGGGGATTTAAAAATTTTTTGTTTATATACCTATCCAAATTAATTTAGAGTCTTTTTCTTGTTATCACTTTTGTTAGTAGGGGGGGGGTATTACACACTGTGATAATAGAAGATCTGCTAAGAATGATGAAATGTTCTAAGAGCGAAGACACAAATTTACTGTAGATGATCAAGACAGTTTCAAGATATAGCAAATTGTTTTCTCCTTTGATCAGAATAGCATTTTTTTATGTCAAAATTGTGGTAAAATTCTAAAGTACCCAGCACCTCTAGTTTGTATGCATGTGAAGTTGTACCAACCAACAGAATAAATTTAGTCATCTGAAGTCCTGAAGGATGAAATATGTCACAAGTAAACTTTTTACACTTTGTCATACAATGTCCCCAATATTGTGCTTGATATTTATATTAATCATCTAAATACAAGCCTGTTTCACTGTATCAAAGCTCATCAGTGTGGTTAGACACATATCTAAACTTATTTATAAATGGAACTTTGTCTGTGTGTGTGTCTGTGTGTGTATCCGTTACTTATAAACTCCAAAATGGCTGAACCGATTTTCTTGAAAATTTACACAGTTGTACTATAAGTGTCTGCGAGTGTTCTTAGCTAGGTTTTGTGTTGAGGTACCCCCGATAAATATTGAAAATTGATAATCAAAAAAATCGGGTTATAGAAGGAGTGGTCCAATTTTAATCAAATTTGATACACTCATAGACAAAGACATAAGAAACGATATTCAGAAGTTTCAAGGTTGCAGTTCTTACAATAGCACAGAAAATTTGATATTGATACCAGGAAATCAAAATTTGACTTACATCCATTCATTTTTCTTTCACTCTATGGGTTCGCTTTAACTGGAATCAACTATTGCTTTTTAGTCTTTCGTGCCAACGTCCAAAGAGTCTGAACTCCAGGACCATGAATTAGTTTTAAAGCAATGCCGGGCTATACTGCTAGTATATATATATAAATAAGCAGCTTCCAAAAGAGTCTACTCAGGTTGCATACAACAAAAAATGTATGCTCTATGTTAGAAGTCTGCAAACACCAGTCTACGGATAGGTACCTGTTCATGGATCATTTGCTAGCTGGCCACAAAAATTGTTTCAAGTTATATGATAAATAAATTAAATATTGAACTTTAATTTAAAAAGATTTGTTTAAATATTCAATATTCATCTACTTAGTACTATTTATCATAATTGTAAGTACATTTTATAATTAATGTATATTTTTGCAATTAAAATATTTATTTGCAATAATTTTTCAACTAATTTTCAGATTATGGTGAGTAGATATTGTTGGGATGATAGTGTAATAGGTATTGATTTATGGACACTAAACATGCAAGGGTGTAAGTCAGGTTGAAGCCCAGACATGAGGGTCAAAAGATTACACACTTTTTATTCCCTTTAATAAATTGCTTTCTTTATTGAAATGCACTTAAATTACACACTTGTGCCACAACTGGTCTGTGGAAAGATTGTCCAGCATAAAGCCAGTCTGTGTGGTATAAAAAATCTTCTCTCTGCTATATTGAATTCTTTATTTTACTTCAAATCAAATTTCCAGTGAGCAGTGACTGACCATGACTGCTAGTTTCTTGGCTATATATGCAGAAGTATTAGTAAGAAGAGTTGAAACTTTGTCAGTCCATGAAAATGGATAAAAGGAAAAAATAAACATTTGAAAAAGAGTTTAAGAGAAGCTTTACCTTAATCAGAGTCTCATAGATTTTTCTTTCCCAGAATTGGTAATATTGATAAAGTTTTGGTGAACTGCCTGTGTTTGTATGCACAACAATGCCTTCCATCTTTGTAATCAAGGGTCCAATGGATTTGTATTGGCGTGCTAAGACCTCAATATCTTTGCTTCGTTCTTTTTCAATGTGTTCAAAAAACTCCTGGACAAAAATAAGAATAGCCAAATGACAGAGATCAGATGCAAAACATATTCTCAGATTAACAGAAAAATGGACAAAGGCATGAAAGTAGGTTTACTATAACAATAGAAGCATATCCACAGGCGATCATCAGTTTTAAATCTTAATAACTGATGCTCAATCAACAAGGACACAACTTTTTATGTTTATTTATTTTGTCTTACAAAATTATGGCACAAGGCCCAAAAAAGGGAGAGGGAACAAAACTTGGGTTGGTCTGCCACTAACTATCTTATACCTAGCTAATCCGACTCACGACCCATGATTTATGGTTGCTGTGTAATATTTGCTCTTTCCAGCTTTTGATGGCAGAAGTCTGCAAGAGCGAGACATACACGTTCTTCTTCTATGTACCATGTTCCATCAGAACATTGTTAATCATGGTTCTCCACAACTTCCTGTCCTTTGTAGCTTTCCCAAACTCTGCTCTGCCATCCATTCATTCAAGCTCACCGAGTCGGTTAGGAATTGTTTTCTTCTGTACTTAAAAAAAGTAGGTTAATAGATTGCATGATGTATAATTGCTGATAAAAGTATGTAGGTAGAATAGTTATAATTTATACTTATTTACGGGCACATGGGTTACCATCAGACCCAAATTTGAATTGCACGTGTGAAGGCGGGTGACATTTATTATTTAGACTGAGGGACATGATACCAATTTAACAGCATTGGGAAGTGCCTGAAAACTGTAAAACGTGTTGACCCAAGTCTAGTGAATAAAACTGAGTAGACAAAACTATTTGGAAACCATTGATGTTAATCCAAAGTAACAAGTCATTGTGACAAAGGTTTGAGTGTTTGGGCATTCTTCAACTACTGATTATGTCAGATTCTGTGCTCTTTCTCAAAGACTGTAATTAAAGTCCGTTCAGAATAGCTATTGTTTAAATCACAGATTGGCTCTATGTGTATTGAAGAAACAGAACTGTCTGAGCAGGTGTCTGCAACAAGGATTAGCTAGCCACCTTAGTAAATGGGTATACTTGGAAATCAGCAGCCATTATTATTATTATTATTTCAGTGCTCAATATTTGTCACAATTTGATGGTCAATAAAATACAGACTTTACAAGGGTATCTGCAGTGGAAGCATTTACTTAATTCATCCAAGCTCTAGGAATGCTTACGATGAGCTTCAGCAAGTGAACCTCCCAAGACATAATATCAGTTCCCTGGAGGCAATATAATGTTTACAATGGTTTTGTTCTTGCATCTTACATGTTAGCAAATCAGTTAGTTAAGTGCCATATGGGATACACACTTGGGCGATCATGTCTCAAAAGAGACATGACTGACTGGGCAGAAGATTATCCCACAGTAGGCTGCCATTACTTTCTGTGGTAGACTGGTTGACAACCAAGGCTATAGAACTCAATCTGTCCTGCTATTTTAATCCATAGCTGGAGGGAGAAAAAAATGGCTTAATACATTTCTCAATGGATTAATACATTTCCTTTTGTGCATAAGTGAATGCAACGAGTTCAAGTGGATTCAAACTCGGCTCTCCGATTTCTTGTTACAAGCCGATATCCACTGCACCACCCATGCACGTTAGCAAATATGGTATTTAAGAGGAAACATTTTAAGCAACCACAATTTTCAGATAATAAAACTGATTAATCAATGTGTAAATAATACTCACCTTGCAGGTGGGTAAAGTGTCATATTTTTGTGGGGGTGGCCCTTTAAAAAGGTTACAGTTCTCAATTGTCACCAGTCGTTGCATGATATCTCGAGCATTTTTCTGGATTTGGTTGACAAGAGATTCAAATTTGCTTAAACTCTGAGAAACAAAGGAGAAAATATCAAAATGAAGAAAATAATGTAAATTCTTTAAAAGCAATTTTACTCAGTACATTGCATAAATTAATCTATCCTAGAAGAACGTACAGAAAATCATCATTGTTTCCAATTTTTCTTTCATGAAATTCTAACTCATCACAAATGATTTTGAAAAGAAAGTTTATTGCAGAAACTGCAGATCATCTGAATGTCTGTCTGTTAAAAGTTTAAAAAAATGTGGTGTATCGTATTTTGTATTAAATTTTACCTCTACATTTTTATAACATTTTATTAATGACAAGTAAATAGATTTTTCATTCTTATCTGGAAAATACAAAACAAAAACCCAAGATGCTTCAGGTCTTTTAGCTCATCACATAATTATCCAGTAAAAAATATCCTATATTTTTTTTAGCTTTTAGTCTTATAGATGTCATTTTTATATATTGGATAATAAATGAAACGCAAGAATTAAAACAAATAAAATGTAGAAAAATACTTGAATTCCATTCATTTAATTTCTTAATCATGATAAAATATATTTTTTATAAACTGTGTGAAAGAAGGAGAGAGAAAGAAATTTGATCAAACAATTATCAACAAAATTGTTCCTTTTTCAATGACATTATGAGCTGAGGACACTGTTTACGTTCTATAAAAATATACACTTTAACCTTGAAAAAATATCTTTAATATCTGTTAAAATCCTCACTGAGTTTTTATTTCTAAAAAATTAAAAATTTTCAAAACTCATGCCAACAGATTTAGATTTCTTTAATTTTTATTACCACTTTTAAAAACCAATATTTTGGTGTGAGGGTTATGACCTGAGATTAATTTTGACATCACAAAACATGAATTATCTGTCATCTCATTTGAAATTTCTAGCAGACAATATTCGAGGCAAGAACAAATCTAAAGAAACTAGACTGCTTACTGTTTCACAGCGTACAATGAAGTCCCGAATACAAAGTGAATTCCAATTAAGTCGTTTTGAGCCAGCTTGAATTATGTGACGCAGATCATGAAGGTGTTCTTCCAAGATGCTTATCTGAAGGAAGATAAAATTTTAACTCAGTTCATCTCCATAAACAATCATTTGACTTGGGAAAAAAGGTGTACTTAGTAAAATATAATTAGGTATTACATCAGCGATTATGTAAATTGGGTTAGTGAAAATTTTAATTCTGTTAATAAAGAAACTGTTTTTTTTTTCTTTAAATGGTAAACAATATTTCATACTTCAAATATGACATGCCAGCCCCCCAAAAGTGACCTTTCCTTTTATTGATGTTATCTGTTTAATTGTGATTGCCTTGACCTCAAAGGAATTTCTGCTTTCAAAGTCATACATTACATTAAGTTACTTTAGAATTGGTTTTTAGTGCCTATGAAGCAGATTTCCTATTTGTGTTGTCAAATTATATTGGCCATACCACTACAAAATTAACTCAAAGACTGACACTACATCTATCAGAACAGAGCTCAATTTGATCTCATTTAAATACACATGGATACTTACCAAACCCTATCCAGAATATACTTGTCAACAACACAAATATCATAGAATCATCCACATGCAAAAAAAAGCCTAAAAATAATGGAGGCCTTGTTGATAAAAAATAAAAACCCAACACTCAGTAACATCAACTACAAACCCGCTAAAAACATGCTTACTGTGTTTGATATATAACACGTACCACTACTCCAGATTATACATAACACCACTTATATTCTGTCACACATAAGATAACATTCATCCTCAAAAATGGTTAAAAGTATAGCCGAAAGTGCTTGGATAAACATAACATTTATAACATTTAAACAATTTTTATATCATTTATGTCCTCAAAAGAAAGAAATCATAAGATCACATGAAAAATTACATAAAAAACTCAAACATCACATTTTGTCTGTCATTTTTAATGAAACCTGCATAAAAACCTGCCCAAATATACAATATATATATATATATATATATATGAGAGAGAGAGAGATGGATATAAATAAGTGTGTGTGTGTGTGTGTGTGTATATATATATATATATATATATATATAAACTTATTTATAAATGGACCTTTGTCTGTTTGTGTGTGTGTGTGTGTGTGTGTGTGTATCCGTTACCTATAGACTCCGAAAGGGCTGAAGCGATTTTCTTGAAAATTTACACAGTTGTACTATAAGTGTCTGCGAGTGTTCTTAGCTAGGTTTTTTGTTTAGGTACCCCCGATAAATATCGAAAATCGATAATCGAAAAAATCGGGTTATAGAAGGCGTGGTCCGATTTTAATCAAATTTGATACACACATAGACAAAGACATAAGAAACGATATTCAGAGGTTTCAAGGTTGCAGTTCTTACAATAGTGCAGAAAATCGATAATATATATATATATATATATAAAAGGCAAGAAGTTTGTGTGTGTGTCTGTTTATCTGTCTGTATGTCCTTTATACAAATCCACAATTTTTATCCGATTCTCACCAAACTTCACACAAATATTCTTTAGGCTGAGTCTGAGCTTCAGGAACATGGATTAGTTTTAAAGCTTTCATTACACACGAGCAACGCCGGGCTATAGTGCTAGTATATATATATATATATATATATATATATACACACACACACATACCAATATGTAGCATAGTTGACAGAATATAAGAGTTGATGTATAAGACACACCCCAATTTCAACAGGGAAAAATCAAGAAAAAATTATTAATTAATGAAATTAGTAAAATTATTATTAAATGGTACAGCCTAGGCTATATTTATGAGGTATGATTTTGGTTAAAAAAGCCATGATTACAATTAAACAAAAAATAATAAGAAAAAAGAATACAAGCCTATAAAAATTTTATTATATCCAAAGGTAAGAAAACAAAATAAAACTCATACAATTATTACAATTGAACAAAACAGTACAAAATTACCATCAAAATTTTCATTCTACATATGGCATATAAGAGGCAGGGGAATTTTAAAAGATATTTTTACTAAAAAAAATATGTGCCTTATATGCCATCAAATGCGATAAATATTTATCAGATGTTAATAGAACGGAGCCGAATGCAATATCACAGAGCAAAAAGTATAATAAATATACATATTATCCTATGTTTTAAGCAATAGTCATAGTTTCATGAATTATGCAATCATCATATTAAGAATTGATTGTTTTTTGATTTGAATTATTATTTTAAGTGTTCACATTTCTGAAGTTAAAGTTGTTATAAATTGTAAATTGGATGTGCCAATATTTTTATTTATTAAATGTATAATTTAGTTAGGTTTATACTAGAACCCAAAAATAAAATAGGAAACTAAAATCGTGGGAGAAAAAAAAAAAGAAAAATGCATGTTCATACAGTTTGTTATTTGTGATTTTTACCTGTCTATCACTATAAATCTATAATCTGCCACTCTAAATTTAACCAAAAATTACTGCCTAATTAGCAACCAAGACTTAAATATTATCATGCAAGTAAAAAAAAAAATCTATCCTATTTTCATGACAGCTGCCTGTGGACCAAAAAATAATGCAGCTTTCTGCATTGCTATGGGTGCATTTGATTTGGCAAGGACCTGTAAATTGGTTGCATTTTGTCATTGTGGACACTAAGGTATCTCTTTGAAATGAAAAATACCAGATTATACAGAGAAGACAAATTAATCCTTCTAGAAATAGAAGTCCACAACGATTTTAGTTTTCTATTTCATTTTTGTGCTTCAGTATAAACCTAACTAAATTATACATTTAATAAATAAAATATTGGCACATTTGATTTACAATTCATAATGATCTTAACTTAAGAATAAGTACCAAATACCTAATACCTAAAATAACAATTCAAATCGAAAAATGGCCAGTTCATAATATGCACTTGATGATTACATAATGCATGAAACTTCAAGTCATGCCTAAAACGTAAAATAGTGTGTGTGTGTGTATAATTAATGTGGAGAAGTTTGCCACTTAACTGAACAGTCATGCTGACTTCAAAGTTTTGTGAAGGAACCATCATGATGGTTTCACTTGTCAGGGCTTAATTTTAATCTGCTCAAGCATCATAACGGTACCTTCACAAAACTTTTAAGTTGGCATGACTGTTCAGTTCTTCTTCACATTAATCCTCTTAACACTCTAACTTGATATTGAGCACTTTGAGACAAAAATACCTGGTTGCTAAAATTATCAGTAAACCACTGAAAAAACAAGTCTTGGGCAGTAAGCAATATCACAGCTCAACATTATATTATATTTGAACAACAAATTTATACCACAGAATTTATATATTATTTTGAAAATTACTTTTTTAGTTTTACTGTTTATCATTATTAATTTTTTGTATGTTTGTTTTTTTTGTACTAGCAAATCATTTTAGAGAAGGTTCTTTTTAAAGAATGACCTCTGTTATTTTTTGAAATAATATATTAATGAGAGAAAGAAAGGCATGCCCATATACCTCAAGGATATTTGTTCTTACATGTATGCAGGTGTTTAAACATATTTTAATTGTTATAATTTATGTTTTCCTAATTATAATCCCTTGATAATCTTCCTACATTAATCCTAAAACTTAAAGACAATATAAACTCAGGAACTATAAATCCTAATAGCATTTGAATAATTTTCATTATTTTACAAGAATTAGCCAAAGATTGAAGCTACAGACCTCGGCAGTATTCAAGAGAGACAGCAGACTGTAGTAATGCTCCAACATATTTTTCAGGCTTTCTGTATAGCGAATATATTTTTCTTCCTGAGAAATAGAAGAAACAAAAAACATTAACAGATTCAGAAAAGTCATAAATTGATCTTCATAAAAAAAAAAAGTCACAAATTGGTTTCAGAACACAAGAAAAAATTAATACATAAGAGTTATGTTATTGAACCAGAGAGAAACACTCTTATTTTGACATGCTGGTCTTGCAAGGCATTGAGAGTCAACTATTGGATGGCAACTAGTCTAGAAGGAAAAACTCTGAATTCAAAACCTCTAACTATGGCTAAAATAGTAGGACAGTATCTGGGCTCTGCAGCCATGGTTGGCAACTAGACTAGGAGAGGGACAACTCTGAATTCAAATCTGGAGCTGGAGATACTTAGACATGTCTGCTTTTATTGTTCTAATGAATATTATTTTATGAAACTACTGATGAATAGCGATTATTTTTTTGAGAGCTAGTTGTAAAAATTATATTGATTGGAATTGATCTTTTTAATTATTTTTTTAAAATAGCTGATTAAAACCCTTTTTAGCCGTGTTTCATTGCAATGTAATTTTCTTTATTAAAAATCTTCTAAAAATAAAATATACTTTTCTGAAACTTTATTTGAGGAATATTAGCTGATTTAAAGTGTAATTAATCTGATTAGAAACAAATATTTACTTTAAGTAAAAAAAAACAAAAAAAAAACAGAAAAATTGATTTTTAAGACAAATAGTAGCAGTTTTTTATGTATCTTTTAACATCCATCAAGCACTTAACAAGCACTGATAAGGTGTTGACATGTTAGTTGCTGTCATACAGATGAAAAAAATTCTAAAATTATTTTAAAAATTTTGCTATGTGATGATTTGTATTAATTTTTTCAATTTTCACTTATAGTCTTCACTTAATTTAATAACCCAACAAGGACAAAATCTTTAAA
Organism: Ascarosepion bandense; assembly: GCA_037127315.1. NCBI lineage: Eukaryota > Metazoa > Mollusca > Cephalopoda > Sepiida > Sepiidae > Ascarosepion > Ascarosepion bandense. Next base: position 239,526 of record JBBBDQ010001578.1, read on the forward strand.
AGATTTTTGTAACTATAAATTATTATAATTTAAAAAATGAAAACAATTCTATTCAGTGTAATTTTTTAAACAATAATGTCCTTAATATATATCATTTATAAAAGCAATTAAAAGCTTATCAATCAAAGCAATTAAAAGCTTATAATGTCATAGTTTTATTGCATTTTTTATTTTACTATTCAAAGCAGATTTTCAGGAAAGGAGCCACTGTTTGAAAAAAAAAAATTAGATGAGTTACATTTTCAAAACTGCCCTGTGCTTAACTAATAAAACAAACATTGCAGACAAAAAATTAATTTTTAGAAATTAGTTGGGGTGGGGTAACATATGTAAAAAAAAATATATATGTTTACCAAAATTTTCTAAAAATAATCATTTCATAAATAAATCCATTTATTTGTGAATAAGTCCTGAAAGTTTCATTAAAATCCAACAGTTATTTGATTTTTGCGAGGATTTAAAAATTAATGTTTTTTTTTATCATAAAAAATGAATGTGTTTTTACCAGAAAAAGGTGCGAAAAGATCCATAGTACACGACTGATGCAGAAAGATTTTGAATGTGTTAAAAAGGATTGAAAACATTAAAAATAATTCTGAAAATACTTTGGTCTTTCCTTTTAATAATAAACATTTTGACAATAAAACTTTATTTATACTTGAGTTTGGGGCCTTTTTTTCATCATACCATGCTGTTTTTTTAGCAAATTAGTTGAGGTACCTAGAAAAGTATATAATAAAATAAAATTACAACTAAATTACCCTAAATATGTGTTTCAATTTACTCATGATTATACAATTAATATGGATTACAGTAAATGTGTAAGAGGGTGAAGGTGACTATCTAATTGAGGAGGAAATAACACTCAAACCTAAATTGGCTTGAGACAACGAATGAATTAACTGATGCAAGGCTGTCTTTTTAGGCATGAAATGTCAAGAGAAAATATGAATGGGGAGTGGAGTAAAATGACAAAAAAATAAATAAATTACAAATATTAGTTATAATAAATTAAATTGTCAGTGAACAGAACAGAGATGAAGTTTGAACCAGGGGATAACATAGCAAAACATTTTAAACAGTTCACAACTAAATCAGCCTCAGATACTTTACCCCTACTTTCGCTGAAATCAGTTGAATGACAAATAGAACATGAATAACTTTGACCTTTTGTCATTAGATGTTATTTGATGACCTGTTAAATGTTATTCACCCAAAAATACTTATGAGAAAAACTTGACCAAGAAATTTTACAAGCAAGATTCTTGGCTATCAACAAATTGGTATCTAATTTTCAAACAAAACATGTGAGTAATTTTGCTTACTGCATCATCTTGTTGATATTTACACACTATCTACAATATAAAACATGAGCACAGACAAAAAAATTTGTAGACATTCTGCAGACTGTCTACAAATTTTTTTGCCTGTGCTCATGAAGGCGGGTTCACATTGTAATCGTTATTTATAGACATGTCATCAATTTCTAAATGAAGGCTGTTGTTGTATAACAAAAGGAAAGTTGTAAGAAAAACATACACACAATCCTTACTGAGAAAATATTCATGAATTTAATGGCGATTCCCCTCAACACACACTTTCTCTTATATTGCAAGACAAACATAATCCATAGGACGATTCCAGTATTAGTTGCCTCCAAATTTTGTGAGGCTTACTTCTTTTTCACTGAACTTAAACCCCATGTCCAGATACTGTAAATAAATTGTTGTTGTAAAATTAATGCTGCAATTTTCCTTTTTTCAAAAAAGAAAAAAAAAAAGGTAATAGAATTAGAGTGGGTTGAATGATGTTCTGAATATGTATGCAATACTGTTTCAAGTTCCCTCCACAAGCACCAAAGATGAGTGAGAGTTGTAAATTATGCTACCTCTACACCATGATGCCAGGAGTTGGGCCTGTGTGTTATGAGTGAATACACACAGGAAGATGTTGCTCTCCAAGTCTATGTCACACATACCTATGACCGTCATTGAAGGCAGAACTTGTTCTCATCACTTAACACTAGAGAATGTCATTCAAACATCCAGACAATCCTTTCACAAAACCACTGTTTGTGTGTACAATGGTGGTGTGATGTTACTGTAAATTCAGCTGAAAACGCACAAGTGACCATAGTCTTGCAACGATTAAGCAATTTAGAATGGTCAGTGTTGACTTTCCTGGAGCCACATTTCTGTTGAGCTCATACTGCTGGCATCATACTTTCTGCTACAGTTGTTGTTACAATGTATGGGTCTTGGTGAGTGTTTGTATCACATAGACATTATCCAGAGACTGGTCCACCACATGGAAAACATCCAGAGCCGGGTCCACCACATGGAAAACATCCAGAGCCGGGTCCACCACATGGAAAACATCCAGAGCCTGGTCCACCACATGGAAAACATCCAGAGACTGGTCCACCACATGGAAAACATCCAGAGACTGGTCCACCACATGGAAAACATCCAGAGACTGGTCCACCACATGGAAAACATCCAGAGACTAGTCCACCACATGGAAAACATCCAGAGACTGGTCCACCACATGGAAAACATCCAGAGCCTGGTCCACCACATGGAAAACATCCAGAGCCTGGTCCACCACATGGAAAACATCCAGAGACTGGTCCACAACATGAAAGCACCACTGATACATCAAGCACAACAAATTTTCTAAAGGTTCTCAAAGGTTAACAATTTGACCACTTTCAAACAGCTCAAATTGAACAAAAGCACCATGACAGCTGCAAGCATTGGACTTCTTTGACAACACTGAACCTTATCACAGCCTGTCAGATCTATACCCAAACAATGTATGATTAGTGACAAAATGAGTCACAAGATGGCTGAAGTCTTGAAAATTTTGTCAGAAAACTAAATACATGCTACCGATATGCTAATAACCTTTACAGAGTACATGCTCCGGACCCTCGATGAGTCAGGTAAGGCTCGTGCAGTTGCTCTGGACATCTCCAAGGCTTTTGAAAGGGTCTGGCACTCAAGCCTCCTTTGCAAGCTAAGGGGTTACGGCATTACCGGATGCCTGCTTGACCTAATCCAGTTCTTTTTAAACAACCGCAAAATGAAGGTCGTATTGAATGGGCATGCCACTTCATCCTACAGCACGAATGCCGGTGTCCCCCAGGGCTCTATCCTGGGCCCGATGCTCTTCCTTATTTTCATCAACGACCTCCCAGATGAGATCAAGTCCCAAGTAGGCATCTATGCAGATGACACCACAATATACTCCCGCACAAGTAAGAAACCTGGCATGGTGGACAGACATAATCTCGCTGCTGACCTTGAACGGGATCTACATTCTGTGGTGAATTGGGGCAAGAAGTGGCTTGTCAACTTCAATGTGTCCAAGACCAAGCTGTTGTCTGTCAACCATCACAGGCAACCTCTCCTGCCTCACATAAGCATGGACCAAGTGATTCTCCCTGAGTGCAATACACTGCGCCTCCTCGGCCTTACCCTCTCTTCTGATCTCAAGTGGAACCGCTACATCGAATCCATAGCTAAATCCACTGCTAAGAAGGTTGGGTCACTGTGTCGATCCAGGATGTTCTTTCTACCTGAATCCATCCTGCATATATACAAGTCAACCATTCGACCCTGCATGGAGTACTGCTGCCATTTATGGTCAGGCGCCCCTGCCGCTCACCTCAGTGTTCTCGACAGGCTCCAAAGGAGAGTTAGTAACGTGATAGATGCTGACTTGGCAGTTCGACTACAGCCACTTCCCCACTGACGAAATGTGGCCTCCCTTTGTCTGTTCTATAAGTACTTTCATGGCTTCTGCTCAGACGAACTTAAGTCACTGGTGCCTCCTCAACAGGTGTTTACTTGTGCAACCAGAATGGCAACTGGGTCCCACCCAGTCACAGTTAGGTTAGCCAAATGCAGACGACAATTCTACTCCTGCAGCTTCTTCTCTCGCACTTCACGCCTGTGGAACTTGCTCCCATATTCTTGCTTTCCTGATGGCTACAACCTCCAGAAATTTAAATGCAATGTCAATACTCATCTACTAACCACTGGACTCTAGCCCTTCCCCCACCCCGTATATCCTTCCCTTTCTCTCTCCCCTTGCAACTGTCATTACACCTGCATTTTCATCTTTCTATTGCTTCTTTCTAATTGGTTTGTAATCCTCTTCTCCCTCCTCTAATTAATTTTCTTTCAGTTATGTAGCACCCCGCACATCAGTGGCATTTACACCTTGCCCGGGGTGAAATGATTAAAAAAAAAAAATATTGTAATGAGAGTTATTTTTCATTAGTGTATTTATGTGAAAAGGAAAAGTGAGTAAGTTGAATATATTAGTCAAATAAAAATTTGGGGGTTATTATCTGACATCACAAGTGACAATCTTTGCAAATTATCATGCACAGATAAATTGAGAAAAGTACATCATCATTATTTCACCATCAGAAATCTCAAGTAAAATTCTTCATTACTTTAAAATATTTCCAATAATAGAAAATCAATAATATTGAAATAGAAATGATAAATTGATTTCAAAACAAATTTTACACTTTAATAAATATATTTATTTTGAAAATGATTATGTACAAGTCTACTTTAGAATTTGTATAATTTTTCTATCTTTTTTCTTTTTTCTTATGAATTATACTGAAAGAAAACTTTTCCAGATTAAGCGATCGTTGTCTTCTGTCATTGTGTTTTATAAATCTAATTTCTAGCAATACTAGAAAAAGTATCAAACGTAAATCTATTTAATACCAATCCTGATCAATCAGGCATTTGAAAAGATAATATTAACCTTGTTTTCAAGATTTCAAACTAGCAATGCAACTTGCCTTTTCTCCCTCTTACACAGTGGCAAATGTTTAAATATGATTGTTGACATAGAACAGTTTATAGCCAATGACTCAGCACATCCTAATCTTTAGATTTCAGTTTTTGTAACCATGGTATCAAATGGTCAAGACACCATTTCTTCAATCTTTTAATTGAAATTATCAAAATTAAAAACAAATATTAACTAAAGTAATGAACTATAATGACAAAATTAAAAAAAGCAACTCAATTTTGACTAAGATTTTTATTTAGTTTGGCACGGATATAATGTTGTTAATTCTTGTCTTGAAAAATCTGATAAATTGTTGTAAGGATTTAAGTTTGAAACTTCAGGTTAATTTCTTTTTTCAAAACTAGAGAATAAACACAAAAAGAAAATCTCACCTTTTTTTTTTTCATTTTTTTTTTTTTCATTTTTTTTTTTTTTTAAATTTTGCATTAAAGAAAACAATATCTAGGTATTAAAATTTGAATAACTTCAAAAAAATTCTTGATTTTATTTCTGCTTACCTGCAAAGCTACATTTCTGGCCAATTCCGGTACGGAGAAAGCAAGTTTTTCCATATATTTTGTTTCAGAAATGATCTCAAAGAGCTGATAATCAAAGTTTACCTGGAATATTGTTTCTTGCACAATAACTGTAAAAACAAATGTTCAGATGAATCAACAAGATAAATTTCTGTTTGTATAGAAATGTTAGGCCATGTAAATGCTAGAATCAAGAAACTTTTAATACACATTAAAAGACAAGAGTTTCATGCCTTTGGATAAAATATTAAATTCTGAAGGGGATGAAGCAGTTTCAAGTTTAGAGAAATTTTGAGACAGAGTCAAAGAAATAAAATCTGCAAAATATATATTAAAAAAAGTGGTTGGTTTCAATCCTGTGTTGAAATGACTGCAAAACAATTTCCCCTCCTCAAATTATAGGTAGAAGCACATAAAGATATGCTGGGATTTCTTCCTAGCCAATGACTCGGTCCCAATCTGTCCTGTCTGCAATCACTACAAGAATGCTACAATCACTTATCTGAATTTGCTTTAGTACCTCAATTTGATTGCTTTATATTTTTTTTTTACCCGGTTCTTTTTCTTGCTATTGTTTATTGCAAACCATATCAATATTGTTTGTTTGGCACTTATATCATTTATGGCCACTCACTCAACAAAAGCAATTACCAAAAGTTTTTTTGTTACTGTCTCATGTAAAAGAAAAACCAACCCAAATAGAAAGGATTCTCTCTTGAAGACATGTACTCATTATTTCACTTTTGTTTATGTTGCAAATCTGAGTGAGGAACTGCACAAAATAATGAACAACAAAACAGATATCTGAGATAGAAAAATAGGTTATATTGAACGTAATATACAAACTTGAATGCAGGTTAGTAATCCAGGAATACGATTAGTAAGAAATAAATATATACAAGTCTTTGAAGTGAAACCATGTTGAAATAGTATATCCGTGTAATAATATTCTAGCTCAGAGCTGTTCTGATTTCTGACGCGGTATTCTCTGGGTAACTTCGGTATCTCTCGGTAACTTACGGATCAGTCCCGGTACTCTCCGATAACTCTAACGGATCTTTACGATCTAACGTATCTCACTATGGCAGGAGTATATGTATACTCAAGTCGAGTCCATTGTCATAGAAAAAGGGAAGGTCCCACAACAGTTTACAAAAGAATAACATTTCATATACTTGATGAAAGATAAAGAAAAGGAATCTTCAAAAAGTTATTTGGGTAATTTCTGATAGAAAATTAATTTTCCTTGCTTAAACAATTTTCAGGTAATATTTTTTTTAATCATAAAAGACAAATTGGCATCTGAATTCAATAATGACACTCACTTAATACAAATTTTCCTCCAGCAACAGATAATATATGTCACAGGCCATGTTGGCTAAATGATAAAGACATACTTATGATGGGCTTTTGATGTTGTCTGTCACATGACTGACATAATAGTGAGACAATGGAAGGAACATTCAGCCTCAGTCAAATGTTTTCATGCAACAAAACATTCACCCTGACACTTTTTCTTCTGAATAAAATTTAATGCAAAATTTAGTTTGGCTAAGAGTAATGTTTAACCTATGTACTCCCTCCTCTACAAAAAACAAAAAAAACCTGTGTATTAATAAGACAGTTTTTCTTTTGATGCCACTACTGCTGTAGCCTCCCTTGACATTGTTTATTGTTCTGCAAATACTATTTGAGATGCAAGGGTGGTGCCTCTGTTTAAGTTTTTGGGCTTCTCTGTCATGCAGATTTGTCTACCAAAATCTAATTCATACAAATGACCTTGTTGATTTACAGCCATCTCTGCCACCACCACCACCACCACCACCAGGGTTGGGATGAAAGAGAATCGAGAGAGAGGATGATGATCCTGATGCTTGGGTGTGAGTGGGTGTCAACAACAAAAGCTATGTATACAATTTTAATAACAAAAATACTATGCACCCTTTAATTGTTTGATTGTTTATTTACAAAATTATGAAAATATGTTGATATTAAAATTGATTGGCAATTAGCTGATGTTTTGTGAAATGTTCCAATATAGACAATTTGCCGGTTGCAAAAAATAGTAAGAAGGTGAGCTGGTTTCACCAATTGCTTTAGTCAAGGTACTTAGTGTCCATTCTTCATTTGAGATTTCTTCTTCATCAGTCATCACTTGGTTGACAATAGATAATCTATCTGAATATTTTCTAGGCCTGATTCACACAAAGTTTTAGAAAAATTACCAATGATTTAAAAGACTTTTCAACAAATAGTAAGATGGTGAGCATAACCTATAATTGCTGGAGTTTCAGGCCTTGGATTTTTCTATTGATTATGCATCCAAGATCACAATTATGTTGAAAAATTAAGACAAGAAGCATTCCAAGACATAAAATAATAAAGGAAGAAAATGTGTAATGTCTGCAAGAATCATGCATTTATTTCATTTTTCTTATTCTATAATTTGGATATTTTTTATAAATGCACAAGTAAAAAATTGTTTTGATATTTATTTATAAAATTAGAAATAAAGAATATTGTATTGTAGTTGGTTCATACATTATATAATCTTGTAAATCTAAAATTAATCTTGAGAAGTAAATAGTATACAAAATTTTTGTTGCTATTAAAATTCCAAACATTTTTGAGAGTATAGAGTAAAAACAGTGTCAAATGAAAAAAAAAATTCCTTTTGACAAATCATTTATTTTTTTTGAAGAATGAAAGTTTAAACTTTGCCCTAAAGTTTAGTTTAGGAGAACAAAAGAAACTAATAGTCATTTTCTATTTTCTTTTTTCTATTTACCAGATTTTTTTTGTTTTATATAATCCAACAATCTAGCCAATTTGTTGTTATTTGGAGTATTTAGTGGCAGCAGCTGAACAAGTGTAGATTTTATTGTTGCAATTCTATAAAAAGAGGACAATTTGGTTATGTGGCTATATAATCAGTATGTCTTATCATTTTGCAGAAGAAAAACAAGAGAAAATGTCTATAGAAATACACAAATATCTGAAAAGAATGGTGAGATTAGAATCAGTTTGAAGTCAAGATGTGAAAGGGATGGAGAGGGAGTCAAATACAGGATACTCTTAAAAAGACATCAACAGTTCATTGGTTGTCGATACTTTTGAACTAAGTGCACCAATTTAAAAACATGTCTCTGAACATTTTCTTGTTTGTATTATATAAAATATTTATCATATACAAGTTTACTATATGTACATATTGAAAATAGGATATAGAACCCGACAATGTTTTTTAGAAATTTAACAAATGGAAAACGTTTCATTGAAAATAGATTTGTTTTGCTATTCAAGGCTATATCAAATCCAAAAATGAAAAAAAGAAATGGGTGTGTGCATGATTAAATAATGAATTTTCATACTTTTTTTTTTCTAAGCTAGAGTTTCTTGTGATTAAATAAAGAAAAAAGTGAGTAACTTTTAAGAAAATCATTAAAGTTTATTCTGTATTTCTTTATAATTCTTACTTTGTGTTGAAAGGTGTTAATACATTTTACAAGATTTTTGGTATTGAACTAAAAGTAGCAATTATGTTTTGAACTATTCTAGGAGCTACTGTTCCCTCTCAATAGTCCCAAGAATAATTAAAAACATAACTGTTACTGCCCAACAAAATAACTGTTAGAATAATACAACATAATACATTACTGACTAGTGTATGTAAATGGCTGAACCAAAACACAACACCCATTACCTGACGATTGCATTTAACAGACCATTGCCACTGGGTGTTGACCTCAATGTCCACTTATCTATATCTATATATATATATATATATATATATATATATATATATATATATATAAGTAATCCATTGAGCTTTATATTCGACCTCAACAGAATGCAGAAAGCACTGGACGGCCGTTTTGTCCTATATTTGGGACTCTTCAGCAGTGCGCATCCACTACCAGGAATTGAAACCCAGACAGTTTGGTTATTAAGCTGATGTCATGCCAACTGTACCATAGGCCCTGGTGATGAAGAGGTAACGAATTAAATTTAATAACCAAATTGTCTGGGTTTCGATTCCTGGTAGTGGATGCACACTGCTGAAGAGTCCCAAATATAAGAAGAAACGACCGTCCAGTGCTTTCTGCATTCTGTTGAGGTCAAATATAAAGCTCGATGAATTACTTAATAATTATTCAAATCCTCCTACTACTTCAATCATATATATATATATATATATATATATATAGACACTCTAGCCCTGATAACAAACTTTTTAACCTATAAATATAGCATACCTGAAAACTATATTTTTTCATATATCTCATTTGTTGGATACAAGTTCTATTGCACAAGATCTAAAACCACATTCCTGTCCACCTTCAGAATACAGGAAAATACTTTTTGATGATAATAATATACTACAACATGAAAATAATAAACAAAAACTTCAAATTCCTGAGGCACTCTACATCAAAATCAAACAACTAACTCTCAATAAAATTTATTATAGCAACAACAGATTAAAGTGCATATAACATTTAGTGTCATTATACATTTCTATTAATTTCTGGTTAGTTCCCTTATATTGAAAGGCTTGTTTTGCAAAAAGTTTCATAACCGGAACAAATAAATTTAAAACTTAAAAATAATTAAAAAAGTGTATTTGCACGTGGTTTTGAAAATCACCATCACAATGAAATGCAGATCTTATCTCAGTTACAATAAATTCCTCTTTGTAATTTATCCCTAAAGGTGATCTTGGATAAGGTTGAAAGTCAGTCAGTTAAGTGCCATATGTGATACACGCTTGGGCGATCATGTCTCGAAAGAGACATGACTGACTAGGGCAGATGATTATCCTGCAGTAGGTTGCCATTACTTTCTGCAGTAGACTGGTTGCCAGCCAAGGCTATAGAACCCAATTTGTCCTGTTATTTAACCCATAACTAGAGGGAAGAAATGGATTAATACCTTTCCTAAGGGTATTTGCACATAAGTGAATGCAATGAATTCAACTGGAATTCGAACTTGGCTCCACGATTTCTCATTCCAAGCCAATATCCACTGCACCACAATGCACATCTAGTTGAAAGTACTTCGGTTAAAAAAACCTATGGCATATTCCATGATAAATTTCATCTTCACACCATGAAACTAATTAGACAACTGGAAAGGATAAGATGAAAATAAGTAGACACAATATGTCTATATTATTCAATGAAACATGTTTGAATGAAGATATGCTGTCTAGATATGTATACACACACACACATATATATATATATTTAATATGTCATCATTTCAAAAGTATCTATTTTGTTTCAACATTAATTGTGACTTATCAACTGATGCTGCTGATTTCAAGTGGAAGAGTTGTAAAAAAGTTTCAAAACTAGCCAAACCCCCTCAATCAGGGAAACATTGTTACATAATCTGTGGTGACCAATCAAAATACAAATAATTTCTAATCTGAAGAACAGACTCTAAAATCAATTTATTGGGGCATTAATGTTAATATTTAATAACTAATCGACTATAAATAAATAAATAATAACAAATATAAAAAATGATAATAATAATCCTAATAACAAAGACAAAATCTAATGATAAATGAATACAAAATAATAATTCAAAAACTAATTAATATATATATATATATATATATATATATATATATATATATATATATATGCACTCTTATATTAAAATAATATAAAACTATAAGTAAGAATAAACATGTAAAAATAATAATAATAAAAACAATAGTAAAATACACATGATAACAATAATGGCAAAAAATATACTTTTACATTAAAATAGTATTATATAAAAACTATAAATAAAAGTAAAAATAATAATAATAAAAGCAATAATAGTAAAGTACTCATGATAACAATAATGATAAAAGATTTTAGGGGTATAAAGTCTTTAACAGGAAATTCTAGATATTTTTCAAAATCAAACTTTTAAGTTTAATTTCAATCTTGAAATATAGGGTAGGTATGGAGGGAATAAAATTACGTATCCCAAAAAGAATACTTTAAAAAGTACTCAATACAAGTAGAGCACATAATTATTTAAATCACTACAAAAGTAGCTATTTTGTTTCAACATTACCTTTGTCTTATCAAGTAATGCTGCTGATTTTGAGCTGAAGAGTTTTAAAAGTTTCAAAACTAGCCAAACCCCCTCAATCAGGGAGACATTGTTACATAGTCTGTGGTAACCAATCAAAATACAAGTAATTTCTAATTTGAAGAACATAAGAACAGACCCTCAAAACAATCTATTGGGACATTAATATTAATATTTGATTAAAATAGAGATCAGTATTACTAATCGAATATTAGTTTCCCTTTACAATAAAAATTAAAATTTATTTAAAAAAAAAAAAAGTTTTATTTTATGAATTAATCTTAGAGACTACGAATTTTAAATTCTAAGTTTAACAAAGCAATAGATTTAGATTACTATTGTCATGGTAATTTACCCATGCACGCATGAACTCTTCCAAACTATAAATAAGCATCAGTTCTGCTTTGCGCAGAAGGCTACTCCAGCAAATAAATTTGACTGCTAGACCAATACAGTCACGTTGGTGATCTTCTCATGTTGTATCTGTTTGTACTACTGTTCTTTTGTTTATATATTTTTTAACTCAATTCCGTCTTTGTATCTTTATTTCTGGCCCCTAACCAGGCAATGACAACTTGGCAGTGAGGATTCTCAAAGACACTTGAGGACCCCAAAAGGACTGCATGGAAATTGTCAATATTGGTTCAACATTGGATGCATGGAATTTTATTTTTTTGTCACACTTTATTCTATTCAACAGTACATGGCAATTCAGAAAAGGAAACCGAATGAAAAAAAGTATAACTAACTTACATCAAATTTGAATGTGAGCAGCTAAATTGCGAGAATTCATGTTGTTCAAGTGAGAAAAAAAAAGCACTCGTCATTCCCCGAGTGAGTAAGAAATTAAAGTTATTTTTGCTTTTCACTTCAATTAGTTTTTTTTTCGGTTTACTAAAGTTTGCTTTTTGTAATTGTATTCAGTTTGATACTAAAAAAAAAAAGAGGACATGGATAAATATGGATGTCATTTATGATACTTTTGATATGCCAATACTTAGGAGGTGGGTGTAATGGTAATTTACCCATGCACACATGAAGTCTTCCACACATATATATGTGCATAAGCTAGAAAAAATATACAGTGGAACCTGGTGTATGTGACCCCCCGTCTTCAGCGACCACCTGCTATTAATGACCATTTTTCTATGCATGGACAATTTGCTAATGTTAATTGACCCCCAGTGAGCAACCTCTTCCAAAACATGACTACCAACCAGAATGAAAGAATAAAAAGTGACCACTTTTACAAAAATTCATTTTGGCAGTACAGTCCTAACTTCTAAATTAGGAAGACTTTAAGTTAGTAATCTATTTTAATTATTATTATTAAAAAAATTTATTTTTATTAATCTAATGGACAAAAACAGTGTGGCTTTGTTAATGATACCAGAATGAGGAATGCGATATTCATGCTCAGAATGCTATCTGAAAGAGCAATACAAATGCAGAAAGACCTTTATTTGTGCTTTACAGACTACGCAAAGGTGTTTGACAAAGTACACCACAAAAACTTGATGGAAATGCTAGACAATCTTGATATTTTCGGAAAAGACGTTTGAATAATCAAGAATCTATATTGGCATCAAACCCCTTGCATTCAGATAGAAAGTGAATTCAGCAGATATACAAAAATAAAAAGGGGCATAAGACAAGGATGTGTTTTCTCACCAGATCTATTCAACCTATACAATGAAACTGTTATGTCGGGTAACAGAATTATGTGAAATAATACAAAACAACGTAATAATATAAAAGTAGGTGTATTGACAGGAAAGAGAAGTATTTACAAGAGGTGAGGATTAATAGAATACAGAACAAGGTAATTAGTATACCGTATTGTCGTAGAGACGTGATAGATTGACTCGTAGGACACTTCTGGTGCAATACCAGAAATACCTGACTGACTCGCTCACTCGACTTCCTTCCTCGAGGTATAATCACTACTATTTTATATAGTGATTCGAATAGTCCATTTCTGTGGAAAGATGGAGAGTGCCCCAACAGAAACAATTCTGAGACAAATAAAAGCCTTACTGGGATTTGTCCTTGGTGGCCACAATCTCAACAATATAAGATGACACTGTGCTGATAGCAGACATAGAAAGGAAAATGTAGGACCTCCTACAGAAGGTAGCAAACAAAAGCGAGAAAAAAAGACTGAGCATAAGCTTCAAGAAAACTGAATGTATGGTCATCAGCAAAAAGAAGACCGCAATATGCCAACTACAAGTTGGGAAAACTAAAATAAAACAAGTAAACAAATTTAAATACATGGGAAGCATGCTGACAGAGGATGAAAAGTGTGATGTTGAGATCCTAAGATGCATTGGCATGACCAAGGATGCATTTCAAAAGTTAACCAGAATACTGAGAGACAGGGAAAATCTCATTGGAAACAATGAAAAAAGTGCTAGATTACTATGTGATATCTGTTCTTCTGTATGGAAGTGAATGATGAAGGAGAGGCTTGAGGCAGCAGAAATGTGATTTTACAGAAGGATGCTGAGAATACAATGGACGGAGTATGTGAGCAACGATAAGGAGTTGGAGAGGATGCAAACAAGAAGAAAACTCACACTTAAGATCAAGAAGAGACAGCTGAGGTTCCTGAGACATGTAATGAGGAAAGAGGGCCTAGAGAATCTAATACTCACAGGACAGATAGAGAGACAGAGGAAAGCAGTGTGAGACATACTTGATAGGCTTGAGCAAATGGGTTTTTTTTTTAAAATAATTTTAATTTTTATTGTAAAGTGAAATTAATAGTCCATTAGTAATACTGATCCCTATTTTAGTCAAATATTAACATTAATCCCCCAATAAATTGATTTTAGAGTCTGTTCTTATGTTCTTCAAATTAGAAATTACTTTTATTTTGATTGGTCACCACAGACTATGTAATAATGTCTCCCTGATTGATGGGGTTTGGCTAGTTTTGAAACTTTTAAAACTCTTCAGCACAAAATCAGCAGCATTACTTGATAAGACAAAGGTAATGTTGAAACAAAATAGCTACTTTTGTAGTGATTTAAATAATTATTTGCTCTACTTGTATTGAGTACTTTTTAAAGTATTCTTTTTGGGATACGTAATTTTATTCCCTCCATACCTACCCTATATTTCAAGATTGAAATTAAACTTAAAAGTTTGATTTTGAAAAATATCTAGAATTTCCTGTTAAAGACTTTATACCCCTAAAATCTTTTATCATTATTGTTATCATGAGTACTTTACTATTATTGCTTTTATTATTATTATTTTTACTTTTATTTATAGTTTTTATATAATACTATTTTAATGTAAAAGTATATTTTTTGCCATTATTGTTATCATGTGTATTTTACTATTGTTTTTATTATTATTATTTTTACATGTTTATTCTTACTTATAGTTTTATATTATTTTAATATAAGAGTGCATATATATATATATATATATATATATATATATATATATATATATATATGTATTTTAATTAGTTTTTGGAATTATTACTTTGTATTCATTTATCGTTAGATTTTTCTTTGTTATTAGGATTATTATTATTATTTTTTATATTTGTTATTATTTATTTATTTAATTTTTATTATTTTTATTACTATTATTACTTTAGGTTTTTAAATATTAGTTTCTTCATTATCATGTTATTACTACCAATATGTTTTATACAATAATAGTATTATTTTTATTATGATTAGAATTAATAAGAAAAACTAACAATTCATTTTTCTAGTGAGAATTCAACCTCTAATTTTTAATTTTCAATGTCACGCATCTAAAAATAGACAACTACAAAATCCAAGTCAAGATTCATTGACTTCCTTAAAGACGGTTTTTGAAAATCTAGGCCAAGGTCATCGCATGATACTAAGATTTAACACTCAAATTAACCTCCTTTCCCCTATTTTTTGCTTTTCTTTTTTTGATCTTTTTTTTTTTTTACTTGACTTTTTCTGAATAATTTTGGCTAGGTACCTCCACTATTTTGGCATAAATTTTCAATACCTAAGTTTAAAATGAAATTTTTAAAATGAAAAAATATTCTTGAAGATTTCATTTTAGGTTTAATTAAAAGCTTAATGCTTAAATTCATTATTTCCATTAAGTAAAAAATTCTGGTGTATTTCAGATAGAAATTATAGAGAGTAGCATTTAATTTGGATTTCTTAAAATTTTCTTAAAATGGCCAGTTTCTTAATTTAAAAAATTTGTAAACAAACAAAAATTCATCAATCTTAAAAATATTTCAAAAGATTTCTGACACTTTATTTTAGTAAAATTAGAACATTGAAAGTTAAATTAATCTGATTTTAAATAAATATTACTTACTTATAGCATAAAAAAGTAATATACAACCAATTATTAATGATTGGTCATGTTCATCTGATTGAACGTCTGACAGACTGTTGAATGACGAAGCGATAACAACTACTATGCATGACCATAAATGCAATTTTCATAAATCTAAGGGAAGGGACAAAACTCTTAAATTATGTAACCTTTTCATAATAATGGCAATTTTAGTCAACCATACATGAAAATAAGGAATGTATTAATTAAATAAAAATTATTTTAAAAATATTTAGCACCACTATGCCTAATAATCTTTGCAATTTTGGACTCGTAAATTTCATTTTTACTTATTATAAAACCTCCAAAGAATACCCCAATAGAGAATTTTACATGATTTTAAACTATTAAAAATTATTATAATTAAAATGTAAAAAAAATGAAAAAATTCTAGTAAAAATTCATTATTCATCAAATTTTTTTTTATTTTTTCAAACAATAATGTCCTTAATATTACTTATTTACAAAAGTTTTTCTAATTAAGTAATGTCATAGTTTTATTGGATTCATTATTTTTCAATTCAGAGCAGATTTTCATTTAGACAGCACTAATTTGAAAAAGTCTACGGCTATATCATGTTGAATGCACCGGTTCCCGTCCGATCACCGAAGTTAAGCAACATCGAACCTGGTCAGTACTTAAATGGGTGACCATTTTGGAATACCAGGTGCTGTAAACATACGGACCAAGAATGGTCCACTGGTCCTCCAGGTTTGGGGGTTGGGTGCAGGGCTAACAACTCTGCCCCATAAAAAAACAGTTTGTTACAGGAACAGCAACAAAAAGTTGCTGCCCTATGCACCATTGGGTGTGATGGATAAATGATAATGATGATGAATTTCAAAAAAACGTAGGTGATTTACAATCTCCAAGACTCTTACTTTTAACAAAAAAAAATTCTCAAGGAAAAAAAAAGGTTATCTGCAAAATTTCATGGAAGTATATATATATATATATATATGCTTAATTTGGGGAAATTTATCTCTTAACTGAACAAAGTTATGCTGACGACATCACAATAGTGCTTTCATAAAACTTCCAAGTCGGCATTACTCTGCTTGGTTAAGTGACAAACTTCCCCATATTAATCCTATTAACGCTCTATCTCTATATTGATATAGAGCATTTTATGACAAAAAACCTGCTAACCAAAATACCTTTTTATGAGTAAACCATTGAAAAAGAAAACAGCTATATTAGCAGTAAACATTGTCACAATTCAACACACACATTAATATATATATATATATATATATATTGTTTGAACATTATTTTTGATTGATACTCGTATTTAAGTAGATATTCTGTTTTTAATGAAACAGTATTATATATTTATTTCTACTGGCCTGATTATTTACGATAAATTTTTATTACAAAAATGTGTGCCATTCGGCAGGATTCGAACCTGCGACTCCTATCTATATAGGGGAAGCTACCATTTGATTTCCATAACATATATATATATATATTTAATGTATTGAGGCAGCAAATAATTTTTTAAACATATACTGTTAAATATAAGAGACAATGAATGTCTATTATGTTTAATTGCAACCAAATACATAATAATTACAAACAAGATGAAAAAAAAACTCAAAAACATAATACGTAGAAATGTTAAACCAGTGGATAGTAATAATCAAATTAAACTCATCATTTATTATAAAAAATTCAAAACAATTGACTTCATAGTCTCTAATAACCCTACAAGCACTAAATTAAATTCTCTACAAAAAACCAATGTAGTGTGTCAGTTTACATGCCTGTTCAGAGATTGTATCTCTGGTACTAATAATAAACCCACTACATATATTGGTTTTACTACAACCACGCTTTTCCATAGACTCTTCCATTGTCACCTTTCTGATCAGAGTCCAATTAAACAACATTTCTCAGAAAAACATAACCATGTAGGTAATATCAGACATATTTTAGTCAACAATACAATAATCCTCACTCATACACACAGTAAAAAGAAGCTTCAGATATTGGAAGCCATCTAACAACCCACACTTAATAAAATCACGTTTAAATCTGGTCATAACACATTACATTGCATTTGAATATATGGTTCTGTTGTCATTTTGTGCTATTACGCGGTGTGACGTCATAGAACCGCATTGCAAATTTGAGAACTGTGTTTGTTATTTTTGATAACTATTGCCATTGCTTAGCAGAGTTTTATGTCAAAACAAGAGAAAATTGTCGCTGATGGTGGATGTTATTGTGTTACAATCCTTATAACCTCTCTGAAGATGGCTCATGTGAGCCAAAAGCTTAGAACCAACTTAATAAAAAATTATTCAAATGTTGGAGAATTTTTATCTTTATTTTCAATTGAAATTAAAGCCAAAATACGTTTAGAACAGCTCATGATTAAACATAATAGACATTCATTGTCTCTTATATTTAACAGTATATGTTTAGAAAATATATATATATATATATATACATATATGCTTTCATTACGATTGAGCTCTCTGGAGAAGAAAATTTTAAAAACAGTTTCCACTTCGGCTATAATGTCTGACTCTTCAGAAATGAATTGAGTTCTCTCGGTGACTGGCGTCTGTATACACTGCTTACATACAAGACATTAAAATTTCCCTTCTCTGACCCTATGCGCCGATGACTTAGGGAGTAGAGACTCCGACTGACACCAAATCGGTTGAGTTTTCGATCCTGGCCAGAAGCAAGTGGATATGTCTAGCCACACTGATGAGCTATGATACAGCGAAACAGGCTTGTATGTGGATGACTAATATATATACATATATATATATATATTTATTTAAAATTTATAACGTAAGTATGTTCGAACATCTCTACAAAGTAGCTAATTTGTTTTAACACTTCTTGTATCTTCTTAAGTGAAAGTGCTGATTGCGAGATGAAGAGTTTTTCATCTCACAATCAGCACCATCACTTGAGAAGACATCAGAAGTGTTGAAACAAAATAGCTACTTTGTAGAGATGTTCGAACATACTTACGTTATAAATTTTAAATATTATTTGCTTTACTCTGTATTCAGCACTTTTTAAGAATAGTATTTTTTGGGATATATATATATATATATATATATATATATATCAGCATGTGGTGTAGATATAGAAGAATCCAAAGGAGTATCCTGTACATTCAGTGGTAGGATAACTCTCTAAGAGAGCTCTAAATATATATGTATATAAATACATATAGAGCAAATATAAGAAAAATTAAGGCAGACATTATTTCATGGTAAATTGGAAGTATGGGCCTATTTCAGGCGAACCATCATCAGCTTCCGTCTTTATTGTACAAAGGATTCATGTAAAATCCTTTGTCCAATGGTTCATCTGAAATAGGCCTATACTTCCGATTTACCATAGCTTTAATTTTTCATCTATATGTATATAATGTGTGTAGCTAGCTGTAAACACACTGACCTCCTTTCTGTTCTGTATCTTGGGGTGTGGCTTTGATTGTGTCTGAAACTACTTTACAAAGGAGATTCTGCTTCAGCAAACCAGGCAGTTTATTTTCAACATCGGTTTTCCAACTTGCATAGATTGCATCCTCATAACTCTTCATTTGTCTTGCTACTGTCAAATATCTCTCTGTAGCCTGAAACAACAACAAGCAAAAACCATTTAGCTTACAACATAAACATAACATAAGAAAGAAGAGTCGCCATTTTATTGCTGCTTTCATTTTTTTAAAAATTTTTTTTTCATTATTAAAATAAAAACACTACTTCCAGTATTTCTTAACATTGGATTTGCTATTTGTATTTCCTGCAAAAAATCTCTGTACTGAAATGACTTTCTAATTAGCATAGTTAAGGCATAGAGACTACATAAGTGCCAAAGCAGTAAGGGTAGAGCAGCTCTCAGTATGCAAGATAAACAACTACCACTAGACTGATGAAATACAAAGGAAATACTACTTCATAACAGTCTTGGGAATTTACTCTGTATCCTACAAAAAAAAAAAAAGAAAAAAAAAAGAAAAAGAAAAGAAAAAGAAAAAAAGATTACTTTTAGTCACTATTAATTTTATGCTTGTCTTTTTGGTTTGAAAATAAAGTTCACATGGCAGAACACTCTTGATTATTTTACAAGTCGATTGTTTTTATTGTCAACTTTCCAACAGGCTGATATATTTAAACAGTAAAAAAATCTCCATGTTAACTGATTCCAAAACTACATAGAAAACACTATTTCTAGCAGTTACGTTGTGATTGTTTCCTGTTCAGAAGTCAAAAAGTTTAATTAATCTTTAGTTTGTTCAGGTTCTCTTTTAAGAAAAGGATGCAAAATAATGAAAAGGTCATTCAAATTAGGAAGCTGACCAAACTCTTGACCTTGGTAATCAGGCAGGCAAATTTTATAAACTCAAAAACATGGATGACATAAATAAAAAAAAAAGAAAAAAGAAAAAAAGAAAAAAAGAAAGGTAAGTATTAAGATAAATGTAAAAACTGTCTTCAAGGAAAAGGACTTGTGGCTGAAAAATCAAACCAAGCAAAATATGGTAAGACTAAAAAAGAAATTAAAATTTAAAACAAAAAAAGCAAAACCTACAAAATTTCCATAGTTTACAATAATTGCTTTCAATAGGAAGCAATCATTGTAACATAGAAACAACATGCCCAAGGTTAATTATTGGGCAACTTTTAAGGGAATTTAAATAAGATTCAGAATTTAGAGGTATTAAGACAGATAATAATAATGTATTTTTTTTTTTAATCATTTCATCCCAAGAAAGGCATTCCACTGCCACTATTGCGCAGGGGGTTACATAGGGGAAGGTGGTGAGAAAGAGTGGTTAGATATAGGAGATGTCAGAAGGAGGGTGATAGACGAGTAAGGATGTAGATGAGAAGAGAGTTTGAGAGAATAGATGTGAGTTAGTGTGTTAGGAGGTGTCTATTGACCTTACATTTAAACTCCTGGAGATTGTAGCTGTCTGGGAAGCAAGTATACGGGAGGGAATTCCACAGGTGAGAAATGCGAGAAAAGAAGCTGTTGGAGTAGAAATTGCGGTTACATTTTATCAGTTTCACTGTAAACGGTGGGACCTAGTTGCTAATCTAGTATCTCGTGCAAATTCGTACCTAGGGGGCACCAGTAATCTAAGTTCATCGGAGCAAAAGCCGTGAAAGTATTTATAGAAGAGGCACCCAGTTTTAAAGATTAACTGTTAAAATAATATTATATTTTACCCTGTTAACCTATTAGGAGTGAAAAT
This sequence comes from Ascarosepion bandense, assembly GCA_037127315.1. NCBI lineage: Eukaryota > Metazoa > Mollusca > Cephalopoda > Sepiida > Sepiidae > Ascarosepion > Ascarosepion bandense. Next base: position 260,563 of record JBBBDQ010001578.1, read on the forward strand.
AGGCTGTGGGTAACGCAATATTGAAAAAATAAGCAAAAACAAACTTTTCTAGATGTTAAAAAAATATAAGATTTAGTAAATACCAGATTTTAAGCTGCTTACATATTTTCTTTTTTAAATGTCATGCCTATTCAGACACTTTTTCCTGTATTACTTGTGAATTTCTGTGATTTTTTTTGGAAAGATAGTGCAGTGGTCTTTCGTTGCTTTCTTCACAGTTTTGAATTCAGAAAAGTCTTTCCAATGACATGGCTGACAGCCAGAGCTGGAGAGCCCAGTTTACCCTACTATTTAACCTATATGCTTACAAACACCAAACTAAATTAAACAAAGTCAGGTGCTTCCCATTATCTACATAGATACAAACATTTTCTATCGCATAGATACACTGCTGGCCAAAATTGTAAGGTTAATGAAAATAAAGACATTGCACTGCATTTGCATTGTTAAACTCAACCATTTAAGTAAGTGGATGAGTAAGTAACAAATTTCTCTATTGTAGGATTTTATTTGTAGTCATTTGAATACAATAAATGAAGAACACAATTTAATGAAACATTTCACTCCCTTGTATGAGTGATAAGAAAAAACATCAGTTTAATGTTTTTCTTAATAATCATTTCACCCCAAGTAAGGCAATATTGCCACTAGTGTGCAGGTGTTACAATGAAAGATTGATGACAGAAAAGAAAACAGTATAGATGATGTTGTATAAAGAATGAGAGAGAAGTGAGAGTCACAGAGATAGAAGATGGTAATTTAAACTTCTGGAGATTGTAGCGATCAGGGAAGCAAGCATTGGAGAAAGAAGTTCCACTGGTGGGAAGTGCAAGGAAAGAAACTGCTTCTGTAGAATTGGTAGTTATATTTGCCTGTTTTGACGGTAAAAACCTAGTTGCCAATCTAGTTACATGGGGCACTAGAGAATAAAGCTTGTCAGAGCAGAAGCCATGAAAATACTTGTATAAAAACAGAGGAAAGTCACATTCTATTGATGAGGAAGTGGCTGGAGGCATTACTATTAAAGACACTTTGGGAAAGGATGCTTTCCATTAAGTTCTGCAGAATAAAGTGATATATTGACATATGGTTAACCATAAATTATAGTGCTATATAACAAAAGGATAATAATAAAGAAAAGACTAACTTTTTGAAAGAATGAATGTTGTCTTTAGACAGAGTTTCATTAAAACTCAGATAAAGGAAATATTTCATTAAACCTGATTAAAATAAAAATTGTCATCATTAAATTAATTCATTAGGTTTTATCTTAGGAAATGGCTTGGCCTACACATGGAAGGTTTTATCTCGAAAAACGGCTTGGCCTACACGTGGAAGATTTTATCTTGGGGGAAAAGGCTTTGCCTACAAACAGAATTTTTTATCTCAGGAAACACATGGAAGGTTTTATCTCAAGAAAAAAAAAACTAAAGAATGGGCAAAATGTAAGTTATCACAAAATTCTATCTTCCAAAATAAGTCTTTTTGGAACAGTACCTTTTTGCCATCTTCGCTAAGCATCAATTCTTCAAGTGACTGGAAGCGAATAATGGTACGCTTAATTTTATTGAATAAAGCACGTTCCCAGTAAATGCGACCAGCATTGGGAGGCATGTATTTGTAGGTGACAGGATTGTCCTTGTTTTTTAAGAATTCTTCCTCAACAAATGTCACCTGTAAGAAGAGAAAATAGTATTTAAAGTATGTGTCCATAAGAAATCAGATTCTCGAGTATAAATCAAATATTTACACATAAAACTGAATGAAAATAAAATTGCAATGCTCTAAATGTGTTTTAATTTATTCAATATTAAATATACTGATAATACAGCTGAATTATAGTAAATGATCACAAATAGACAGATTGATAAATGAACACAGGTTCCAAAATAAGAAGTTTATCGACAATATTAATTAATACATTGTATATTCTTCTTGAATATTAAACACCCAGTTGTACTCTCACATGTATTTGCTCATTTCAGTGGTGATTATCATCCTGCAATATATTATTCCATATGACTTTCACCTGTTGACACATTATAGTAAGAATTGTAGAAGGGCTAAATGAACAACTTAGGAATTGTCTCATTATGTTTTAGGTACCTCCACTTTTTTGCTAAAAAAAAAAATAAAATAAAATAAAACAACAGCTTAGCATGTTGAAAAAGGCCCCAAACTTAATAAAAACAAAGTTTATCTTCAAAATGTTTGCTGTTATTAAGAGAAAAAGAAATAAACAAAATATTCTTATTAATTTATTAAATTTTTAACCCTTTCTAACATGTTCAAAATTTAGGTTAAAAATCTTTTCTTTTTTTTTTTTGCATCAGTAGTCAACATAATATTTATTAGTGTTTTAGTGCCTTTTTTTTCTGGTAAAAAACATTGATTTGGAAATTCTTACAAAATCAAATAATTGTCAGATTTTAATGAAACTTTCAGGACTTATTCACAAAGAAAATCTTGGTAAAAATTATGTTTGTTTACATGTTCTCCCCCCCCCCACACACACACACACTTAATTTCATGGAATTTCAAGAAGCTGAATTTTCATCTGAAAATTTCTTTTTAAAAGGAGGACTTATTGGAAAATGTAAATAAAGTTTTTTTTTTCAAACTGCTTCTCATTTCCAAAAAATCTGCTCTGTATCATGAAATGAAAATGCAATAAAATTATGACATTATGTTATATAGTTACTTCTAGGTATATAGTTTTTCTGTCAAAAACAAAACACTCTTAGGACCAATGCTAATGAAGCTTAAACTGCAACCATAAGGACGATGATGGAAATTAAATCTGGAACAAATTCTGGCTCTCTCACTATGACTGTGACAACAACAATGATACTCAAAACTTTTGGGAGGTGATAATAATTATCAACTTCTCAAATCATATTTCATTTCATCGAGAACCACACTAACCCAACTTTCACTGGGACAACTTTCACAATTCATAATTTCTGCTCTTCAAATATGTCAACAGAAACAATAAATTTCCTTTTCTTCGCATCAACAACTTCAATTTCATCTCTTCAAAATGTCGACAATGACTATCAACTGGAATTTCACTTGGGACAATTTCACAGTTTTTTTTCCGTCTTCTTTTTTCTCGTCAGTTAAAATAATGGTAATTTTCAACAAAAGCCTTTATCAAAAAAACAAAAAAACAGACTGAACCCAAAATGTAAATAAAATATTTTCTTTTTCTTTTTTAAACAAGGCTGGTGACTTGCCATGGAGAAGGAGGTTCTTTGGTCTGAGTTGTCAGCACCCCCGCACACAGAAAGGATTCCCCAGTCTAAAAAGTTTTTTCTCCAAGATGTTATCAATTCAACTTCTCTCCTTAATTCAAACTCTAACAGTTACTACTAAAATTCTTTCCAACTGTCAGCTTGACATCACTTCTGCTCAACTGGTGAAATTTTGTCTCTAGGAGCTGGTCTTCGACCTTGCTAGTCATCATAAAAATTTCTAAATCCAAACGTATTCTTTTTGCACTGATCTGACATTTCCAAACAGCCCCCATTTTTTTCAAATCTTAAAACAACTGTGTTGCTCAGTGCAGATACACTTCATGTCAAAAATCTACACCGGCCAAGTAACAAATTCATAACAATTATTTAGTTCGAAAAGCTTTTAATTGCTTTTATAAATAAAATGTATTAACTACACTATTTTCTTCAGAAAATTTTTTCAATGAATAATGAAGTTTTACATGAACTGCTTTCTTTTTTTTAAATTTTAATTATAATAATTTATAATATGCAAATCTTTTAAAATTTTGCATTACTTTCATCCAGTTAAGTGATATTTTTTTAAAATGAAAACTATATTTACTAATCGATTTTTAAAATAATTTTTAATTTTTTGGTTTATAAAATATTATGTAACATGCCCATTTTTAAAAGGATAGTCAACCATACATGACAATATCAGAAAATAAGAGCAATGTCTATAGTAAATTTACAGTTAACGTTCCTAAAATTAGATTACAGATAATATTTTCCAATGATTTTAAGATTACAGAGCTCTTAAAAATAATATAAAGAAAGGTGTTCATTTAATTCTCTTAAATTATATTCTACAGATAAAGTTTTCATAGAACAACAATCATTATGACATCACCTGTCATAAAAAACATAGCTACTGTTTTTTTTTTTCAAATACATTTCTGTGTTCGTTTAAACTTAAAGTATATAATATTTTTTCAAATCAGATTAATTATACTTTAAATCAGCTAATATTTCTCAAGGTTTCAGAAAAGTATATTTTTGGAACATTTTTCAATAAAGAGAATTACATTGCAATGGAAGATGACAAAGAAAAGGGTGCTATCAGCTATTTTAGAAAAAAAAATTGATTCCAATCAATATAATTTCTGTTTGAAAAATACACTACAGAGTATTTTGCTTACTGGAAATAGTAAATTTAATCCTTTAGCTTTCAATTAAAGCTAAAATGAAAGCTTTTCTATTTTAAAAAATAATTTTAAACCTTAGGTATCAAAAATTAGTGGAGGTACCTAAAACACACCCCCACGCTCAATGGGGGACAGATCTGGCAATCTTGCTGGCTAGTAAAGTTATTGAACACTTTTCTGAGTATGTTGGGCACCCTATTGGCAGGCATTATTCTGCATGCACAGCACAACTTTCCAGTTGCAAGAATGGAAGCAAAAAAGGTTGAGGTAAGTCTCAATATATATATATGGCCTTGTTGCCTCTTTCTTCCTTACACTATGATGCCAACAACAGACAGTGAATTAGTAAGAGTGTTACAAGATCACAAGATAGAGACTTTAAGAACATTTTCTACCCATTGACAATTACTGTGGCCAGGTAATAATTGGTTAGTTTTTCACAAACTTACATTCACAGAAAATAAAAAAGTTAATTCATAGCTACTAGAATTTGCATGCATATCAAAGAATAAACAAACTTACTTTTCAAACAAATGAATAAGGCGATTGTACAAATGAAAATAAGTTGGTACATTAAGTCTTCAAACAAACTTCTACCTCAGATAAGTAAAATCAAGTTGGATGAATAGTTAAAAGTTGCCCTACCTCAACCATATACTGTTCCAAAATCTCTGAGAACTTCATCATCATTTGCCGATTGATAGCTTCTCTTGATCGAATATGTTGAAAATTGAGCAACAAATCAAATGCAGCCTCGGCTGATCTCAGATTCTTGAATGACTTATCAATAAAGCCCTTTGCTTCTTTCTCAATTGAATCCACTTCACGGTTAAAATTCTCTATTAAAATCTTCCAAGAAAACTTGTTTTCAAGTGAGAATGGATCAAAACTAACCTGAAATTGTTTGAAAAAAAAAAAAAGCTGTTGATCAAGTAGATTGTCTTTGAAGAGAACAAAGAAAAAAATTGTAATTATTTTTGGTTTAAAGTTTCTTAGATTGTATATTGGCTTACTCAAAATAATGTCCTTGTCTAATCAAGAACAAAACTAAGAACTGCATATTTTCATGCAGTTGTACTAGATTGAGACAAGGCACCACTTAAAAATAAGAAAGTAATATGAAAAACCTGCAAGATAAGGAGAAACTTTAAAATCAGATAAACACATTCATTTTAAAGCCAAAATAATAGAGGACAACAAATAATAGGGAATCACCACTTGCATCAATATTTAAATCATTCTAAAAGTATGACCCTCAAAATATGAGTTCTAGTGGAATTCACATAGTTCACTGTATATATATATATATATATATATATATATATATATAGTGATGATCATCCACGTATACTGTCTTAATATGTATAGGAAAGAATATTAATAAAAAGTTTTGAATTTAAAAACGTACTTTTTTAAACAGTATTTGTTTATTTTTATAGTATTTTATATTTCAGACCGCCCTCGGTCCTTCATCAGAAACAAGTGATTTTTAAATTAGAATTGGAAACGTATTTTTACGATAGCGTCCTAATACTTTTTTGTTTACATCACGTGGTGTCGATAAACCAATCAGCATGCGGCACGTCCGTTTGTTTATTTTCGGTAAACCAATCAACACGCGGCACGTCCGTGGAGAGAGTCTGTTTGTTTTAGACAAAAAATCTCTTGGAATATCTATTTTTTTGTTTATATCGCGTGGTGTAACACACCTAAGTCCCTGTTTAACCCTGTTAAACAGGGACTTAGGTGTGTTGAATCTCTACAAATATTTCAATAGGTAAAAAGAATGTTCTTTCAGATATTCCAAGGAATTTTTTATCTAAAACAAACAGACTTTCTCCACGGAGGTGTCGCGTGTTGATTGGTTGACCGAAAATAAACAAACGGACGTGCCGCATGCTGATTGGTTTATCGACACCACGCGATATAAACAAAAAAATAGATATTCCAAGAGATTTTTTGTCTAAAACAAACAGACTCTCTCCACGGACGTGCCGCGTGTTGATTGGTTTACCGAAAATAAACAAACGGACGTGCCGCATGCTGATTGGTTTATCGACACCACGTGATGTAAACAAAAAAGTATTAGGACGCTATCGTAAAAATACGTTTCCAATTCTAATTTAAAAATCACTTGTTTCTGATGAAGGACCGAGGGCGGTCTGAAATATAAAATACTATAAAAATAAACAAATACTGTTTAAAAAAGTACGTTTTTAAATTCAAAACTTTTTATTAATATTCTTTCCTATATATATATATATATATATATATACAGCTATTTGGCATGTATAATGGTAATATACATGCTAAAAAGTCTGCCTCCTTCTACCGAGCGCCCGTAGCTCAGAGGTAGAATCGTTGACTGATGCCAATTCGGTCGGGTTTCAATCCTGGGTAAAAAGCAATCGGCTGTCTTACTGTAATGATGAGCTGTGATACAGCGAAACAGATCTGTCTGCAGATGACTATTTACGCTCTCACACCCTGATTGAGTGCTCTGGCATCTACACATCGTTAATTCAGCAATGAATTAGAACACTCTCAGCTATTGGGCATGTATAATGATAATATACACACTAAAAAGTCTACCTCCTTCTACCGAGCGCCTGTAGCTCAGAGGTAGAATCGCTGACTGACACCAATTCGGTCGTGTTTCAATCCTGGGTAAAAAGCAATCGGCTGTCTAACCGTACTGATGAGCCGTGATACAGCGAAATGGATCTGTCTGCGAATGACTATATATATATATATATATATATATATATATATATATATATATATCTCAGAAGAGGGAAGTTCCAAAATGTTCAGAGGTAGAAACAGCAGATGTGTGTCTTGGAGAAAGATGCATGCATCTTTAGAAGAAGCTTAAAAAAAATAACAGATGCACAAAGAAACCTGGAGAGTACATCAGCAGAAATGCTGATAAAAAAAAGTAATGATTGTATTTTTGAAAGGTGTTACAAATGTAATATAACAATCTCGCCCCACCCGAGGAAGGCTGATGCAAGCGGGGGTGTTTCCGGTCGTTGAAAGGAACGGATGTTTGTTTGACCTTATTTCCGGCAGTAGCGGAAATGGCTACAGAGGCAAACAGAACAGGTGTCTCTGAGAATTACGTGGGCGTGTGTGGGCGAGGCAGAACCGGAAGAAAAAGTCCCGGTTTGGAGATTATAAAAAGACCTTGGCACACGGATTCACCAGACAGACAGACCAGAGTAGTAGTAGAGGAGCGACAGAGATCGGCCGGTGAAGAGAGACACTCCCGTCAACCCATTAGAGGCGCGCTCTCTCACTCTCTGTTCCCTAGGCTACACGGTTCATCGTCATTAATAAAAATATAACTTATATTTTTATATATATGCGTGTTTGTTGTTTGAAGATATATAACAGACGCATAATTGGTGCCTAAGTGACTTGCTGTTTTGAGACAACAAAACAGATAGATACGAGCTGGTTACCACGGCGACGATTGAAAATTCAACGGACTTAAAACTACCAGATAGAAAGAAAAAAAGAAGACGAAAATATATAGCAGCCGCGCGACTATAGACATCAACCAAGGTAGGTGACTCTTTGATTTGATAGTGTGTGTATTTTCTGCTCATGTTTATAAGTCTAGTTAAAAAAAAAAAAATGGAACAGCGTGCTTTTGCTGATCTGGCCCTAGAGTTGAGAAATGTGGATTGTTCGGTGTCGAACACATTTAGGGTAGAACGGAGGGGGTGCAGGACTACATGTAGAGAGTAGCAGTAGCGGAGAGCGCATAGGTTTGGGGTTGACGGGAGGAAGAAGTTGAGATATTTACCTATCTGTAAGTATAAAACATCTGAGTTAATGATTTATTTTTTTGTTAATATTTTACCATATATGTGAAGTGAGTTTACTGGTATGTTGCTTAATTAATCTTACTTTTATTGAGTAAGTGAAATGTAAAATCATGTAAAGGAAGTTTCTTCTACTCTTTAAAGTGGATAATTGGATTAACTTGTTGATAACAATGTTTTCGTTGGGTTGTGCAGTGTTAGGTTTTCTTTTTTTTTTGGATTTCTTTTCAATGACTGTACACTACAAAATGATTTACATTTCTATGTTTGTGAATTATACGTCTCTGGTTCAGTGGTTTGGTCCCCAATTACGCAGAAATTTCCCAATTTTTCAGTGGACACCATGCCGGTAGAATTGCGCGATATGGAGGAGATTCCTATCCGCAAACTAGTAAATACCTTGGAACAGATAGATATGGAAAGATTTAGTGAAGGATATGAAGAACTCCCAAAGAAGTTGACGATAGGAGTCATTGCTGGCGTGGTCGGCATTGTGATAATCCTTGGAATAATAGCTAGGAAGCAGATTTTTAAGTGTAAAAGAAGCAACAGTGCTTCGGGAAAGGAAATTGAGTTATCCGTTGTGAATAGTACTCCGGGGTCAACGGGTGTTCAACACTCAAATGTCTCTGCGTTAAACAGAGAGATGTCAACAAATCAGATATGCTTGGATTCGAATCCAGAGGAAGTAGTTCAAGGAATAGAAAACATTGTACAAACTAAGGAACTACGAGTCACGGGTCCATTTTTTTAGACTAAATTAATATAGATGAAACCTCTAATCCTCCACAAGTAAATTGCATGTGGATTAACGTTGGAATCAGGGTAATTTTCTTCATTTTCTATTGAACATTTCTCGGTCAGACTATGAATGATATGTACGGCAGATAATGGCCATTTTTCTGTGTTCAAACATAGTATGTTTGAAATTAAATTAAATTAAATGAAGTTACATGTGTAACAATAAACTCGAGCAGAAACACGCATGGTGTTGGTCAAAGGTCATTTACTCGATGTTAGTTTAGAAACTGGGGCGCGGTTACCGCCTATAATCATGTGGTTATGCATCGAGGCGTCTACACTTATGGACAGAGTCGAGAAAGAAAATGAACATTTTTAAGAACTTTGCCCAATTCTGTGAAAATGGATATTAAAAAAAAAAAAAAAAAAAAAAAAAAAAAAGAACAATGAAACATCGAGCTGGTAGAACAATTTTCACGATGGACACGAACATTGTTGGGTTGCCGATGTAGGCTCCCCTATATATTTTTTTTTGTTGTTTTTTTGTTTCGGCATGCACATGTTTTGTTGTTTTGGCGTGTACATGTTTTATACAATTGTCGGCTTGTGTGGCATGGGGAGGAGTGTGAGGGTGTTGCGCTTAAAATGTTCTTAGGTGAACATTTTGGAAAATGGGAGGGCGAGGAATGTAATATAACAATCTCGCCCCACCCGAGGAAGGCTGATGCAAGCGGGGCTGTTTCCGGTCGTTGAAAGGAACGGATGTTTGTTTGACCTTATTTCCGGCAGTAGCGGAAATGGCTACAGAGGCAAACAGAACAGGTGTCTCTGAGAATTACGTGGGCGTGCATGGGCGAGGCAGAACCGGAAGAAAAAGTCCCGGTTTGGAGATTATAAAAAGACCTCGGCGCACGGATTCACCAGACAGACAGACCAGAGTAGTAGTAGAGGAGCGACAGAGATCGGCCGGTGAAGAGAGACACTCCCGTCAACCCATTAGAGGCGTGCTCTCTCACTCTCTGTTCCCTAGGCTACACGGTTCATCGTCATTAATAAAAATATAACTTATATTTTTATATATATGCGTGTTTGTTGTTTGAAGATATATAACACAAAGGCCAAGGCCAGAAAAGTCAGTTATTGGCCAAAGTGACTTGTAGGCATGGTATTCTGACAGTGATGGATTGCCTTTGCCTAGGTTTGGGATATAAGTACAAAACAATGTGAATTCAACAGAGAGCTGCAAGAATTCTTAAGGGTTGATATGCCTTCTACATCCAGGTGAGCGGCCAGATAAGACCACCCATGGAAGGATGTTGAGCCAATGTGCTCTTGTGGCATCATTCTTCCCACTTAGAATCCAAATTGCCACCATTCTCTCCAAATAAAACAAAAGAGTAAAAAAAACAAAACAAAAAAAAACAACACATTTCATTGATACCATTTTATGTAGTAGTGTAGAGACTGGCTTCAAATAAACCACAAAGAGTTGATCATTCTTAAACAAACAAAATCAATAGATTTCAATTTCTTTTAAATTTGTGTAAGTTTTAAACAAGAACACAGAAAAATTAAAATCTCCACAATGTTTGGAAATAAATCCTCAAATTAAAATTTATTAACTCTTTTTCGTTTCTTAAACTTTTCATAAAACATATGAAATAAGTTGACTTCTATATTTAAAGATTATAAAAACAAATGAATAAACATCGAAATGTTTCTATAATTCAACACAAATCCCTTGTTTGTTAATTAAACATCAATTAACAAATACTAGTTTTTATGAATTACTTCTGATATATTTGGAATAATTGATGATTGGTATTATAAATAAATTGGTAATAATGATTCTTTATGAATTAGATTGTCAGAATTATATGAAAACAAAATACTTTACAGTTCATTAAGTAATAACAGACTCAAACAAAAAGAATTCTTGAACAACATCCAAATGGTGAGAAATTATTTCCTTATACAATTCAGTTGTAGCATAAAAATAAACTATAACAATGATCTTAAATTGTTTGAATTCATAAAAAAAAAAGAAAGAAAGAAAAAAAAAATGAGTGAATCGCAGTAAAACTAAAGATCAATTTAAATAAGAGTTTAAAAGAAGTGAGCAAAATGCTTACCACACTTAGGGGTTTTACTAAGCCATCCACTTTGAGTATGACATTCTCAATCTTCTTAGCATCTCCTGTGACAGCTTTCAGTTCGGAACCAAAGATGTTATAGAATTCATCTAGAACCTGTAATGACAGTTTTCATTTTACAAGTTGTTTATTAAATAATCAATGCATAAATTAAGGACATGAATCTCCTTGAATTGATTCTTTTCTTATCTTAAGATGTTTGCAATAGGAAAATAACATTTACCAATTCTTTCGTTAAGAAGCGTAATTATTGTTGGTATTACTGGACTAGCTTCTTTTCTGGGGCTGGAAAATTAAAAATTGGTAGAAAAACAAATGAAGCAACAATAAAAATAAATATGAAAATGTTTTAAAGATTTGGCACTCCCCCATGAACAATTTGAAAAAAAATTGAACTAATATGTTTTTTTTTTTTAGTTTAAGAGTTTGGGACTCCCTAAATTTTTCATTTAGAACTTTGTTCAATAACATTTTAATTGAAAGTTATGAAAATATTCATTTTCCTTGCATTCAAATAAATCTCTTCTTAATCAAAGACAGTTATCTAAAACTTTAATGCTTCATATTTTCTATTAAAGTTTTTCAGAGATTTATTTTTCACATCTACATTGTTGTCACATCCATCCATATGACATATTTCTAACAAATCTGATGCTTCTTTTACTGTTTTTGCAATGGTTCGTACACTAAGTTATTTACATAATTATAGAAATTTGAAATCAATGAACAATAAAGCAAGAAATCAGTATTGAAGATAGAAAAAGCCGTCCTTGCTGCTAATAGAAATGGCAAACATCAAAAAGAAATTGCTTTGACATGAATAGGATATACAATAGAGTCCAAAGTATTAGCAGAAAAGATAGATTATTTCTTAATGAAAATATAAATCTAGAGTAATTTGCCATGGTTAAATATAATTGGCAGAAATGCCCAACAAACAGAATTGACAAATAAACAACAACAAAAGAAAGAAAAGAAACAGACAATATATGTGTGTGTGTGTGTGTGTGTGTTTTTGTTAAGATGTATGATAGTATCTGAAACACAAGTGATGATGATGAGACAGTGAAAAGTTTATTCACAACACATTTCACGAGTGCATCTTCTCTCTTTGGTTTCCTCAGGTTAAAATGAAAGAGAGACAAAACTGTATGCAAGGAAAAATGCATTGGGATCTCAGAGGATAAGTGGTGACCATAAATCATATTAAATTAGTACCTTATCATCTCCAATGCCCAGACTCAAAAGAGTGTTTGCTTGTTTGTTATATCAGAATTGTAGAGTTGGACTTTAAATCAGTTTACCAAAACTAGAGAATGTTTTTTTTATATATACATACATACAACCATTTTATATATATATATTGTGTGTATTTTGGCAGCATTTTTTCATTAATGCAGGTTTCATTAAATAATATAGACAAATTTTGTCTATTTTCTGCAGGATCCTTTCGTATAGTCTGATAAGCTTGATAGTACTATCGTTAAAAGACAACAAGAAATCGCAGTAATTGTTGATTTTTTTAACCGGTCTGAGCTTTCGGCTTACATAAGCCATTATCAAAGAGTGAACATATAAGTTATTGACAAAGTAGAATTAAACAAAGAGAATTAAACGTATATATATATATATATATATTTTAATTCAGATACTTTAATCCAAGCGGAAAAAGCAGGAAGGTAAATTCCAAAAACCCAATCCTAATTAATATTAAAAATTTTATTTTAATATTAGAAAATGATACAGGAAGAGAGCTCCATGTAATAAAATATTACAGAGCAAATATAAATTAAAAAAGGATTAATTCAATGATGTTGGATGATCATTTCGATATGAAAATCCCCATGGGGGATAACACATCACCTCAGCAACAGAAAAATCCTTTCAGAAACTGGAGAAAAATCAGTCTAATTTTCTTTTTTAAATAGATTTGCAAAGAAATTAAAAAAGAAAAAGAAAAAAAAAGAAAAAGATAAAACAAAATAAAATCAAATAAACAAGAAAAGAAAAAATTGACATCATCTGGGTTCACAAAAAAAGGAAAGAGAATTGTAACTTAAAAATTAACGGACGGCCGTGTTGAATTGATGTAAGGTTAAGCAACAAGGAAAAAAGGTGGGAGATAAGAGAGATAAAGGAAGGAAGGGAGGGAGGGAAAAAGAAAAGAAAGAAAAAAAATTTTTTATATATTACAGACACTGGACATATTCCTTTTCTTTTCCCTCCCTTCCTTCCTTTATCTCTCTTATCTCCCACCTTTTTTCCGTGTTGCTTAACCTTACATCAATTCAACACAGCTGTCCGTTAATAAACTTTAAAATGGCATGAGTTCAAGCTTAAAGAATATAAATACTCTTCCAAACAAAAATTTCCAAATTTAAATGGTATGAAAAGGTATGCTGAATGATTAAACAGGCCAAATCTTACAATAAATTCTACATTTGATAAAACAAACTTCAAATAGAACCTATATGGATGAAACAAAACTTTCACATTGACATCTCCTGATCAATTGATTATTTATACCCTAAAAAAGTCCAATCAGTTTGAATGTAATACTCTTAAGAATGTGAAAAAAACAAAAAAAACAAAAAAAAAACAAATATTTTTATTTTTGACAATGCCATAAAAGAACACCAGAAATTAAATTTATTCAAATCTTGAAAAACATCACAATATTCTGCAGTGTGGCAGCCATCATGCAAATATACAAAGAAAGAGAGTAAGGGTCACACCATGTGTTGTCCATCGGGGAGAGACCTGGAATTGAAACCAGAGGAGACTACTTGCAAGAGAGAATCTGGTTTTTCTTTTATTTTAATTGCTAGCCAAGGATGAGAATTTGCTTATACATATGATCACTGTTTTGCATAAGCAATTCTTGGTGTTACAAAATGAGGAAGAATTTTTGTCCCAGGGAGAAAAGAATTTTGACTCAGCAACATTGAACCACATGCAGATAAAGAGAGGCGTCCCAGACAAGGAGAAATTCTTACTTTTAGTGTACAATATTATTGATGAAATGTTTTTTTTTTACAATTTCAAACAATAAGACAAAGAATCCAAACATATAAAAACATTTATAAAAAGGGAGAATCAGTAAAAAAAATCTGAAAGGAAGTTGCAAACATTTGTCTTCAGAAATAGAAATCCCAAAACATTTTGTATCAAATTAAATTTTATCAAAGAAGAAAATAGATTTGTGAAGTAATAAAGTGGGTGGTTGTACATGGAAAACTAATTTGGTTTCGTTGTTTCTTATTTTTGTTACTATTTGTAAAAGTTACTTCACAAAGGATGTTTATATTTTAGAAAAGGGTATTTTTAATTGAGAAGATCTGTAGATATATTTTTAGAGATTTTGAATTTCGATTTTGCTGAAAGTGTAGTTTTAAGCTTGTTCTAACAAAATGGCTAAAAAATGAATTTAATTTGTGACAAGTCATGTCAGCAGCTGAAAAACTTTTGGATTTTGGAATTTAAGATAATGCATACTTGACCTGTATTTTAAAATATTATTTAAGACATTAAGTGATTGAACCAGATTTTTTTAAACTTTAGTTCACCTAATACAAGGCCCAAGAGCCACTCAATATGGGTGATTACTGAGTGTGATTGGTGTAAGGGTGTAATGGTGGAGAAAGCAAGTAAGAAATGTTTATTATGAGGATAGGTTAGATAGATATTAATATAGTGTTGTGATTGGGGAGCATCCACTGGGGAGTCTGTTCCTCAAAGTAACAGTTCTGGCTAAGAAGCTGTCATAGTGGAACTTACTTTTTACTAAAAGGAATAAGGAATAATTTGATGCCAGGAGCATAGCATCATAAGATCCCCTTACTGTAAAGGTCTGAACTAAAGAATATAGCTTGTCCAAACCTCTGCCATGGTGTAACAGCAACAAGTCTAGCAACATTTTGTCTGTAGAATAGGGGTTGCAGGGTAGAGAATAATTCATCACCTACAAGGCAGCATAGTAAGGATTGTGCAGCAGCAGTCGCTCAGATGTCATTAATCCTTCATTCTTGGTCTAATCTGATTCTTGTAAAGACAGAGCATGGCAGCAGGAGTTAGGTACTCTCTGGAATGATACAAGGAACCGACTGTTCTCCTAGCCTCTTTAGCAATGGTACAAATGTACACATTCCGTTTGAGATTGGGATTGAGTTTTAGTCTCAATAGACATTTGGTAGAAAGAAGCCTCATTGAGGCTATGACCAATCATCAGGATTAGATCAAATTTATGGTCTGCTTGGTGGTGATGAAATGTTACTAGCTTTGTTTTGGTGGTACTGAATGATACCGGGCAGTCAGTTCCATATTGATCTTTGAGAGTTAGGTAGGAGGAGAGATCAGTTGCTACGCACTGGTCATCCAGATATTTGGCAGTACATATATATACTATGGATCTGAGGGCGTTCTTAGTAAGATTATTAATATAAAGTAGAAAGAATGTAAGTCCAAGGAGAAAGCCTTAGGTGGAGGCCAGCACTGTAGTTGTAGACTTACTTATGATTTACTGAAGTTGTTACAAAAAGTTTTGATTGTAAACAAATTTTAAATATTATAAGATTATATGAATGTGTTAACTAACCACAAGAAATAAATGAAACATAATCCATGGAAAATGTTTTCAATTTCTGTAATTTATAATTGTGAAGTTAAATTGCCAAAATTAATGGTTTATAAATTTTTATCAGTTTTTGACAGTGATGTTTTGCACTTCTTTGTGCATAGTAGTAGTCGTAGCACGGCTGCCCATGTCCTTTGAGGCAACAGGATTTTTCCTCCGCCACTTCCTAAGTTATTCTTTATTTATACTGGTCTATACTAATTTGCATATGATACTACATTGACTTTCATTCATTTGCCACAGCACTGGATGAATTTTCAATGTGGATGAACTGAAACACATGTATCTTTCAACTTTATTTTATTTTATTTTTTTAATCATATCACCCCAAGCAAGGCGATAACGCCACTGATGAACAGGGGGCTACGTAAGGGTAAAAAGAATGGAAAAGAGAAAGCCAGAAACCGCATCCTAAACAGGAAACAAGGGATGAGCCTCTTCACCTGTTCAATAGATGTGGGTGGAGTGTGAACTGGTGCTTCACATTGCGTTCCTAGAATGATGGTGACGGCAAATTCTGGAAGGAAGATGTTCCTAAGAACTTCTCATCCCTGTGAAATGTGCACTTGTGCGAGGACCCCCTTCCATTTACATGATTTGCACATTGCACAGAAAATTCTTTGCTCTTGAGTCCAGCTCTCTTTGTAGCAATGTAGTACCACCATTGACTAAGGCTGAGCATGGTGTACTTTTACTTACTAGGTATTATGAATGTTAGAATATGGATGACATGACAGAAGGAATTCTATGGAACTTCCCACATGATCTTGTACCTTAGTATTAGCGTAAAGTCAAGATTAGACGAGATAGGCGAGGATCCCCCCCATCAAAATTTGGCAAAACCTCGGAGTCTTGTGCATCTATGTTGAATAAAAGGAGCTGACCTTGAGTGGCATTTTGATGGCAGTCAGGCATCAGGATAGTGGGTATCCAAGTTGAATATGGCAATCTTCTCAAAATAGTGTAGTTAAAATTTGTTTTCGCTTTAGTTTCTTCCATCAAATTAATTTAGCTAGAAGATGTATGCACATTTTGACCTCCAAGGTAACCAGATATGTCAGTTTTTTGGTGGATGAAAAAGCTGCTTTTTGCTTTTTTTGTATTTGTTGTTGCTTGGATGAGTGTGTGTTTAGTTAAATGACAGTTTGAATTATTCAAGCCCTGCATTAAATTTGTCCAATTAACTGATTTTTCTGCCACATTCAAAAATTGTAGTGGGAGTTTATTGCTAACCCTATTTTGTTCAATTTTTGTACATAAGATTAAACTTTGTAAATATTCATTGGGGCTTCATTTTTCTTTTTTTTAAGTTATTTCATCCCAAACCTACTCACTGGCTGTAGTAAGAATGTGCCAAAAAAATAAATTCACAATAGACTTATATTTCGAGGGTGGATACAGTTGAAAGCATACCATGTGACATCTTTCACCCAATAAAATAACTGCTTTCAAATCAAATAAAAGCATACCATGTGACATCTTTCACCCAATAAATTAACCGCTTTCAAATCAAATAAAAACATACCATGTGACATCTTTCACCCAATAAAATAACGGCTTTCAAATCAAATAAAAGCATACCAAGTGACATCTTTCACCCAATAAATTAACTGCTTTCAAATCAAATAAAAGCATACCATGTGACATCTTTCACCCAATAAAATAATTGCTTTCAAATCAAATAAAAGCATACCATGTTACATCTTTCACCCAATAAATTAACCGCTTTCAAATCAAATAAAAGCATACCATGTGACATCTTTCACCCAATAAATTAACCGCTTTCAAATCAAATAAAAGCATACCATGTGACATCTTTCACCCAATAAAATAATTGCTTTCAAATCAAATAAAATTCATATCTCTATCTGTGCCAAGCCGCATATACCTGAGTATATATTTTCATTACATTCGTTTGCTTGTTCCTTTCTTTCCCTTAAGACACATCAACATACGTACATTTATTGTTACAAACTTTCTTTTTTCAAAGAATACATATACAGACTATTACTTCAAACAACTTAGCCTCACATGCAACCATTTTTTTCACCCATCCTACAAAGTTTTCTTATGCATGTTATTCACTTTTTAAATACACAAACATTTTTATTATTCTAAGTATATCAAATTTTATTCTAGTTAAAATAATTTCTTTTTTTCTATGCAACTCACTTTTTATTTGTTTAAAACTACTGACACTTGTAAGTTCTGGCAATATTGAAGCAGACGGAGTATAATTGAGAATCTTGTATGATTCCCCAAAAGTATTTTATAAATAATTAAAAGACCATTTTACCCAATTTCCTTGTCAATCTTTGCAGACAGTAAATGAAAAAGATGAGCTAAAAGTTTATAAACAAATTCACAAACATTTTATTTTCTAGATATAGATGCACAATAAATATGAAATGTCATTTTAATGCATTCATTACTCTTTATTGTGTAATAATTCTATTGTCTTAGGTTTCAAGTAATTTTAAATAAATTACCATTGTCATTTAATCTATCTATATATATAAAATTCTGTAACCTCTGTTAGTTTGTCCATCCATCACACTTTTTAAATAGCCGTACATTAACTGATCGAAACCAAATTTTTTGGGTGAAGTGCAAACAGGTAAGGAGGTACAAAGTACATTTGGTTTTGCTAGGGTGAGTAGCTCAGTACAAAACATTTTCATTAGCTTTTTTGTCCATCCATCACACCCTCTAAAATAGCCATACACTGACCAATCAAAAGCAAGTTTTGAGGGGGACATGCAAACAGATAAAGGGGTACAAAGTACAGTTGGTTTTGCTAGGACACGTTGCTTAGTACAATAAATTTTCTGGAATTTTTAACATAAAATACTCTCACTATTTTAAAAACAATTGATGATTAAAATAACAAACACTTATTTAATAAAAATACTATATTCATTTTTGCATCACTTTTCTTACAGTTTTTATATATACAAGAATCCAGTTTCAAGTTCACTCTGCACTTGTGAGAACTATAAATCAATTTTTTTTTGTTTTAATCATATCGTCCCAAGCAAGGCATTTTACTGCCACTGTTTTGCAGAAGTTACATAGGAGGAAAGTTATGAGAAAGAGTGACAGGTTATAGGGGCTGTCAGGAAGTTGGTGAGAAAAGGATGAGAATACTGATGAGAGTGGAGTGGACGGAGAAAGGAGCATGAGAGAGAGGATGCAGGTTAGTGAGATAGGAGATGACTATTGACTTCACATTTAAATTCTTGGAGATTGTAGCTGTCAGGGAAGCAAGTAAATGAAAGGGAATTCCACAGGCGGGAAGTGCGAGAAAAGAAGCTGCTGGAGTAGAATTTGCATTTACATTTTATTGGTTTAACAGTAAAAGGGTGGGACCTAGTTGCTAATCTTGTGGCTTGAGTAAATTCATATATAGGAGGCACCAGTGAGCTAAAGTTCATCAGAGCAGAAGCCGTGAAAGTATTTGTAGAAGAGACACAGAGAAGCCACAGTGCGCCAGTGAGAAAGTGACTGTATCTGAGCTGCCAAGTCAGGATCTATCACATTACAGATTCTCCGTTGGATCTTGTCAAGGACACCCAGGTGGATAGCAGGAGCACCTGACCAGATATGGCAGCAGTATTCAATGCACGGGCGATGGTAGATTTATATATGTGCAGGATTGTTTCAGATGAAAAAAATTAACATGGTGAAATGCTTTGGCTCCAGAGGAAAATATTTATATATGGCCAGTTGTATGTTCTTGCATGCTCAAGAGTAAGAAATCCTAAGAATTTATTCTTTACTGTTAAAAAGAAACTTTCTAGTGCTACTACAATTCAAAAACATACATTTAATTATTAAAAATAGACATAGCAGTGTAAAAATAAAAAAATATAAAAGAAGCACTGATGAAAAGCATCATGTATATAAAAAAATTAAATGTTTAAATAGATAAGCTTTGATTTAAAATATAAAATCTATTCATAAGTGAGAATTTCAAAGTATAAATATATACAATCTTTACATCTCTGGCTATTACTTCATAAATACATTAAAAATCCTCTTATGGTAAGAAGTGAATAATTTCTTCTTACAAACAAATCCAAACCTACCTGCGTAATATCAAAAAGATCTTGACATATTGTAGCCATATAGTCTGTACGCTCAAATAACTTTTTCCGATCAAACTCCCAACGCTGATCACGGCCAGATGCTTCAATTTTTGCTCGGATGTCAAAATACGAATCTTTCCAGATGTTAAGCATATTTTTGGCATCCATTGTTATTTTCTTGACATCATCTCGACTCAATCTGTTTAAAAAACGACAAATAGTCATAATGACAGTAAAATAAAATCAATCGTGATAAGTCAAGGATAGGAGTCAATAAAATAAAGGAAAAATACATTTTTCTTAAATATTTTTAATGTTAATAAGTTTTCTATTTAAACATGCAAGTACAATTACCCTTTTAGCAATTATCAAAACATCTTGACTTCTGTCATTTTCTCACCAACATGACATGGCTGAACTTGTCTTTTCTACAAAGATTTTCATGGCAATCTGTTGTGGGGAGTTACCCACTTAATAATGAACTCTTCTTTGCCTATATTAACCGAGAGTTAATTACTCTCGAGGACAGAGCCGGGGCAACAGAGACTATGGTTTCCAGTACGACTTCAGTTCAGCTCAGCCTAGTCTGTCTGTCTGTCTGTCGGTCACTTGTAGCCAAGCTATTATTACTCTTTCTCTTTGTATCTGTTTTTATCTCCTGTTGACGTAATATATGTTCTTGACCTACCACTGTGTTGACTCATTATTTTATGGTCCCATACCAGATCCATATCACAATCATTCTGAAGAGCTTTTTTTTTTTCCTTAGTGCCCTGACTGGTACCTAAATGCAACCACCTGTTCTGTTCTTGCACTTCTCACCTGTGAACCACACCCTCCTGATATCTTGCTTACCTGCCATCTAACATTTTCAAAAGTTTAAATGCAACATCAACTGCCATCTTCTGTATTCCTAAACCCTGTTTCTTCATTGTCCTTTTCCTCACACAAAAATTTTCTCATTCTCTTTTACTCCCTCTAACCCCAAGCATCCTATCTCTGATATCTAGCAAAAAATACAAAAATAGAATATTTTAAACAATATATATATATATATATATATATATATATATATATATATATATAATTAATCCATTTTGTCATGGATTTTGTAGAAATTTTATATTTATATATATTACATATAAAAAAATTCAAACTTCCCGAGATCTTATTGTAACACTATTTGGTTGCTGATAATAATTAATAATTTTTTTTTTAATATACAAAATAATATACTGATAAACTTATCATGAAAAGTGTTAAAGATATAAAGAATGAGACAATTCATTCCTAGGAAATGAAAGAATTCTAAAAACGAATCAGGTGGCTAGCCAAGAACAATATCTAATTTGTACAACAAGTGGGGTGTTGACAGTTTGTTGATAAAACAATTAAAAAATCCTAAATGCTATTTAAGAGGCAAAAAGGTTACTTAACAAAAAAGCCAGGTGTCCTGTATCTGACTCCAGACAAGAAGAAAATATAAAGAAACTACATTGTTTTTATAAAAACACATTGCGAAATATTAACATTTTGCTAAATGATTTTCACCCTGAGAAGGCCATTTATTGTATTCAACTTTCAAACCCGAAAGAAGAGGAAAGGAATGTGTTTGAAACACTAGTTGTTTTCTTTTTAAAAGAGAGATTAAGGAAATAGAAGGAGCTGCCTGCACCCAGTGAACAGCAGTGGGCACAGACAACCCATAAAAGGGGACTATGTGCCTGCTGCAGAGTATCAGTGGGAGATGTTAAGAGGAAGCAGCTGTGGGTGGAGTAATGCCTACAACCAGGGTCGTGCTTATGGCCCCCCACAGAACCCGCAATTGCGGAAGAGGCGGCAAGTTCCCTGGGGGCTGCAAGGCTCCTTGGCTCTGCAGATCTATTGCAATGAAAAAAATTAACAAAATAATTATTAGAATTAACTGGAAAATTATTATCATATTGTATGTTAAAATAGACATCTATCAACTCATATCTCTCTCTCTCTTTCTTTATATATGTATATAACTGAAAAAAGTTGTAGAATATTGAGAGCTGAAACGCACTGAAATGGCTATAAAAATAGCTAGGAAATCACCAAAAAGTAGTGAAAAGTTGTGAAAACGCTTGTAATGTATAGCTTCAAAATGCCAATTCCATGATTTCTTCCATTTTTTTTTTCATGATCACCGAATACCTGCGTTCCGAGAGTATGTTATTTTATTTAAAGTACCATTTATTGTGGATTCAGTATGTTCGGAAGGGAGGGCATTTTTGGCGGAACGGAAGTAATTAATTTTATTAATTAATTATTAACTATAACTTGAAAATCTTTTAATTACTATTATAGATCAGAAGAAAATGTACTAAAAGAAATTTCCTTTATTCTCCAAATATGATCGAAGGAAAAGAAACAAAAGAGAATAAATGGTGTTTCTTTGTTGTTATTTTAAACCTGAGAAGGAGGGAGAGAAAGAAGAGGAAGAAAAGCAAAATAGATTTGTTTTTAATGTCATAAAGTACAACGAACAATAGATGTTGGTTTTGGGCCACCCATGAGAGCCAACAAGTTTTGCTCTCTGTTATCATTCTAAACCTGAGAGAGAGAGAGGAGAAAACAAATAAATTCGATTGTTATTTTTAGAAATCTGAAACATAAAACAAACCACATGGTATGGGACAAGCGTTACTTGTTATTATTGTACTCAAAGGCATTGTCTTGCTCGCATGAATTGTAAAGAGAAATAAGATAACAAATGTCTAATTCCGAGTTGAGGACTGGATTAGTGATTCAGCAAGAGACATTTAGCTTGACATCAAGCAGAAAGGAAAAATAAAGCAGATAACAAAGATATTTTCCGCCACCTAAAATGTCTGTGACTCGAAAATAGATATTAAAAATGCAGATGCGGAAATTCTTATCTAAGTGACAATGTTAACAGTCTTTTGTCTAACTGTTTTGGACAAAACAAGTTCAAAAAGGTTAATAGTGATTGATTAAAAAAATCCCCAAAATTGTTTTGTGAGAAAGAAAATTCGCTGATTAAGTCCAGCCCAGAAAAGTGGTATGGGAAGATGACGTCATAGGACTGATGGAATCTCATTGGTCCTGTAAACCAGCACCCGAAAGGGGGAGACAACCAGCAGTTCCATTCATGAAAATAAGACAAATCCCATTGGGTAAACCAAAGACAACAACGAGTAGCAGCTAACCTCAGCATTCTATTGGTTGCTGAGATGAGGGATTAGACACCCAGCGTCCATCATCCCCACACCATGGCATGAGCATAAATACAGGGTCCCGAGGGACCAAAATCAGTTGCAGTTGGATTGGAGTTGCCAGCTGAGTTTCAGTCAGTTCCCGGCCCAGAGATGTAACGACGAAGATAGGCACCATGCTGTTGGGTGCCAACTGTAGAGAGGCCTAACACCAGCCAACCTGAGTTAAAGACAGACAAAAAGAGAATTTGCAGACAAAGTTTTGAGATCGCCAACTGAATGCAGTTATCAGTTGGAATTGCAGTTCAAGTGGCAGAGAGTTTGAGTTCCTGGTCCAGAGACATAATGACAGAGAGATAATTGCCACGCAGTTGGGTGCCAACCATAGAAAAATCGCCACCTGCCAAAGACAGTTCCCAGCTGAAGAAGTAAAGAGACTCGTCAGTAATCTCTTTCCTCTCCTACTCTCTTCCTGACACCTCCTGCAACCTCTCACTCCTCAACATCCCTCCTATGTAACCTCCTGCACAACAGTGGCAGTAAAATGCCTTGCTTGGGGCGACATGATTTAAAAAAAAAAAGAAAAAAGGACATGATTGAAGCCAATGGTGATTTTATTGAATAGATTTACTCTTTAGTATTTCAAGATATTTTTGCGTAATTTTAATAAACATATCTGTTAAAATGAGATGCCAGTATTATTCTTATTTTTGCATCATTTAGACGACCATTTATTCATCGCACTGTGTGTGTGTGTGTGTGTGTGTGTGTGTGTGTGTTGCAATTTGATTTTCTATCAGTGAATATCACCATAGCAACTAATTAAACAGGTAATAAAATGGCCTTTGTTACTAAATGCCAAGAATTAAATATCACAACAACGATAACAATCAACACTGAAACGTGACCCTTTAAATAATTCCCTCAGATTTTCTACCAATGACAATGACAATTTGATATTGCAAACACTTTTTCTCCTACTGAAATAACAATAAAACTCAATGTTTGACTTCTGTAATAATTTTGTTACAAGCATCATAAAAACTACATCAGTAGAACAAAATTGTTAGAATTGCCACAAGTGATGCTTTCTAATTCATTTAACATGTTATCTTTCTAAGTTTCTCTATTCTCTCATTAGTTGGGAAATAGTATAATAAATAATATATATTTTACATTAATACCCATTTCTTAACATGTGTGTCAGTTGTTACTGCACAAAAAACCAACTAGTTTAGGATATTCAGAAAATTTTGTTATGAATGTAGATTAAAATATTTAAGAGATCAATTAGTGAAAGATTTTCAAGTTCTTATCTCCTACTGACTAGTCGGAGATCTTAGAAAAATTGAAAATTTTGCAAAACCTAGACCTTATGAAACATGCATCATACAAAATAATTGATTTTTCCAAATAATAGAACTTATAAAACATACCCTATTGTTTTTTTATAATTGATGACAATTGTTCAGTGTTAGTATTTGTAAGTGCACATGAAATTTGTAAAAAAAAAAAAACCATAAAAAATTTTAATGTCAAATATGCAAATGACCAAACAAAAATCAAGGAAGACTCACTCATATAATTTACGGATGTTGACAATTCGTATAACTCTCTCTGCAAGTTCCCATGCAATTCTCTCCATCAGTGGAACCATTCTCTCATCTTTATTGTAGTGACGTGAAATAATCCAGACCATTCTCAGGGCATTCATCATAGATGGAATAGTGTCGGAAACTATTCGAAATGAAGCTCCGTGGGCAATGTTCTTGAAGTGCCGCTCAAGAGTCGAGAGAAACCGAACATTATCCTTTGCCTCCACATGGAACTTGTGCAGGTCAGCTAACATATCTTCATACATGTTATCAATTTTTTGATACATATCCAACAACTGCTTCACCTGTGGCTGGTGAAGCTGTTCTACCAATGCACTCAGAGCGGCATTTCTCTCCCTCCAGAAATCAATCTCAGCAAGCGGGCCCTTCCCATGCGGTTCTTTCTTTAACTGGTTAAACATTGCTTCTTTGACTTTAATCATCCACTCCCCACAAGTGCTGGTCAACAATAATGTGAATTCTTTATCCTTGAGAAGCCCTGATGATTCTGAATTAAGATCGTATTTATCAAATCCTTCACACATCTCAAGTCGAACTTCACCTTCTATCTGGTGTATGGTACGGGAGATGCTAGAAGTGAACTTTTTCATGGCCACCAGAAATTCATCTTTCATGATTCCTAAAGCAACAGCATCAATTTGTTCTTCTTCTGTGGCTGGTATTTCACTATCTCTCCTGGATTCAGTGGTCAGTTGTAAGCTGGTTGAAAAGGACAAACGAGGTAGGTACACCTGATAAGTAGACGATAAAGATGAACACATGAGACAACGGTAACACAATTTTTCAAGATCTGATAACATAAAATATTCTAAGTCAATTTTATCTCATTTCTTAAAAGGCATTTTTATATATTTGTTTTATTAATTCACATATTATTTTTATAATGTCAGATTAAAAAATAAAATCCATTGGTTCTTTAGACATATTTATATTCATGCCAATACATGTTTAGTAGATTCATATCAAAAGTCACATATAGTAACTTTGATCCTAACGGTTTAGTCCACAAAAATGTTGCATTGTTTCAAACAATCTAAACTTTTTTATATGGATTCAGCTGTTCAATAACTACATTGAATCAATAGCTAAATCTACTGCTAGGAAAGTTGGGTCACTGTGATGGGCCAAGAAGTTTTTCTCGCTTGAATCCATCTTACATATATACAATTCAACCATCCACCAATGCATTGAATACTGTTGTCATATCTGGTCAGGGGCCGCTGCTATTCATCTTAGGGGGTTCTTAAAAGAATTTAGTGGAGAATCTGCAATGTAATTGATCCCAACCTGGCAGCTCAACTCCAGCTACTTTCTTGCCAAGGGGATGTGACTTCTCTCTGTCTCTTCTACAGATATTTTCATGGTTTATGCTCTGACGAGCTTAACTCCCTGGTGCCCCCTCTCCAAAATTTACTCGAGCAACTAGACTGGCAACAAAGTTCCACCCTTTTACAGTCAAAATAACCAAATGCAGCTTCCACTTCTACTCTATCAGCTTCTTTTCTCGCACTTTCTGCCTATGGAACTCTCTTCCATATACTTGCCTCCCTGATAGCTACAATCTCCAAGAGTTTAAATGCGATTCCAATTGCCATCTCTTATCCACTTGACTCCCATCCTTCACTTATCCTTTCCCCAACACTCCCTGTATTTTGTTCTTCTTCTTACTCTCACACAACTCTCTTTACACCATTATTCCCATCCTCCACTTACCCATTCTCTGACACCCCCTGTAATCGATTCCTCTTCCTCTTTACTCTCCGCCTATGTAACCTTTCACACTCTTCTTATGTAGCCCATGTACCAGCGGAGGTACTGCCTTGTTTGCGGTGAAATGATTAAATAAATAAATAAATAAGACCAAATGGAAAAAGTTTACTTGTGATGCATTTCATCAATTAGGATTTCATCAGATTGGGTGGGGGGTTGACATTATGACTACACATGCACAGAAATGCGAGATTGATGAAGTTCTAACGAATGAAATGTGTCAGAGGTAAACTTTTTCTATTTTGTCTTACATTTTCCTCAATTCTGTTCTTGATATATATATATATATATATATATATATATGTGTGTGTGTCACATGTAAAATAAAATTCATCCTTGAGAGTAAAGCCAAAAGTGCTGGTAAAAACAAAATATTTGGGCAATTTTTATATAATTTATGTTCTGAAATGAATAAATTCATAAGATCACATAAAGAATTATATAAAAAATTTAACCATAAGAACTTGTCTCATTCTTAATGAAACCTGTATAAATGTGTGTGTGTATGAACATATAGCCCAACCCTGATGCTGAAACTGAAATTGTATTTAAGCATTAAACAGACTGTTTCAATGTCCATCTTTATATTTAGACATGATCTATTCCTGATATTGAACATTTTTACCCATCTATATAGCACACCTTAAAATTTCATATTTGGCGTCTTGTTTTTATAATAGATGAAGTTTGCTTTGAATAAAAAAAACCATCTATTTTAATAAAAATGGTAAATTAAGAAAGAAAAGAAGTGTAGATCAGTTAATGTCAAAATTGTCATTAAAGGATGAGTTTGCATATGACAGAAAAATAAAATCTATTATCAAAAATTATAAAAAATTGATTTTGCCTCCTTTAAGCTGAGAAATAAAATTTGAGTGATTGATTAACAAATGCTAAAAATCAATGAAAATAATCAATGTAAATATTTGATCCGAAATAATCGATTGATAAATTGACTTACATTATTGATGATTTGATCCAGCATAACAAGTGTGTGTCCATTAAGCAAGCCATACTCAAAATGTTCTGGGAGAATTTCCATTTCATCATAATTTTGAGGCATAGGCACCACTCCCGTTTGTGTGCGGAGAAAGTATATACAATTATAGGAAGCATATTTACTTGGCAGATACTCGTAATTCATAAACAAATATTCTTGGTCTACTTTCTGGATAATGATCTTCTGCAATAAGAAAACAAAACGACTTTCACCATCAAAAATATCAAATGTCACAAACTGTAGATATACGCATAGGAATGGACCCAGAGGTAGCAGGATTAGTTCAATGTATTTTGAAGGGATGAACAAGTGCTTTTTATTACTTGACTTTACTTAAAGTTCAAAGTCAAAAATCAATCAAATAGCTGGGGGGGTCGGGGTTTAATTTCAACTAACAGTAAAGCCTTGCGTTGCTCGGGTGTAATGAAAGCTTTAAAACTAATCCATGGTCCTGGAGCTCAAACTCTTTCAACGTTGACACAAAAGACTAAAAAGCAATAATTGTTTCTGGTTAAAGCGAAACCGTACACTGAAAGAAAAAATGAATGGATGTAAGTCAAATTTTGATTTCCTGGTATTGATATCAAATAAGTTTTTTTTTTTGTCGTAAACTGAATTTTGAAGGCTAAATAAGTCCTCTGAGTAAATGGTATCATGGCTGAGACTAAGAACTACAATTATACCTACTTAGAGCCAAACTTGAAGCAAAAACTAAAATAAAAGGGCTGAAAAAATACAAACATACAGGCAGATAAACAGACACACACAGAAACATCTTGCCTTTTATATATATATATATATATATATATATATATATATATATATATATATTATCGATTTTCTGCACTATTGTAAGAACTGCAACCTTGAAACTTCTGAATACCGTTTCTTATGTCTTTGTCTCTGAGTGTATCAAATGTGATTAAAATCGGACCACTCCTTCTATAACCCGATTTTTTCGATTATCGATATTTATCAGGGGTAAACCTAGCTAAGAACACTCGCAGACGCTTATAGTAAAGCTTTAAATTTTCAAGAAAATCGGTTCAGCCATTTCGGAGTTTATAAGTAACGGACACACAGACACACACACAAAGTTCCATTTATAAATAAGTTTAGATTTAGAGAGATTAAGACCTTGAAGAATTTTTCCAATGACCAGTCTTCTCATTTTTAGTTTTATCATCACATCTTTTGAGGACATTTTTTACCAGATAAGTGTCAGACAGTCAGTTAATTGCAATATGTGATATGCATTTGAATTGATAAACATGCTCTTTCAAATAATATTAAATGTGGGAATATTTTCCTTGTTTTATATACATAGAATTAGAAATAGAATTGTATTAGCAACCAAACAAATGAAATCATTTTTATCACAAAAACTGAGATGTATTAAGAAGCAAGCAAAACTTTTTGTTTTTTTTTCTTCAAACTAATGTTCAAATTTTTTTTATTGTGCTTAACATTACCAAAAAAAAAAATCACCATCTGTAAAGATCTTGATTCCACCTCTCTACTAATTTTTCTGCAAATTCACACATTATCTCTTCAATATTTTCTCTAACTTATCATTTTTCAACTTTTGAAGTCTTCTGGAATAATCTACATTTGTTAAAAAGTCCACAAACCATTTCAAACAAATGCTTGCTCCTTGTTCATTATAACCATAAGGTTCACTGACTCAGTACCCAGATTCACATTCCCCCCACTACTGACTCAGTGCCCAGATTAACTTCCTCCCACCACAGACTTAGTGCTCAGATTTACTCACCACCACCACCACCACCACTGACTCAATACCCAGATTCACTTCCCCCACCACTGACTCAAGGCTCAGATTCCCTCCCCGCTGCTGACTCAATGACTAAATTAACTTTTCCTCAAACTACCCTATGTCAAAATCAGTCATGATTTGTATCAAATCACTTTCTGAAAACATTCTTAAAGAGCATATGTGTATATATATATATATATATATATATATACACATATGCTCTTTAAGAATGTTTTCAGAAAGTGATTTGATACAAATCATATATATTTAACAGCATATGTTTAGAAAATTATATATATATATATATATATATATATATATAATTTTCTAAACATATGCTGTTAAATATAAGAGACAATGAATGTCTAATATGTTTCATCATGAGCCGTTCTAAACGCTGTATTTTTGCTTTAATTTCAGCTGAAAATAAAGACAAAAATTCTCCAACATTTGGATAATTATTTATTGATTTTCTTCTAAGCTTTTGGCTCACATGAGCCATCATCAGAGAGGTTTTTTAGACTCATGTGAGCCGAAAGCTTAGAAGAAAATCAATAAATAATTATCCAAATGTTGGAGAATTTGTGTCTTTATTTTCAACTGAAATTAAAGCAATAATACGGCGTTTAGAACGGCTCATGGTTAAACATAATAGACATTCATTGTCTCTTATATTTAACAGCATATGTTTAGAAAATTACTTGCTGCCTCCATACACTAAATATATATATATATATATATATATATATATATATATATATATATATATATACACAGGGCCCGTAGCTGATGCTCAAAAAACACCAGGCACAGAGAAAATTGCCTGGATTTATTAATTGACAATGTGATGACATCATCAGTGTCATCTGTTTCCAGAAACTATGATTTTTGCAAATTTTTTCGGCTATTCCAATGGAAATTAGGCTCAGAACGTTAAAAAAAGCAGGAAATCGGGTTCAGACTTTCTGAGTATAATCGGTCTTTTCTCCCAAAATTAACAAAACAAAATTAACAAAATAAACAAACAGATTTTTACTGCATTCATTTGGATGTTTTCTTTGGGTTTTTTTTCTTTCTTTCTTTGTGAATTGTTTAGTTTGATTTCTGACAAAGACATTTTTCCTTGCCTGATTTTCACTATGATTGCACAGATCGGCTCGGACCCGAGGCCCGGTAGTCAGATACGGCCATATATATATATATATGTATATATCTATATATATATGAAAGAACCAAATAAACTATGATAACACTTCATAGATGTTCATAACATTACACAAAATATTATGCTGAGAAGATTTTAATACCTAAAAACAAAACTTCAGATTTCTTCATGATTTTCATATAGCCAAACCAAAGTCATTTTTTGATATTCATTATCAAGAGGTTTCCTTGGTCAGAACTGAAAATGCAGCCAGCAAAGGTTTTTAAGATGACAAGATCTCATTATCTGAGAATTAACAAATCATTGAGTTAATTTTTTCTTAGGCTGTTCAGGAAAGCAAGTCAACATTTTAAGATATTCCTGAAGTTCATTGCAGCAAAACTTGTTTGAAGTGAGGAACTGAAGAAATAAAAAAAAGTTGATAAAAATGTAAAGTCAGTGGTTCCAATCTTACTAGAAATGATTATTTATTGTTAATAGTTTAACAATTTTGGCACAAGGTCGAAGGGCAAGTGTGATAAGGCTTGACTACCATAACTATCCTAAACCTAGTTAATCTGATTCATGACCCATTCATTCATTACAATTTGCTCATTCACATCCATCACCATTCAATCGAAGATATACCACAATACCAGCTATTCACAGAGATCCTAAAAAACACCCATGACACAAAAATTCCATCATAAAGAAATATCCTTTTCGTTTTTTTTTTCTGAATTTAAAAAAAAATATATATAAAAATTTAATAATATGAAATGGGGGGATGACCCCTCAAAACAAACTAAAAAATAACAAAAACATTAAAACTGAAAATAACAAATGTTAGTGAAACCTGTTCACCCAAACAAAAACTAAAAGTGACCACTGTATTATGCCAATGGTGAGTGTACTTTTTGATTCTGTCTAACAGAGAGGGAAGGATAAAATAAATAACAAAATAGGAAAATCAAAGACTGACCCAGTGAAAATAAAAAATGGGATACAAAACAAAATTACTAGGACCAACTGCAAAACACTCCCCCCCCCCAATTTATATGCAGAAGCACACAAATGAATCCTGAGATTATTTCTTAGCCAATAAAATAGGCCAGTTGTTGGCGTCATCTGCCTCAGTCTCTCTTGCCTATCTGTTGAGGTCGCAATCGATATTTGGGAGGTCGCTACCCCAAAGGGGAGTACTCTGAAGTCAACTGAGGACATGTACGATATATTTGATAGGGTTGACCATCAGTACCTGGCTGCGGTCCTGTAGGCTACCAGATTCAAACCTATTGCTTTTCCATTACTGTGGTACAGGTGAATGGAAAGCAGTCACACACTTTTATGCTGTCTCTGTTGGCTTATCAAGGTTGCCTACTATCACTCCTACTTTATGCTTTGACCTTGCAGTACCCCCTTTGCTGGTTAAGGGACATGGCATGCAGTTTGGCTTTATGCGGAATCAGTGCCCCTGATGGTTATCCAGCTAGGGTTTCTGCATACAGTGATGACATACCCATTTTGATGTCATGCTGCTGCAACATTGAGGTGGTACAGATGTCACTTGAATGTTATGAGAAGGTTACAGGGGCCAAGATTAACTGCAACAAGTCTTCCAATTTGCTGTTAGATGCCTGGAAATGGGTTGCTCTTCTTGGGACCTGTCTGCATTCTTAGAGTGTGATTAGAGCCTGGGCTCCAGCTGGAGAAAAATTGGTCGGAGGTACAGGCAAATGTTGGAGTGGCAGTTCGGACTTGGCTTTGATGGCAGTTGTCTGTGAGAGGTAGCATAAAGGCATGTGACACTTATGTCTTTTCTCTCGTCCTTTATTGAGTGTCTGTACTCCCTCTCTGTAAGAGCTCTAAAGAGGCGATTGAGTGCTTGTTCTCTTGCCTCTTGTGGGGTGGTGGCAAGCATCAGGTTGACAGACATGTCTGTGCCCAACATCCATGTTGTGGGAGAGGGGAAGGCGAGTCACTGACATGCTTTGAAGTTGACATTCTTATGCTGCAGGTTGACAGAACATTATTTTGGAGAGGAGTAGGGCACCTTCCTTAGCCTTACCATCATTCCTCCTGTTTTTAGAGCTGAGCACAACCATGAGCCTTGGAGCCAATCAAGATTGTGTCAAGTGGCGTTGTGGGTCATTCCTCAGTCCAATGACTTTTCTTGGCCTCAGAGTATCATGAACTAGTGGTGGGGGTCATGAAAGATCCTCTCTGTGAGTGGCTTGGTTTGTTGGCAACCAAGTTGCACTTGTTTTGGTCTTGGGTGTCAGCAGCAGATTACGTCAGTAACCCTGAGGTTTCACTTACCTGGCAATTGATTTGGAATATGCTATCTCTCAATGATGTGGCCTTTAGAGAGGGATGGGCAGATTTGCCTGAATGTCATCAGTATGACCTCCGTTTAGAGGAAACTGTATAATATCAGAATTTGCTCTTGTGTTTTGACCCGAATTCTCAATTTGAGAACTTTTTGCCTTATTACTGTTAATTTGCTTTGCATATATTGTTTGCTTGCTTTCCATTATTCTTTTTCTCCTGTTCTTTCCTTTTTTTTGCCCATTTTGGGGTCTTTTTCATCAATGCTATTCTGTTTACTTTCTCAGCAAAAAAGTGGCAGTACTGACATTTAACCATCCCCACTCACTCTTCTTCTTCTTCTATGTGCCCTGTCCCTTCAGGACATAGGCGATCATGGTTCTCCATGTCTCCCTATCCCTTGTGGCTCTTAGTATGTTTGCTCCTGTTACTCCTGGCAACCTCCGTTCCGTCATCCACCTGATCAGGCCCTGCAAACATGTTATCCGCTGCCTTCTTCTGTCTCTCTTTCCTTCTATCTGGCCAGTCAGCATCAGGTTCTCCAGGCTCTCCTTCCTCATTGCATGTCCCAGGAATTTCAGTTGTCTCTTCCTGATGTTCAGTATTAATTTCCTTTTTGTTGCCATTCTTTCCAACATCTCATCGTTGCTTGCATGCTGAGTCCACGATATCGGCAGCATCCTTCTGTAGAACCACATTTCCGCTGCTTTCAGTTTTGTCCTAATTTTCGATGATATTGTCCAGTATTCACTGCCGTATTGAAGAACTGACATCACATAGCAATCCAGCACTCACTCTACAGGCTGAAAAAGAATCATGATTCTTGGTAGATAGAAGTTGCTATCTTGCTTTTTACAATATCTGCAAGGAGATATAATCTAAATCTAAACTTATTTATAAATGGAGCTTTGTCTGTGTGTGTGTGTGTGTGTGTGTGTCTGTTACCTATAGACTCCGAAACGGCTGAACCGACTTTCTTGAAAATTTACACAGTTGTACTATAAGCATCTGCGAGTGTTCTTAGCTAGGCTTTGTGTCAAGGTACCCCCGATAAATATCGAAAATCGATAATCAAAAAAATCGGGTTATAGAAGGAGTGGTCTGATTTTAATCAAGTTTGATACACTCATAGATAAAGACATAAGAAACAATATTCAGAAGTTTCAAGGTTGCAGTTCTTATAATAGTGCAGAAAATCAAAAGGCAAAATGTTTGTGTGTGTGTCTGTTTATCTGCCTGCATGTCTGTATTTTTTCAGCCCTTTTATTTTAGTTATTGCTTCGGGTTTGGCTCTAAGTAAGTATAATTGTAGTTCTTAGTCTCAGCCATGATACCATTTACTACTCAGAGGACTTATCTAGCCTTCAAAATTCAGTTTACGACGAAAAAAACTTATTTGATATCGATACCAGGAAATCAAAATTTGACTTACATCCATTCATTTTTCTTTCAGTCTATGGTTTCGCTTTAACTGGAAACAACTATTGCTTTTTTTAGTCTTTCGTGCCAATGTCCAAAGAGTCTGAGCTCCAGGACCATGGATTAGTTTTAAAGCTTTCATTACACCCGAGCAATGCCAGGTTATACTGCTGGTCATTATAAAATTAGGTGTGCATGTGGCAGGGGAGTTATTTCTACTTACTGTCTGTGGTTTAATGTATTCTGCAGAATCTTCGGTTGCTATTTCCTCTCCATCAGTTAATGAAGATTCCTTCTTTTTGTCTTCACTTTTATGGCCTATTCATAAAAATAAAGAACAAAAAATTAATTCTACAGATGTCTTCAGCTTTTATAAAATGACCAATGTTATTTTCACTCCTGTCATCATAATATTATTTATGTCCATCACTGTGTCTTGATTTAGTTTAATCCTTTAAAAAGAAAACCAAACCACGTAAATTTAGTTATTTTCTCAGTTAAAGTTATTTTTCAAATATCAGTAATAAAAGTTTTATTGTAAGTTTTGGGGATTTTAAAAAATTACCTTTTTAAAATTATTAAATGAAATTTATTATAAAATTTATGGAGTATTAATGAAATTTATAAAATCACAAATTATTACTAAAATTACTAATTCTTCACTGATTAACAACAATCAAGAAAGTCAATCCTTGTTTAAAACTTGCACATTTTCCTTTATGAGCAAAGCAAATAAATAAGCTAACCACTAAATTATGAAGAGCTCGGTCTTTATCATCTATTCTCAATAATTTGTTGTTTCTGAAAAGATGATCATGATGGAAATAGTTTTATAGATACTCGTTATAAAATATCAACTTAGATTCTGCTTACCAAATCGTTTGTCTTTTGTTCAATCTATAACACAATGTGTGTTGTGGTGCAGTGGATATTGGCTCAGAACGAGAAATCAGAGAGCCGAGTTCAAATTTCAATTGAATTTGTTGCATTTACTTACATGCAAATATCCTTCGGGAAAAGTATTAATCCAGTTCTTCTCCCTCCAGCTATGGGTTAAATAGCAGAACAGATTGGGTTTTTATAGCTTGGGTGGCAACCAGTCTACTGCAGAAAGTAATGTCAACTTATTGTGGGGAAAATCTTCTGCCCAATCAGTCATGTTTCTTTTGAGACATGATCGCTCAAGTGTGTATCACATACAGCACTTAACTGACTGACTGATAACACATTGATAACTGTTATTGGTCAAGACGATTACAGTAAAACACCAGTGAAACTATTTTGATATGAAATATTGCAATCATTGAATGATTAACAAAGAGAGGAAATATTGCCCTTTATTCATAATGTATTTTAACTCATCTATTCTCCAGCCTTCCTCAATTAAATGACATCTGGTGACAAATCTTTTAAGTTTCGTTTGTTCAACAAATCAATATCATTTGGCAGGAAATATTATTAGATGTTAATTTATTCAGTTTTGTAGTGAAATATTGTCAATGATTTAGAAGCACGAGTGTATATTTCTTTGTTTACACAGGGAAGGTTCAATTATCAAACAAGACCAAAAAAAAGAAAAGAAAAGAAAAGAAGAAAAACAAGGATTAGGTTAAGTTGGAATTACTTCATTTTCATTCTTTTGTTGGTTAGAAATATATACTTTTATTAAATTCATTCAAAATAAATTTTGCTTAGGTTGGTTTTATAGTGGGGTATCTTATCTATTCCTTTTCTAGTTGTAGTGGGAGTCCGTTCTAGTGAAGGGTAGTTGCATACTGTTGCAGGTTAACGGAATTCGGCCTTGTTGTAGATAGCCCACTATAAGTTATAAAATGATTATAAAATCAAGAAAAGCAATTTGAGCTGAAAATAACATTTATATATACACATATCAATTAATGTTTTTACAATTGAGGTAATACTTGAATATAGGTCCAACAGAGGTTAAAATGTTCATGGCAAATATTATGCTGAAAGAGATTTAAGGCTTAGGAATGTGGGGAGCGTGTAAATGAGGAATGTCTTTGAGGTATTCGCTCCTTAGGTCAGTAAGTAGTTTTGAAACAGGGAAGAAGGAAGGAGAGGTGAAGGGACGAGCCTAGTAGCCATTTGACTTGGTCAAGGGAGATATTAATTACCCGTCGGTCTGTTTGTTGGGTGCTTTCTGTATTGGCTTTTTATTTCGACTTTTTGGATCACAGCAGCTTGTTTGGAATTTCACACTTGCATTTGATTCTGGGCTTCCCATTGGCTGATAAATAAAATTTGTGTAGGCTTGCGAAATGGAAATTTAATATTTGATTAATTTTTATTTTTCAACTGGGACATCTGCGCAAACCCGGATGCGCAACGACGACTTTTGGTCATTTGCTTTTTGTTCGTGAAAGTGCGAACATCTGGTCTGTCGTTGGTCGGTATCACCACAGTTTCAATCACAAAAGGAACAACTACAAAACACTTTCTCCTCCCCAATTTACAGGCAGAAGCACCCATGCTGGGACTTTTTCCTAGCCAATAAAATAGGCCACTTCTTGGCCTCATCTGACTCAGTCCTGGTTTGTCTTGTTTTGAAGTCGGAACGCTGTGGTTGTTCATCCGAATTTGTTCTTGCGTGTCAACCCCAATTCTGAGTTTGTGAACTTTTTGACATATTATTATTGCTTTGCCTAATTACTCTTCTTTTGCCTTATTGCTGTTAATTTGCCTTGCGTATATTGTTTGCTTGCTTTGTATTATCTGTTCTTTTTTTTTCTTGTTATTGCTCATTGTAAACTTTATCAGTTCTGTTTGTCAGACAGTTCTGTCACTTATTTCGTAATTAACCATGGCTACTCGCTCCACAAGTTATTAAATTTTCTCTAAGATCATCAAAGATAATTTTTGTTGAAAGAATGCTCAAGCAGAAACGAGCTTTTAGACAATGTTAGACATGAAAAATGGATCAGTTTTATGGTTTATTGACCTTTTTAAGGTTATTTAAAGCTGAAACATTTTTTGATTGGAAATATTTTTTAAAAGTAATAGTGATTTTCTGGCACAAGTCCTACTGTTTAACTCATAGCTGGGGAAAGACGAGATAGATTCATTCATTTCCCAAGGGTATTTGCACGTAAGTGAATATAACAAACCCGATTTCCAATTCTGAGACATTATCCATTACACCACCTGCATATCCAAGCTTACAGCACCTGGTATTCTTGAGTGGTCACCCATCTAGGTACGGACCAAACTGAACATTGCTCAACTTCAAGAACTGGTATTTCAACATGACATGGCTATAAGGACTGAACATTTCAAACACAAAAATCTATATATCTAAAAGGCAATCTGTGAGTCTGTGTGTGACTGTAAGCTATGCATGCCTACATTTTTTAAGCTATGCCATCCAAACTTTCTGGGGACACATACTTTTTGAGTTTAAGTTCAGCAATTTTCCCTTTCGCAATTTTTGCTCAATGGTGCCAATTGTTTACATTTGCTCTGTAAAACATTTTAGATAGTTACTAGACTATGTCACAGAAATCAAATCACATGTGTCAAACGTGACTAAAAAATTTAAAAAATGAGCATTTATATTTAATTTTTATTCCAGCGTTTTAAAAATTCATTTGGTCAACAAATAAATGTGAATATTTTTCCTCATAATTTTGAAACCTAAGAAATATTTTTTTAAAAAAGTGTTTTTTCAAACAAAAACAAAATATGTAAAAAAAAAAAAAAAGTGCCAATGGCTAATTTAATTATTTAAGTCTTTTTTTTCAGATTTAATATTTCATACTTCAGAAAATAAAATTAAAAAAAAAAACAAACCTTTTTTTCACTAAATATTTCATGTAGGAAATCAACTGTCTGTAAATTCGTGTAGCATTAATGTAACTTTTTTCTCTAAAATTAAATGTCTATATTTTTAAATATTCTTCGAAAATTTCTGAACTGAGAGCGTAATAGTTTTTATATTTCTAATTTCAGTAAAACAAAATAAATAATTTTTATTTTTATGTTAAATTCATTGAGTCAACAACAAATGTTAATATTTTCCCCTGTAATTTTGAAACAAAAGCAAACACTATATTGTTTACAATGTGACACAAAACATCAAATCATGTTTACGCAAAACAAAAGAAAATATATTTTTTCAATGCTTCACCTACTACTAAAATGTTCTGAGTTACACGGGCAATGCTGGGATGTGATGCTAGCCTATAATAAGCCAATAAAGAACAACCATAAAATCTGATTGGTTTAATTTCAAGATAAATATATAATAATATATTACAGGATGAATTATAGTAGGAGTTTCAATAAGTTCTCGCTGTTTTTCAACAGATGGCATTCCCAGAATTGTGTGCACATAGTTTCAGAAGGTAATCTAAACTTATTTATAAATGGAACTTTGTCTGTGTGTGTGTATGTGTCCCCATTACATATAGACTCTGAAACGGCTGAACCGATTTCCTTGAAAATTTACACAGTTGTACTATAAGCGTCTGTGAGTGTTCTTAGCTAGGTTTTGTGTCGAGGTACCACGATAAATATTGAAAATCGATAATCAAAAAAAATTAGGTTATAGAAGAAGTGGTCCGATTTTAATCAAATTTGATACACTCATAGACAAAGACATAAGAAATGATATTCAGAAGTTTCAAAGTTGCAGTTCTTACAATAGTGCAGAAAATTGATAATATATATATATATATATATATATATATATATATAAAAAATACAAATCCACAATTTTTTATCCAATTCTTACCAAGCTTCACACAAATATTCTTTAGGCTGAGTCTGAGCTCCAGGACCATGGATTAGTTTTAAAGCTTTCATTACACCCGAGCAACACCAGGCTATACTGCTAGTGCATCTATAAGGAAGTACTATACACAAGTTTGAAATTCAGTGTATGTCATTTTGACAAAGTGTAAACAACTTTGTTTTTAATAGCATTAAACATGTTGGATTTTGTATCAAAGAAAGTGTATTTGCGAGGAATTTTACTGCACTGCTTTATTCAAAAGAAATCTGCAGCTGAAGCCCACGATTTCTTGTTGAGACTTATGGCAACCATGTTCTGTTGGAAACAACATGCAGACATTGGTTTAAATGCTTGAAAAATAATGATTTTGGTGTTTAAGATAAAGAATGCTATAGCACACCAAAAACGTTTGAAGACAAAGAATTGGCGGTATTACTTCATAAAGACTAATGTCAGGCACAGTTGAATTCGCAGAAACATTAGGAGTTGATTACATAAAAATCTTGAAATGTTTGAAAGCACTAGGAATGATTCAAAAGCAAGGACATCGGGTGCTGTTTGAATTAAAGTTGAGAGATGTCAAATAGCGTCTTGTCGCGTGTCACTGCTTCAACAACAGAGAAGAAAAGGTATTTTGCATTGTAGCATAACTGGCGACGATACATGGATACAATATGATAGCCCTAAATGTAAAAGATTGTGAGGTAAGCCTAGCCATACATCAACATCGACAACAAAGCCAAATGTCCATGGTTCAAAGCTTCTGCTCTGCATTTGGTGGGATCAGCTGGGTGTAGTTTATTATGAGCTGCTCAAACCGACTGAAACCATCACATGGAGATTGCTATCAACTACCACTGATGGGCTTGAGTTGAGCATTGAAGAAAAAATGGCTGCTATATGAGCAGAGACACAACAAAGTGATATAGCATTGTGACAACGCTAGGCACATGTGGCAAAATGGTTGAAAACCTACTTGGAAACACTTAAATACAAATTCCTACCCCACCCAAACATTGCTCCGTCCGATTATCATTTGTTTCGATTGATGACAAATAGCCTGGCTGAGAAGTATTGTCATTCTTATGAAGATGCCAAATGATGGGTCGACTCATAGTTAGTCTCAAATGACGGGTCGGTTTTGCGACGTGGAGAAATGCTGCCAGAAAGATGCGAAAAAGTAGTGGCTAACAATGGACAATACTTTCAGTGACATGTTTCTTATGAATTTCTGTAAATAAAATATTACTTTTCATGAAAAATCAGTGAGAACTTATTCAAGGTCCTATTATATAAAAGATAATATATTATATATAATAATATATTAACTCATTAAGAAACTCAATGTCTTTTCTATATTTTATCACACATTCATTCTAACAATCATCACAAAAAAAAAAAAGATCTTTGTTGTTGATCAAACCTAATAGAAATAAAAATGAACAGAAACACAAACATGAAGAAATATAACAGAATCAACCAATAAGAATCATACTGATGGGTCAAGAAATAAAAATTTAAAAGAAAAAAAAATTTTGCGTTTATTGAATTTAGCAAGTGATTTTATTTTTAATTGTGATATTAAAATTTATTGCAATAATCTTTATAAATGTTAATGGTCATTGAATGATTTGTTTTTATGGTTTATCAACTCTTTGTAGGTTATCTAATGCTGTAACAATTTTGGGATTGTAAGAATAATCCTTCTTTTTTAACAAAAATTGCATTTACAATTTCTTTGAAATATCAATGTAATTTTTCCAGATGTGATTCCTACTATTTAACCCATAGCTGGGGGAAGAGAAACAGGGTATTTGGACAGTAAGTTTTCCTTCACAAACATACAAGGTATTCGCAGTAACTTTAATAGTGTAGAATCATTCCTTCTAACTAACTCACCCGATATCTTAGCTATATATGAGACTAAACTTGACCCTTCTATCCTCTCCTCGGAGCTGTTCGTTCCTGGTTACCTCCCCCTCTTCAGGAAGGACTCCAATGTCCATATGCATGGGCTTGGTGTATATATCAGCGAACAACTCCCTCTAGCCAGGGTCACATCTCTTGAATCCCTGGATCATTCTTTCATGTGCTTCCGTCTCTCACTTCTAAGCTCGGTTAGCTATCTCTTCTTCCTCTATCGCTCCCCCTCCTCCTCTGACTGTACGGTACTTGATAGCATCTCTACTAATATTGACAGGGCCATTTCTTCTCACCCATCTGCTCATATATTTGTGTTTGGCGATTTTAACGTCCACCACACCAAGTGGCTTGAAAACTCAGCCACCATCCTTGCTGGGATCCGCACCATGTATTTTTCAATAACCCAAGCTCTAACGCAAGTGGTGGACTTCCCCACGCATTTCTCTAATAACCCTAATGGAAGGGACTCTTTACTCGACCTTTGCTTTACTTCCATTCCAGACTCCTGCACTACCAGGCAGCTCTGCCTCCTCAGAAACTCTGACCACGCCGTAATTTCCATCAACATCTCAATCCGCACTAACTCTACCCAAGAAAACCAGACCAGCAGAATATCATACTACTACCAGAGAGCAGACTGGGACTCGTTCCGAGACTTCCTCTGCGACGTCCCCTGGAACAACGTCTTTGATCTTCCTATCGAAGACTATGCGTCCAAGGTCTCCTCTTGGGTTAAGGCTGGCATCGATGTTTTTATCCCAGCCAGGAAATTCCAGCTAAAATCAAATTCATCCCCCTGGTTCTCACCCGCTTGCTCGGCTGCCATTGCCCACCAGAACCATTTCTTCTGGCTCTATCGAAGCTGCTCGTCGAACCAAAACAGGCACCTTTTCGCCTTAGCACATAATAAGTGTAAAAAAGTACTGAAGGAAGCTAAGAGGGCATTTGCTACCAGAATGAGGCAACGCATAGCATCCTCTAAGTTTGGCTCCAAAGATTACTGGCGACTCTGCAAAAGCGTGCTCAACAAGAGCAAGACTTCAATACCCCCACTAAGCAATGAATTTGAAGTTCTCACCTCCTCAGCGGACAAGGCTGAATGCTTTGCCCGTAGATTCTCCACCAATTCGACACTGGACTCATTAGGAATACCTACACCTGACTTCCCACCCAGAGCTAAGGCTCAACTAAATAATGTCCACATTACACCCTCACTGGTCTCCAAGATAATTGCACAACTTGACCCACACAAAGCGAGCGGCGGTGACGGAATCCCAATCATAGTACTGAAGAAATGTGCCCCAGAACTCTCCTCTGTCCTCTCTAAACTCTATAACCTCTGCCTATCTGCTTCCTGTTTTCCTGCCTGTTGGAAGTCCTCCTGTGTAGTTCCCATATTCAAGAATTCTGGCGAACCCTCAGACCCCGCCAATTACCGTCCTATTAGTCTCCTTCCGATCTTCGGCAAAGTTTTTGAAGCCATTATCAACGCCGAGGTGATTCAGCATCTCACAGCCCACAGGCTTCTCTCTGACAAACAGTACAGGTTTTGCTTCACCAGGTCTACTGCTGATATGTTAACGACCATTACTGAGTACATATACCGGGCACTTGACAAGAATGGCGATGCCCGAACCGTTACCTTGGATATCTTCAAAGTGTACGACAGGGTCTGGCACGCTGACCTCTTGTGCAAACTGCAGAGCTACGGGATAACTGGACATCTGTTTGACCTCATCCAGTCATTCCTCTCTAACCACACATTGAAGATAGTATTAAATGGGCATGCCTCCCAAAACTACCATACGAACGCGGGCGTCCCTCAAGGTTCTATCCTAGGTCCCACGCTCTTTCTGATGTACATTAATGATCTCCCCGACACCATTAGATCCCAAGTAGGCATGTACGCCGATGACACAACAATCTCCTCTCACCTCGATCAAAAACCAGGTGTGGGCAACAAAGCGAACCTCGCTGCCGAGCTTGAAAAGGACCTCCAATCCGTAGTGGCCTGGGGTAGGAAATGGCTAGTAAATTTCAATGCTTCTAAAACGAAGCTGTTATCAACTAACCACCATAGACAATCGCATCTAC
This sequence comes from Ascarosepion bandense, assembly GCA_037127315.1. NCBI lineage: Eukaryota > Metazoa > Mollusca > Cephalopoda > Sepiida > Sepiidae > Ascarosepion > Ascarosepion bandense. Next base: position 303,455 of record JBBBDQ010001578.1, read on the forward strand.
CTCCCATTAGCATGGGACAGGCTTGCCTTCCAGAGAGTAAAACACTACGCCTCCTTGGCCTTACACTTTCGGCAGACCTCAAATGGAATGACTATATCAAATCCATTGCCAAATCTGCCGCTATGAAAGTCGGTTCTCTGTGCAGGGCCCGGAAGTTTTTCCCACCTGAATCTATCCTGCACATATACAAATCTACCATCCGCCCGTGTATTGAATATTGCTGCCATATCTGGTCGGGTGCCCCTGCTGCTCTCCTTGGGCTTCTTGACAAAATACAAAGGAGGATCTGTAACGTGGTTGATACTGACTTGGCAGACCGGCTGCAACCACTCTCTCACCGGTGTGATGTGGCTTCCCTGTGCCTCTTCTACAAGTACTTTCATGGCTTCTGCTCCGATGAACTTAGATCACTGGTGCTGCCAAATTTACACAAGATACTAGATTAGCAACTAGGTCCCACCCTTTTACAGTTAAACAGATAAGATGTAACCGTAAATTCTACTCCAACAGCTTCTTTTCTCGAGCTTCACGCCTGTGGAACTCCCTTCCACAAGTCTGCTTTCCCGACAACTACAATCTCCAGGTGTTTAAATGTAGGGTCAATAGACACCTCCTATCACACTAACTCCCAATTATTCTCAGAACACTCTCATCTACCCAACCCTCATTCTCGGTATCCTTACCCGCCTATCACCCACCCTCTGACATTTCCTATATTTAACCATCCTTTCTCCACTCTATGTAGCCCCCTGCGCAGTAGTCGCAGTGACATTCGTTGCTCGGAGTGAAACGCTTATAAAAAAAAGTAAAAATTTAAACTCAGCTTAAACTCTTTGTTGTTGATCAAACCTAATAGAGATAAAAATTGACAGAAACACAAAAATGAAAAGATAACAGAATGGACCAATAAGAATCACACTGATGACTCAAGAAATAAAAATTTAAAAGAAAAAAAAAATTGTTGCGTTTATTAAATTTAGCAAGTGATTTTATTTTTAATTGTGATATTAAAATTTATTGCAAATTTATTGCTCATTTGACAAACTTACAATAAAGCCTTAATTTTTAAGGCTTTATTGTAGTATAATTAGTATTGTAGTATAATAAGGCTTTATTGTAGTATATTGTACAAACAGACACATTTCAGACTCATAACCTATATCTGAAAATATCTAAGAGATTTTTCCAAAATAAAAATATTAACATAGATTTGGAATATTCCCAACAAATTGTCACCTATGTTAATATTTTCATTTTTAGATGTCTCACTAAAAATAATGTATTTTGGATTAGCAGGGGAAAAAAGCTGAAATGCCAAGAAATTAGTGCCAACTGTTTCAACTTCACCCATCCACCCCCAACTTGAATAGGTGGATTCAGCCAAATGATGAATATATAACATAACAGGTAGAGAGCTAGTGTAGCTGTATCAGTTAGGTGACACAGGGTTTAACACTGTATGCCTATGGCAGTGGTTCCCAAACTTTGTTTCCCTCTGGGCTGTATTTTAGGAATGAAAATTTGCTCATACCTCACCAAATTTTATGTGATAAAATGTATAATAAGCAAAGTGAGGGTTAAAGGGAGATAATCGCAGATTCAAAGTCAGAACATTATTATTGATAACTCTCTCCTCAATTTGCAGACCCTAGTTACTATATTCTTAATACGTGATATAATGCAAAAATATCAAAATGATAAAATCAGTCAATAATTATTTATAACTATTTATACTGGAACTTATGCATGCAATCCATAATAATATTTTAAATTTTGAAATCATATTTATTTTTGGCTTATTAATTTTTTAAAACTGTTTCTAAACCTTTCATGGTCTTTGTAACGAAACACATGACTTACCTTGGAATTCAAACTGAGCGCAAATATGTCTTGCCTGTAAGATAATACCAAATGGCCACTATTGAAGACACAATTTATGCGTGCCTATCTTGTCCAAAACAAGACGATATTTGCACACATGCAAATTTTGGCCATCTTGGAATGGCATAAAAAGCTGGTGCCAGTGCTGCTGTGATTGTAATTTTCTCAGTGGGTTGTGTGTGTCAAAGTTGCGGATTGACAGTCAGACTGACAAAGAGGAAGTAGAAGCGGCTTAGTTGGTGTCTGTTTCACAACTGACCTTTGTAACGGCCCCGAGAAAAGGAAACCTGAAATCCATTTCCTTGAGGTGACCAAAGAAAGAAAGAAAGCACAGCTGGCCTGCCGGTGAGCAAACATCGCACTGCACCTTTTGTTTCCCCTCCTTCATCTTTTTTTTTTCATACTACAGTCTTTCAATAATTCTGCTTCACCTGCTCTCTTCTTCCGCTGCACTGATGAGGTGTATTGCATCATTTGGGAACCACTAGACTATGGAATTATTGTTGGAGTTGAAAAGATCAGACACTGAGGTGGCAACTTCTCTTGATTTCTCCCAAGTTATAATTACAAAGATGTACTAAGAATATATGAATTCCAAACAAACATCAGTAGCAGATAAGAATAGAGTAAATGGCAAAGGTAATAGAAAAGTCAACAGAAATGGTAACCATACAACAAAAGAGAACATTGCCTTAAATCATATCACAGTTCAATGCTGGTACTACTCAATCCCTCAGTCAATGCATTGTATATTGAACAATAGCATTTCATGAAATTTTGTAGTCATTAACCAACAAATGCACTATTATTACTGCAACTCTCCCGAGAATGGAACATCACCATTGGACTTTAAAGACTGGTGCCATTTTTGTCAGATGAGTCACTCTCTGGAAGTAAATTGTCAAGTCTATATCCAACTATCGCCCCCTGTATTTAAGAACTCAGGAGAACCCTCAGACCCATCCAACTATTGCCCTATCAGCCTCCTACCAATTTTCGGAAAAGTGTTCGAGGTTATTATCATTGCTGAAATAATTCAACATCTTACTGCCTATAAACTATTCTCAGACAGGCAGTACGGCTTTCACTTTGACAGGTCAACGGCTGATATGCTAATGACCAGGGAGTACATATACGAGGCCCTTGATAAGCCCGGCAAGGCTTATGCTCTTGCCCTGGATATCTCCAAGGTTTTTGATAGGGTTTGGCATGCTGGCCAAACTACAGGCTTATGGTATCACTGGAAGCTTGGTTCAATCTTTCCTATCTAACCGCATAATGAAGATCGACTTGAATGGGCATGCCTCCACATCCTACTGTATGAATACTGGTGTCCTCCAGGGCTCTATCCTAGGCCTGACGCTCTTTCTGATCTTCCTAAATGATCTCCCTGACGTAATCAAATCCCAAGTAGGCATCTATGCAGATGACACCACAATTTACTCCCGCATCAATAAGAAATCTGGCAAGGTGGACAAACATAACCTCACTGCTGATCTTGAGAAGGACCGCCACTCAGTGGTGGACTGGGGTAAGAAGTGGCTTGTAAATTTCAATGCTTCTAAAACAAAACTGCTATCTGTCAACCATCACAGGCAACCTCTCCTGCCCCCCATAAGCATGGCCCAAATAAGTCTCCCTGACAGCAATATACTGCACCTCCTCAGCCTTACCCTACCTTCCGACCTCAAGTGGAATCATTATATTGAGTTAAAATCCACTACTAGGAAGACTGGGTCATTGTGTTGGGCCAGGAAGTTTTTTCCGCCTGAATCCATCTTGCACATATACAAATCAACCATCCATCCGTGCATAGAATACTGCTGTCATATTTGGTCAGGTGCCACTGCTGTTCATCTCAGTGTTCTTGACAGGCTCCAAAGGAGAATCTGTAATGTGATAGGTCCCGACTTGGCAGCTCGACTCCAGCTACTTTCTCACCGGTGGGATGTGGCTTCCCTCTGTCTCTTCTAAAAATATTTTTATAGCTTCTGTGCCGCCGAACTTAAGTCACTGGTGCCTCCACCACAAGAATTTACTTGTGCAACCAGACTGGCAACATGGCACCCCCCATTTACAGTTAGATCAACCAAATGCAGCCAACAATTCTACTCCATCAGCTTCTTTTCTCACATTTCTTGCCTGTGGAACTCCCTTCCATATACTTGCTTTCCTGACGGCTACAACCTCCAGGAATTTAAATGCAATGTCAACTCCCATCTCTTATTTGTTTGACTCCAGTACTTTCTACATCAACCTGTATATCTTGTTCTTTTCCTTTCTCTCTACCTTCGCAACTGTCTTCACACCTGTGTTTCCATCCTTCTCTTGCCCTTTCTCTGATACCTTCAGTAACTGGTTCGTCTTTCTCTTCACTCTCCTCCTGCCTAAACTTTTACTCTTATGTAGCCCCCTGTGCATCAGTGGCAGTACCACCTTGCTTGGGGTGAAATAATTAAAAAAAAATAAATAAAAAAATAAAAGAGACTGCACAGAGCCATGGATCTAAAATGTGTCCATAGAGAGTGTTATGCAAGCTGGTGAAGGTGTCTGCATAATGTCATGGGCTATGTGCTCTTGGAGTTCACAAGAATCATGAGTGGAACTGGAATATTTCTTCTATGTGACATAACATGGATCTTGTTGCAGACCAACTATACCATGACACTGTCCACATTACCTGGAGTTGATGATTTGTTTCTGCAAGATAAGTCATATTTTGAGAACAGTCAATTTCTAGATACCCTAGAATCCTATGTACCCACCAAATTTATGCCCTATTGCATCTGGGATATGTTGCAGACCTCAATAAGTTCCCTTGCAGCCACACCCAAGAAATATGATTCCATTATAAACAGCTTTGGAACGTGCCTGAATAGATATGTCTATGGAATAACTTCAGTGCTTTGTAGAGTTCATGCTGTTGTGCAGTTGTTGTTATTCACACAAAGGCAAAAGGTACATGTTGTTAGTTAGCTATCTAATTTGGGGGAACTTCTGTTTAGCATTTGACTTTTAAGATAAAATGTTCAATTACCATTTTTGCCATGATCTGCATCCCCGTTTGGATGTCCATTGGATAACATCACAGGAAGTGTATGCCCTTCAAGATCACTTTCACCTTCAAAGCCCATTTCTTCATTTGTTAAATCAGGAATTTCAATTTCTGAAATAAAATACAGATATAATGTTTTGTAGAATTTTTTAAAAATTTCAACCCAAGCAACACAATAAAATCACAAATATGCAATTACTGAGTGTGAAAGAATTTAAGAAAAAAGTAAAATATTCAGGAACGAAAACAGTAAAAGAACAGGAATTAAGAATCTAGAATATGGAATACCTATTGATATTGAATATCTATTGATACTGCATTTAAATTTTTGAAAATCATCATTGTTTTGATTCACAGCAATTATATCCAACAGAGGTATGAGCTTGAACTAACATTAACCCATTTCAGGTTAATGATTCACAATTTGTTAAATCTGTTTTCGAAAAATGTTACCATAGCAATAATTTGGACAAACCATGTCCTGAAACAATTTTCAAAATACTTGCAAACTTAATTGGATGTATTTTCACTTAGCAGCTAATTTAATGGAAGAATCAAAAAATTTATTAATGGGGAAAATCTTGTAAAACCTGGCAGACATGGTGGAAGCCAAATGCTTAACAATTAACAGAGAACACTAGTTATGAACTGGGAGACCAGGATAAAGAGCTTAAAACTGAGAGGGATGACACAATGTAATCCCTTGTTCCCTGTTTAGGATGTGGTTTCCGGCTTTCTTTTTTCTTTTTTTCCAATCTTCTTACACTTTTCTTTTTTTTTTCAATTGGAGTAGATAGACTAAACTATCACCTGGTTCACACTCCACCCACGTCTATTGAACAGGTGAAGAAGCGCATCCCTTGTTCCCTGTTTAGGATGTGGTTTCCGGCTTTCACTTTTCCAATCTTTTTACTCTTAAGTAGCCCGCTGCGCATCAGTGGCGTTACCGCCTTGCTTGGGGTGATATAATTAAAAAAAAAAAATTGAAGATAAGTAACTACTGCCATAGAATTAAATATTCTAAATGTCTTCTTTGAAGTTAAATTTGGGTTTTAATTGAAGAATAATAGCCTAAAGTTAATTTATATTAAATGAAAAAATAAATTTCCTTATACAAATAAAGTTTATAGGCATTTTTAAAACATCGGTGCATTTACTTGTCATTTATCAAACTGCCAATTATAGAGTTTTTTTTTTTTTGGAAGTTTAATGACCTATCAATCCTTATGGGCTCATTTAAGGTCATAACCAATGAATTTGCATAAGGTTATTTTATTTTTACGTTTTTCTTTTTGAGTATCAAGACTCATTGCGATTTGTTTTTAAGGGCAGGGTCCTCAAGTCCTACCCTTGTTATTTAACCCATAACTGGAGGGAAGGGACGGATTAGTACCTTTCCCAAGGGTACCAGTGCTTAAGTGAATGCAGGGTATTCAACTGAAATTCGAACTCGGCTCACCGATTTCTCTTTCTGAGCCAATATCCACTGCACCACAATGCACATCCGTCACTATACACTTACAGCACCTGGTATTCCCAAGCGGTCGCCCATCTAAGTACTGACAAGGCTCAATGTTGCTTAACTTTGGTGATCGAGCGAGAACCAGTGTATTCAATGTGACAGGCCGTAAGCCCTGCCAATTATAGAGGAAAAATGGTAAAAACAAATTTGCAGATCTCTTAAAACTGAAATGTTTGTCATGTAGATGTGTTTCAAAGTAAATTTAAGAATTAACTGAATTTTGTGAAATTAATGCTTACTTTTTGTCTAAAACAAAATGTTTCTTTATAAACGATCACTAACAATGTCAATAACAATATTTTTCTACTTTTATCTCTAACTTCAAAAGAGCAGAAATTTATTTTAGAAATGTTAAAGAAATATGGAACACGAGCAGAGCAACAATCAATAAACTGGTATTTATGCCAGCCAAGGCTATAGAACCCAATCTGTCCTGTTATTTAAACCATAACTGGAAGGAAGAGATGGACTAATACCTTTCCCAAGGGTATTTGCGCGTAAGTGAATGCAATGAAATCAACTGGAATTTGAACTCGGCTCCCAGATTTCTCATTCCGAGCTGATATCCACTGCACCACAATGCACACCCGTGCTGTATACCTTCTTTTTTTTTTCTAATAAATCAAATATGGCAAGGACACTTTTTTGCTCACATTAGACGGTATGAAAGAGAAATTAAAAACTAGTGGAATGATACTTTTGAGTTTAATTCATTGCTTTTATTTTTTTTATTATTATTTCCTTACATGTTTAATGTCATATAATATTTATTTGTAACCAATGATTTTCTTTTTCTTTTTTATTATTGTTATGAACAGTTAAAAATTATCATACATGATATTACTGTTCCGGTTCCAATAAAAAAAGAGCACTCAGTCAAATGCGGTAATTCAGAATTATTACCATTTTAAACTTCCATACAAAAAAATAATCTAACAGTTGCTAAAATGAAGACAAACAAATGTTAAAATTCATTTGGAAAAAAAAAAAAAAAAAAAGGTTCACACCCGAAAATGAGATGTAAACTTTACATTTATATTTTCAATTTTTTAAATGTCCTTAAAAAAATAAATAAAGAAAAAATTATTACAAACAGCAACAGGGTAAATTTCAAAATTGCAGTAAAAAAAACTAATTACAAGGATTTCTAAAAAATAAATATTCAGTGTATAGCGTTCTTGTTTAATTTGAAATAACATAAATGTATTTTATTAAATTAGGCAAAGACCAACACCCCTCCAAAACATTAATTGCAAATAAATTTCAAAAGTACACAAGTTAATGATGATGATGATGATGGGGGAGGAGAAAGAAGATATTTCCACCAAGTTTTCTAACAAAATGACTTCTTCAGTATACAGTTCATTCATTAATGGATAATTAATAAAAATTTAATTTAGACAATTCTGATTGTTTGCAATTTTTTAAAAGAGGGGAAGCAATTTTTCACATTCATTTTTTGGATGAGTGTGCCGAGTGATAGGGCTTATTAAAGTAAAGTTTATATTTTAATATATCTCATAAACCATTTATACTCACACATAGGCTTAATTAAATAATTAAGTTCGAAAGAATGCATTCCTAAAATAAAATCAGTTATAACTAAAAATAAGTTCCAAAATAAAAATTCTGGTTTATTAAATGTAAATTGTAAAATTTACAATTTACATTTATCAAAAATGGACGAAAAAATAATAACTTTTAAAAACTCTCAAAAAATTGAGATTCTAATCCGTATAATTTTTATTTGAAATGCACCAGAGCATTTTGCTTACTGGAAATACTAAATTTAATCATTTAGCTTTCAATTAAAGCTAAAATGAAAGCTTTAAGAAAACACTTCTGGTGGGCAACCCTGAGGCTGCACTAAGCTGCAGTCTGCACCAGTTCCCTTTCTACATGTGTCACATGTGATGACTGTCAGTCACTACTACTCAAGGCCTGACCTTTCCAAAACAACTTAAACATAGCAATTCAGAACCAAAAACATAAAACTAAACCAGCCAGACAAAAAACACCTAAACTCAACATTTCTTTCTCTAATATCGGTGGTATACATACTAACTTTTGCAGTGTGGAATCATTCCTCCACAAAAGGTCTCCAGACACTCTAGCTCTTCGTGAAACTAACCTCAACCCCACAATACCCTTCTCTGATTTCACGATTCCTGGTTACCGTCCCTTCTAGGAAGAACTCAAATGTCCACATGCATGGCCTGGGAGTTTATGTCTGCAAACATCTCCATCTGGCTAGAGTGATTTCTTTTGAATCTACAGCCTACTCTCGAATGTGCCCCCATCTCCCTCTACTAAATATGGTTAGCTATTTTTTTCTTTCTCTACTGCTCTCCTTTCTCTCCTAACTGTCCAATACGAGATAGCATCTCAGATAATATAGACAAGACCATTTCCTCTCACCCCTTCGCTAATATATTTTTGATCAGTGACTTTAATGCTCACCATGTCAAGTGGCAGGAAAACTTCATCACTGATCTTGCTAGTGCGCATACTCTGAACTTCTCAATCACTCAGTTTCCCATGCAAGTGATGGATTTTCCCATGTGTTTCCCCAGTAACTCTGAAGGACACACTTCCCTTCTTGATCTCTGCTTCACTTCCATCCCTGACTCTTGCCATACCATGCAGCTCTGCCCTTTTGACAACTTTGATCATAATGTGGTTTCCGTTAATATCTATTCCACTCCCCATCCTTCCAGGAACTTCCTACCAGTAAAAAATCTTACTGCTACTAAAGAGTGGACTGGGACTCATTCTGAGATTTCCTTTGTGATGATTCTTGGAACAAAGTTTTCAGTCTGAGGTCATCTCCTGCGTGAAAGCTGGCATCGATGCTTTCATCCCAGCCAGGAAATTCCAACTTGAGCTACATTCATCTTTTTGGTTTTCTCATGCTTGCTTGGCTGCCATTGCCCACAGGAATCACTTCTTCCAGCTTTACTGGAGTGACATGTCAGACTACAATAGGCATCTTTTTGCTTCTGCTCGTAATGAATGCAAGCATGTCCTAAATGATGCTAGGCTGTTGTTTGCCAATAAGACAATGCAGCATATAGCGTCTGTTATGAGTCAGAGTAACAAAAGGAAAAATAAAAATGATTGAGCAAAACTCAAAGTTAAAATACAGACAAATATTTAATTCACAAAATATTAGATAAAAATATTTACAAATATACACTACAGTTTTGACATTCAAATCAAGAGACATAGAGTTTATTACTGTCAGGTGAAGTGTTACGAGGAGCGAAAAGGAATGTAAGGCGAAGTGTTAAGAGGAAGCGAAAGGGAGGGAAGTGTCAAATATCTTACCCAGTTAAGTTGGCGGGGAAGTTAAGTGCTATAGTTTTTGGAAATCCTTAAATGTGTATATAAAGACTAATTATTGGCTTAGTCAATAAAAGAGGCAAAAATATGTATTTACCCAGATAGTTCCATGAGGTTCTCTTTCAGGTTTTAGTTGTTCGAACTTTGTCTCTTTGTCTATAAGATTCTTTCAGCTGGATATAGATCCTAGAATTTTTACCAGAGTTGATATGACAGCAAAATCCTTCTAACAACTCTTTCAAGTTTTTGTTTGTTGTCAACTAGAGAGATTCTTTTGGCTGGAATATCAATCCTGAATCAAACCGATGCTGATGAGATCAGCACATCCTTTTATCATCTCTTTCAAGTTGTAATTTTTTGTCATTGACTTAGGGATTCTTACGGCTGGATATACATCTTGAATATACTGGAGCTGTAGAGGTCAACCCATCCTGCTATCAACTGATTGCTCCGTGCCCAAAACCTATTTTTATAGGGGCTAACACCTAATTTGCATACTTCTAGAACCTTTTAGAACTCTCTAGAACATTCTACAATCTTCCAAACATTCTATTTCTAATTTCCTTATTTTTACAACTACTTTCTGAATTAAAACTTTTTTGTAACAAGTAGGACTCGATCGAGTCCTTTACTACAACTTTTAAACATTATTATTATTATTTCTGTATATAAATGCATCCTCATAACACGTTTCACAAGTTTGGCTCTAAAGACTACTGGCAGCATTGTAAAAGTGTGTTAAACAACAGCAAACCCCCAATTCCTCCTCTATTCAATCAATTTGGGATCCTCACAGCCACAGCAAACAAGGTTGAGTGCTTTACCTACAAATTCTCTTCCAACTCCATGCTTGACTTGAATGGAGTAACCCCACCAGACTTCTCCCTTAGAACCAAGGCTAAACTGAGTGATTTAACCCAGTCCTTGGTCTCTAAAATATTTTCTTGACTTCCATGAGGCCAGCAGAGGTGATGGCATTCCAGTCATCGTACTAAAGAAATATGCCCCTGAACTCTCTCCTGTCCTCCCCAAACTAACTATTGCCTTGCTGCTTCCTGTTTTCTTGCTTATTGGAAGTCCTCTTCTGAGCTTTCTGTTTTAAAAAACTCTTGGCAGCCCTCTGACCCTCTCATTATTGCCCTATCATTCTCTTAATGCTCTTCGGTAAAGTGTTTGCTGAAATGGTTCATCATCTCACATCCCAAAACCTACTTTCTGACAAGCAGTATGGCTTCCACTTCATCAGGTCTACTGCTAATGTACTAATTGCCATCACTGAATATATATATATACCAAGCTCTTGATATCTCAAAAGTGCTTGACAGGGTTTGGCATGCTGGCCTTCTGTGCAAGCTCCAGAGCCATGGTATAACTGGACGTTTATTTGATTTAATCAAATCATTCCTATAAATGATTGCGAAATGAAGATTGTCTTGAACGGGCATATTTCAAGATCCTTTCATATGAACATGGGCATTCCTCAAGAAGGCCCTATCCTAGATCATGCCTTTCCTGATGTAATCAGTTTACAAGTAGGCATCTATACAGAGGACACCACCATTTACTCCTGTCTCGATATGAAATCTGCCAAGGCTGACAAAGTAAACCTTACTGTTGCTCTCAAAAAGAACCTCCAATCTGTGATGGATTGGGATAAGAAGTGGCTCATAAATTTTATTGCTTCCAAAATGAAACTGCTCTCTCTTAACCATCATAGAGAAACTGCCCTACCTTCCAGAAAGCAAGACACTGTGCCATCCTGGCTTTATTCTCTCAACTGACCTCGTGAAATGACGACATTAAATCAATAGCTACATCTACTGCTAAAAAGGTTGGGTCACTATGTCAGGCCAGGAAGGGGTACCTCAACATGGTGTAATGGTTAGCAAGTTTGCCTCATTAGAACCTATTACAACTGAGTAGCAAGTTCGATCCTCACTGGGTACTCTATACATTTAATCTTATGCCACATTGAAGCAGTGCTTAGAAAATTAACTCAGGAGGTTTTTTTTTGTCAGAATCTATCTTGTACATTTATAAATCTACCATTCGTTCATGCATTGAATACTGTTACCATATTTGGTTGGGTGCTCCTGCTATTCATCTCAGAGTTCTCAACAAAATCCAAAGGAAGATTTACATGGTAATCAATCCCGATATAGCAGCTTGACTTCTGTTATTTTTTCACTGATGCAATATGGCTTCCCTTTGTCTTTTCTACAAATATTATCATGGCTTCTGCTCCAACAAGCTTCTTTCCCTGGTGCCCTGACTACATCAATTTACCCATACTACTAGATTGGCAACTAGGTCCCACCCTTTTACCATCAAAATAGTCAAATGTAACCACTACTTCTACTCTGGCAGTTTCTTCTCTCACACTTCCTACCTGTGGAACTCCCTTCCTTATACTTGATTTCCTGAGAGCTACAATCTCCAATGTCAATTGTCGTCTTCCATCTTTTTGATTCACAACTTTCTCTTGTCCTTTTCCCAACATTCCCCGTGACTTTTTCCCTGTTTCTTTTTCTCCCACTGTAACCCCCTGCACCACTAGTGGCAGTACTGCCTTGTTTGGAGTGAAATGATTATTAAAAAAAAAAAAATTTTAATCCATTTTAAAACATTGATATCAAAAATTAGTGGAGATACCTAAATGTAACCTGGAAAAAAAAATCTTAGAGAACAAAAAATATTAAAAAACACTACTATTTTTCATAAAAAGTAACATTCTCTAATTTATTTTTTATTTAAAGTTTGAGCTAGTTTCTGTTTTTAAATTAAACAGAAACAAGTTCATTGCCAACATCTTTACATAGTTACTTCATTACAATTAAAATATAAAGGAAAACATTATTTTCAAATATTAAAGAATTTATCTTAAATGAAAATTTTAATTCTTTTTTCTGCTTTTTATTTATTTATTTTTTTTTTTTGACACAAACAAAAACCGAATTTATATTTTTTTTATCACTGGTCACTTTTCCACGAATCATTTCAGAAAATTTTAAATTTAATCCAACGTCTTTCACAAGAAGAAGTAATAAGTGTAAAGTTAATAAAAACTGTTAAAAATAGAAATAAGAAATAACTCAACTGGTTGCTCGGTCGAATTCCCCAAAAAATGATTCCTTGAGGAAACAGCTATTTTTTTTTTTTAACCTTACCAACTGGCAAAGATTTTACCCTTTCTTTATTAGCAAGATGATTCAACCTGAAATCACCAGTTTAAGTTTTTACTAACATAGGTTTTAAGATCATAAGAATGGATCTCCAAGCCACTTTTTGGTAATCCAAGAAATCAAAAAAAAAAAAAGAAAAGAAACCTAAAATTAAAAACACGCAAATGAATTTATTTGAAACTTTGAAAACTTCAAACTAATAAAAGTCAATAATAGAAACAAAGAAAATATTTAAAATTTAAATGTTTTAAAAAGCAAGAAGAAAAAAAATTGGAAAGAAATAAAAAAAGAGAGAAATAATGAATGAAGAAAAGAAAAAGAAAAAAGTTCTCACCAACTTCGACTTCAACCTCCCTATCTTCTTCTTTGATAACCTTATAGAATATGAGCGAAGTTTTGCCTTCGTGAGGGTCTTCATTCAAGAATTGGGCTAACTGGCTTTCGGCTGCCTGTTCATCTCTCTCCAAGAATTCATTAAAAACACCAGCATTGTTAAGATCGAGGGCTTCGTAGACACGATCCCTGATCCATTCAATTCTCAGGTCGTCCATTTTTTTTAACCGGGCATTAAAATAAATAGAAAAAATGTGGAGTTTAGAAAATAATAATAAAAATATATATAAAAAAGGTTACTTTTACATTATTTAATATATTTAGGGAATAAAACCCGAAAATAATATTGCTACATTTTGTGTTATCACAGTCAAGTAACATAGCAAAATGACGCTTTCATCGTTGCCAATGGAAACCAGAGTAGCGATGACGGGAGATTGATTTTTTTTCTCACTAATAATAAAGTTTTTATAAATGAAAAAAAAAATTGGAAAATTAAAAAAAATATATTGATATCTTATACAGATAAGTTTTGTTGTTGTTTTTTTTTTTATTTTATAATGAAATGTTTAATTTTTTTCCTTAATTTTAAAATTAACTCTACCGGAAGTTACGAAAAAGAACGAAAAGAATGATTTGAAATTAAGTTAACAGTTATGTGTGAATGCTAAATTAATGTTTAAAAATTATTTACATTTTTTTATTTTAAAGTATTCTGTATTTTTCTTTAACAACAAAATGAAAAATAGTTTTTTGTTGTTTTTTTTTTTAGTTTCAAGCACTGTGATGTTGCGAGTTAATGTTGTTGCTGTATATTTTAAAACTGTTTTTATTTTTTTTGTTGATGAATTTTTTTGAAAAATGACAAAAAAAAAAGAAAAAATTAAAGAAACTCTTTAAAAATAAAAATAAATCGTAGATAAAGACATTAAAAAATAAAACAGTGTTCAAAATAATAATAATGTCACAACTTCTTTCGTTAAAAATACAAACTTTTCTTAACACATTTTTTTGTTTTTAAAAAACAGTGCACGCAATTAAAATGTAAATTCAAAATTGTCATTAATTAAGCAGACCTAATGTGAAATTGAATTAAGTTTTTACTACAAAAATGCGAATTAGTTTGCGGAAAATATGATTTCTAAAGGTTGCGGTTATTTTTTTATTATTATTATTATTTTAATTTTAAGTAAAATGTAATCATTAATTTAAATAATTTTTGGAATATTTGGATATTTAATCCAAATCCTAAATTACTGCACAAATATGAATGGTATCTCGAATCGATAACAATCATCAAGTTCATCAACCGACGATTTTTGTATTTCTTTGTGATATATCGAATATAAATATTTTAATAAAAATTATTTAAAATATTTTTCGAAAATTCTACTCATTTAAGTTCTTCGCACACGAAAGTAACTTTGTTTGAATTTGATTTTCTTTTTCGCTCTTTAATTTTTAGAGCCTCATTCTTCAACATTTTTCAAAATTCTTTTCTTTAAATGGCCTTAATTCTGTTCTGATGAATTTTCCTCTTCGTACCTAAACTTTAAATATTTATTAAGCGCAGTACTCGTTTGTCGGCAAGGTGTCATCATAAGTGTAGTACACTGTACTTACTAACTAAAAAAAAAAGTGTAGTAAAATGATGAGATGTTTACAGTTAAAACGGCTAGAATTTGATGTAACCGTAAGTTCTATGCCAACAGTTTCTGTCGCACTTCTCACTTTGTGAAATTATCGGCTTCTTGCTTTCCAAGCAAGTTTGATATTTAAAAATTTAAATTAAATGCAATGTCAATAGTTATCTTGTCTTCTTAATTCGTGTTCTTTCTCCTTAAATTAATTTTTTTCTCTCTCATATTCTCAGTCTTGTCTCACAATCCCCCTTGCGTCTTGGCGGCTTTATTGCCTTGCTTGGGGTGAATTTTTTTTTTTTTTGTTAAGTTAATCGTTTGGAGAAACACCCCTTCCCCCAAAACGGAACCTAACTCAGAACTGGCTTAAAAATATGTGATTAACTTCTTAATCATTTTTAAGTTTTGTTTTGAGATAAAATAAATAACATTTGGGTAAGAAGAAACAAGGCGCTTTCTTAACTTAAACGAAAAAAAAAAAGTAAAAAAAAAATTTAAAAAGGTATTTCCTCTTGTTTCTTTTTTTTTCTTGATTTTTAATTTTTTTATGATGCTATCGTTAATAATTTAATAATTAATATTTTTTTCATAACCATAGTTATTATTATCAATTATTTATTTTTTGTCCGTTAAAAATTCCACGTACGTCAAATCAATTCAATCAATAATTATTCATGCAAAAAAGTAACTTTTTATCGAATGTGTGTATTTTTAAAAATGTAAGTAAAAAAAAAAAGTATATTGAATTGAACGTTGTAGTTACAAAAAACAAAACATTCAAAACAACGGGGGAAAAAATGCTGATTTGTACCTTAGTTCAGTTTAATAAAAAAAAAGTTATAAATCAGTTTCCACTGGTCATTCTTTTAAAAAAAGCATAATTAGCAACTTAGATGAATAATAATTGAAAGAATGAACGAAATTGGATATGGGTCACTCAGCAATATCTTTTTTTTATTAATTAACATTAACAATTATTTTATTAATACTAATAGTAATTTTTTATTTTTTTATTTTAGCAGATAATTCTTTATTTTTGCTCCAAGTATTTGATTAAAAAAAAAAAACTTTAATTTTCAATTTGATATTTAGTTTAATTTAATTACAATACAAAGAATACGCTGTTTTGCGTGCTTTTGGTTTGAAACTGTAAAAAACTTGGAAAAAAAAAAACAAAATAAAATTTCAATTATTCAATAATTGAAATTTTTTTTTTTTTCCCAGTTTTTTACAGTTTCAAACCAAAAGCATTATTATTTTTATATTGTTTAACAAATTAACAATAATTATTATTGTTAATTTGTTAAACAATATAAAAATAATAAAATATATTGTTTTGTTTTTATTTTTAACGTTCTCATTTTCAATTTTGAACGGAGGAAGAGTCGGTAGAAACTTTATATAAATCAAAATAAAGTCGAAAAAAATATTAATTCAGTCAGTTAAGTGCCAATACGTGATACACGCTTGGGCGATCATGTCTCGAAAGAGACATGACTGACTGGGCAGAAGATTATCCTGAAAGTAGGTTGCCATTGCTTTCTGCGGTAGACTGGTTGCCAGCCAAGGCTATAGAACCCAATCTGTCCTATTATTTAACCCATAACTGGAAGGAAGAGACAGATTACCTTTCCCAACGGTATTTGCGCGTAAGTGAATACAATGGATTCAACTGGAATTCGAACTCGGCTCCCCGGTTTCTTGTTCCGAGCCGATATCCACTGCACCACATAATGTGACAATAGTTAGAAAATGAAACAAACACAAACACATTAACAGAAACTTTACGTTGAAAGAATTAAAATTTAAAAAATATATGTATTTAATTATTAAATACATATATTTTTTAAATTTTATTGTATTTTTTAAAGGAACGTTTGTACAATGACCGTTTTCGCATGTTCAGTCATAATCTTATTCTTATTTAATCATATTCTTTAGCTTAATATCTAGAAACATAAATAACTTTTAAAAACTGTTAATTCACTGAATTAATTTCATTGTTATATTTTGAAAAGTTTATTTGTTCGTTACCAATAGCAACCAGGCTGAGAGTTCAGGGAGAGATGATACGTTTTTTTTTAGGATTTCTTCACACACATTTTATCGATTATTCTATTCAATTATATATATAAAAAAAGTATTTTATATTTTTAATCAATAAAAAACTTTTCATCGATCGATTATTACTACACTTTATCGTTTGTTT
This sequence comes from Ascarosepion bandense, assembly GCA_037127315.1. NCBI lineage: Eukaryota > Metazoa > Mollusca > Cephalopoda > Sepiida > Sepiidae > Ascarosepion > Ascarosepion bandense. The sequence goes on from JBBBDQ010001578.1 coordinate 320,619, forward strand.
GTTAAATTTTAAACAATAATGTCGAATGTGCGGAGCTGACTCTGTCAAGCAAGGAGAAAGAAGCGCGGACACATTATTTCATGGTTCGCTAAAAATCGCTTGCTCTTTCTTTATTGATCTTTTTCCTTATTTATTTTAACACACAGTCGATGGTAGAAGGAATGCATTGCGACCCAGTTAATTTTTCAAAGTTTATGTATACGAGTCTTTTGTTAACAAAGAAATCAATCTCGAAGCGATCGTGTCCAGGCCAAAGCGAAAAAGAGATGAAATCCGTGCTTGCTGCAGTATAGTAGTCAGAATGGCGCTTAATAAGAAGAATACAACTTCATTACAGTTCCGATGATAGGTCGACAGCTGATAAACAAAATTCGATCAATTAAAAGTGCTATTAATTTTATAAGAGGAGGAAGATGTTTTCTTTTTCTTCCTCCTTTTTATTTTTCAGGAAAATATTCCGGTGTACACAACACAGCTGATTAAGTTGTTAAAAGAAATTTAGAAACTAGCGCTTTTTCTTTTCGCTTTTTTTAAGACTCTTGTAACTTAATGTAAAAAGTGTAAACTGTAAAGATGTTGAAATTATTTATGGATTATTACAACATAAACAACAAAAGAATTATGGAATTTCTAATCGATTTGACGGGGGGTGGACTTGCATTTATGACACTAATTGCGATTACCTATATTGTCTTCCAACTCTTACAGAAGAGAAGCGAAAAAGAAAAGAAAAAGAAAGAAGCCGACATGTGTTCGTCGTTAGAATGTATTCGTTGTAATCGCAAGTTGTTTGTGTTGAGAGAAGCCAGGCGCCGACTTACATTGTACATCTTGGAATGTGGCAATACGGGTCTTTGCAGATTACAGGACAGTCTTAGCACCCGATTTCATTATACCGCAGTGCCTGATAGTCAAATGACCACAGAAGAAGATATTAAAAATCGTTTTCGAAATCCTGTTGTGTTCCAAATGGACAATTTACCTTCAAGTCCATGGTGGGTCAATAATTCACCTGACCATCACAGCCATTCAAACGGAAAAGCCGAACAAGGAACGTTCAAAAACCCAATTACGTCTTCCTTAAAAAATACAGATTCCCTGAACGAGGACATGGAAATCTTACACAAAAACTTTGGGGTAATTTCCGAGGAGTTTCATCAGATATGGAATATTAGTGGTGAGGTCCGTGGTCAATGGAAAACCAATGCCACTTCTCAGGGTCAATGGAGTTTGTTTCATCTACAGAATCAAGGACAATGGTTAGAAGAGAATGCCAAATATTGTCCGAAAATTATTAATATTCTTAGTACTTTACCAAATTTGATGACTGAAAATGTCTTTGGAAATGTATATTTCTCAGTACTTTATCCAGGAACCGACATTGCCGAACATTATGGGTCCACCAACATTAGAATCCGATGTCATTTGGGTAAGTAGACTTGTTTTTAATTTTTATTTGTTGAATAAACACTTTAAAATTAATACTTTTTTTATCTCTTTCTTTACTCTTTTTAAGTATAACAAAAAGGTTTTTTTTTTTTTTTTTTGAGAGAAAGTTTTTATGCTTTAAAAAAAATCTCTCAACACCTGGTGCCTGACCTAAAAAGTTATGAACTACAATACATTTTACAATTTTTACACGAAAACGGACTTAGCTGAACTGACTAAAAAATGGGATCTTTTCTGTTAATTCATCCCCCACAATAGAAAAATTATATTTACCTAAATTCTCTCAGAGCGAGGACCTTCCATTGCACTCCAGTTGGGTTGACCTTTTGGGATCGCCCCAAAAACTGTAGGCGACTCAGGGGAGCTATTTCTAAGTGTGGAGTCTGCATTTGCATCCACCCCGATAAGCAAGCCAGAAACAGATTTTATTTTTTAAATTATTAAAAAAACAACAACAAAAAACAATTCATTGTAAGTACCTAGGAGGCAAGCTGAACAAATTTTTATTCATAATTTCAAAAGAGCGCCAAAAAATTAAAGAAACAAACAAACAAACTTTGATTTAAAATTTATATTTTTTACGGGGTGGGAGGGGGATTAATATTTGCAATAAGTAACCGTTTTGTGGATGAATTATTTAACAGAAAAGATCCGAAAAATGTTTCTAAATACAATTTTAGTGTCAAAGTTTATTTATTTTGTTTACATCTTCTCTGACGGATTAAATCGCCCCTTGGAAGTTTTGTCCACATCTTTTGATTTGGACATGGAGTGGCAATTAATTACAATGAGATGATTTAAAAAATTTTAAAAATGAATGAATATGGGCTACGAATCTGATGAGCTGTTGACCAACCTTACTCCACTTCACCTTAATGTGCCGTAATTAATGTATTTTTACAAAAATTACATTAATAAATAATCATTTTGGAAATACAGCTGCCATATCCTTAAACGAAACAATGACAGCATTATTTTTGGAATTCGTATGTTTTCTTTTAAAACACGGAAGTAACCTTTTTAAATTTTCAAAAAGTTTATTTCGGACTCAAGTGCAAAAATATACGAGCAATAATTCTTATGAAGTTTTTCTTATTAGTTTATTCTCGTGAATAAATATCTGTCTAATTTTCTTTTTAAATGTGTGTGTGTGTGGGGGGGGGGCGAAGCATTGATGAAAAAATAAACAAAGTATGAAGAAGTGAATAAACAATGGCCGAAAAGTCTTTTTTTTTTTTTTTTTGTAAAATCTGCAATCTCGCGATGTGTAGTCCTTGCATTATTTTTAAGCTCGAGTTCGGTCTGAGAATTATTTACAACCTGATACTTAGTTTTTAACTTACAAGTGTGTTCCACCTAGTGAGGATGGAACTCGTTACCCACATGCAGTTGTCAGTGAGAAAGAATTTAACTCCACCTACATTTATCCATTCATTATCTGTTTTACTTTCACTCAAATAAAATTTATTGCAGTTAAAACTGTTTGTAACAGGAATACTAGTAATTATAACTAAAGTATTGACTTTTTTAAGAGAAAGTAAAAAAAAAATTAAATCTTTGTCAAAAATCCATAAGTAGAAAGATTGTGTTTTTTAATTTTTTTATTTCAAATTCCATCTTCATATTGTTTGGAAGGCAATCAAGTTGCTTCTTATGACTTTTTAAAATTTTATTTAATATTTTGTAAACAACATTTTCTCGTATGAACTTAAAAATAATTCGTTTAAAGAAAGAAACCCAAACCAAAAAAAAAAAAAAACAAGTAAAGGAGAGCTTTGAAACAAAAAAGTTTACAAAAGAATAAAACAAGGAGCATAAAAAAAAAATTGATCTCTAAACTTCTAGAGCTCAAAAATACTTTAAATGAAAACATATTTTAAAAGTTTGAGCCACCAGCATCATAGCCAAAGTTTTTATTAATCATGCATGGCAATCCAATTAATTAAAGTATCCAGTGAGGATCAAACTCTTGACTTGCACGAGTAATAAAGTTAAATTCAATATTCATTGCTCTTTTACGGTAAAGTAGCCACAAAAACTTATTTAAAAATGAAAATTGAATTGATTGAGTAATTGGTGACCAGTCACTGTCAAACTGATTAAATTTTACTTGCATTTTTACTGTTTTCGGTTGAGAAATAAAACGATTAAAAACTTCTTGGAGATTCTGACTCATTATGCCCCGTGTTTTAAGTTTTTGTTATCGCGAAAAGAAAAAAGGCTGGGGGGGGGGGGGGCAAATTTTGTTGATAATTTTTCTCAAACTTTTTTTTTTTGTCGACTAACATTTTATTATTTGATTGGTGCTTTTTATTTGTGCTACTTTAAGTTACTTTTATAAACAATTATTTGATGACAATTACACATCTTAAAAAGTTTTTTAGTAAGTTGACCGATTTTATTTTTAGATGGTTTTTTGGAAAGTTTATTTTTATAGTTACTTTGAGGGAGAATAAAGAAAAAAATAATTGAACATGATTTCGATCTTCAATTGTTTAAAAATCACTTGTCTTTTCCTAAAGAAAAGAATTTTTTTTTTGAAAGTGCTAAAAAAATTGTTAAGTCACTTAACTTAAGTGTTTTAAAACTTAAAAGCGTTTACCGTTTACCTTTTTTAATTTGAAAGAATAAAAATCCATTCCATTTGTTGACTTTTTGTTTGAAATTTGATTGTTACAACTCTACTACTCTAAAACTACTATAGGAAATAATTTGAAAAGGCATATTTTGAAATTTAAAATCAGAAACTGGAAAAAAAAGTTTTTCAAATTTACCAACTCTTTTTAAAATGTAAAGTTAAATCAAAAAAATTAAAAATTATAGAAAAAATACATTGAAAATGGGAACCTGTTCTCCTCTTTCAATTCAGAACCGAATAATTTTTTTGTTTATTTTTTGGATATTGTTATTTAGAAACAATATTGAAAGAAGAGTAAGTTGGGCTGTCATTGGGAATTTATTTTAAATATTTCCTTCCACGTTAATTTTTTTTTTTAACATTAAGGCTTGTTTTTTGGGGGGGTTTTTTTTGTCAGTTAAAAAATTTTTTTGTGGAGTAAGAAAAAGTTAGTAGTTCACGCAACAACCAACTTGTAATAATTTGATTGAAATTCTAGCAGTTAGTGGTTGTGTGATGACATCTAAAAAGAAATTATTGGTTTTTACTTTTATTTTGTCCGAATCTTTTAAGGGCAACTTCAGATTATCAAGGAATAATTTAGGCGTGGAGTCAGCAACTCAAAGTGCGATGATTAAATCATAAATGAAATCGAAATTTCGATTTGTGGTTCAGATTCTTGAAAACGAATGAAAAAGGAGATAAAACGAAAGTTTTTTTATTTCATTTCAAGTTTATGCCAAAAACAATCTTGTCCATGATTCACAGAATTTCTTCTTTGTACTTTATTGTCTTTCGCAAAACGCAAAGACAGTCTTTAAAGAGAATCGTTTCTCATTTTTTTACACGGTACTTGCTAACTTTAAAAAAAAACAATTTTGTTGTATCAATCAGCATTTTTATTTTTTATATTCTACCCGGAACGGACTTTTCCTTTCCTTTTATTAAAACAATTTTTATTTAGTATTTGAAATTGTGATTTTTTATGACAATATTACTGTTAATAACACTGTCATAAAAAAAAATAATCAGTTATTTTTTGCTGTTTTTTTGTGTTTGCTTTTTGTGTTTCAATTTCTCCTTGTGTCTTACTCAGTGATTAGGCAAGCAGACTGAAGGATCTCTATATAAAGTACCGGGATTGTAGTCCGTAAATAAATTGTCAAAACTTTGACACACTTAGGCTAGGCAAGTATACCTAGGTGCATAATGAATTCTTAATGAAACTAGTAGAATATAACAAAAATAAAAATCTGGTCATATTTTCTGTTATGTTGTACATTACAATGTACAATACATTGTTTAGTTTATTTCTGAAGAGATTTTTATTTTATTTTTTGGTAGGCAGTATTGAAAAAAGTTTCTTTGTTATTAATTTATTTTTTAAAGATTAAAAAAATCTTCGAATCACAGGAAATGCTGCATTGGGCTTTCTGAAATGAATATCAAAAAAGATAGTAAAGAAATGGAATTCCCCTGAAAGAATGGTAAAAAAAAACTCAGTTCCTCCAGTTTCGTCATCTGTCCTTGTCAGCTGTTTACTAAAAGACACAACTTGATGTTTGTAGTCAAAGTATTTCAACCTGTTTCGGATTCCTACACATCGTTGTTTATCAGCGATGTGAAATTGTTTTCAATTGTTAACAGCACCAATCAGTATCATTGATCGATTTAATGGCATCGAAAGGGAAGAAGTCGTCTTGGACTGAGGGGGATAGGAAACTATTGAATGGCACTGCTCTGTTTCTCTAAGAATTCCATGGTCTGGGGCCCAAAAAAACTGATACGTCTCTTTGGAGTTCTTTCTTTCCTTACTTTCTTTTTCTACACTCTTGTCTTATTTCTCGTTTTTTTTTTTTTTTTTTTTTTTTTTTTTGTAGACTTTGTCTTTAAAATCTGATAAAATCATTTTTATTTTTATTACTTTTTTAAGGTCATTGAGATGCAGAAATAAAGAATTAAGGAAGCATTCTGGTTATGTTTTTTTTAATGTCATTTCGTTTTGATGCTTTAAAAAAGGCATGATTCCAACTCTCCCTATATCTTCTAATTGTCAGCCATTTTTCTAAAATAAAAACATAAAAATTGTGTGCATTCAGTGTCTTGTGAAGTGATGGCTTCAAATTCTTTACAGAAAAAGCCTTGATGAAAAGAACGGACAAATATTTACTTTTACTAATATCAGTTTTCATTTAGACTTCAAAATGAAATACAGATATTAGTCACTTAGTCAGTCAGTTAAGTACCATACGTGATACACGCTTGGGCGATCATGTCTTGAAAAAGAAACATGACTGACTGGGCAGAATATTATCCCGCAGTAGGTTGCCATTGCTTTCTGCGGTAGACTGGTTGCTGACCAAGGCTATAGAACCCAATCTGTCCTGTTATTTAACCCATAAGTGGAAGGAATAGACAGATTAATACCTTACCCAAGGGTATTTGCATGTAAGTAAATGCAATGAATTCAGGTGGAATTCGAACTCGGCTCTCCGATTTCTTGTTCCGAGCCGATATCCAATGCATCACAACAATCTTAAAAGAAATTGTTTTTATTTTTTTAATTGCTACCACCAAATTCAAGATATATTGAAGAATTAATGACAAAAACAATAATGAGCAAAAAGAGGAAAGTTTAATTAGGAGGACAGTACTTAGCGATTGACATTATCATTATATTTAAATTTTTGCAGATTAAAATTGACTGGAAAGCATGGAGCCAGAAGAAAATTCAGCAAGCAAGTTCCAATATTTCACAATTTTTACTTTTGTTTTAAAGCATTTTAGCTATGTACTCAAATTTCTATTATTATTTATTAAACTTAATTTAGTTTGGTATAAACCTTACATGTAAGGGGCACCCAGTGAGAATCCAGTTAACTCATTAACCATGCTATGGTACTTATATTTGAGTTTGATGTTTAGAATTCAGTCCAATATAAGTAAATCTCTTGATCTTGCATAAAAGGCATGTGTGCTTTTGACTAGTCTGGTGGTAGCACCTGTAAGGGTCTCAGCTATGTGCAAATAGTGAACCCAAAAAGCAAATCCTATGAAAGTATAAAAATACATTTTTATAGTAAAATTCTCAACATTTTTAATGCAAAATGACCAGGAATACATTTTATAGCAAATTGACTAATAATATCATTTTATCTGTAGTTGAAGCCATAAAATTGTCTCCAAAAATTTCAGCATTAAAAAACCCTAGAGATGTTGGTATGCTGCTAAACAAAATTAACCAATTTTTGACACGTGATACATTTAGTCATTTTTTGAACAATCTAAATATAGAATAAAGAATGGCAGGTGAAAGAAATAGTTTGGCTGACATCTTGTTTTTCTCTTTTTTTCTGATAAAATTGTTATTTATGGCATCATTATGCCATTATCATTGCACTTGTGTTGAAAATTCCGTTGCCCTGGTTTTCTTATATTAAAAATCCAAACGTCTGTATTCCAAACAATAATAAAATAAAAATAAAGAAAACCTTAGTCTGACTGTTAAATAAACCATTTGTATTTCAAAACAAGGACATGAAATCAATAACCAAAAAGGAGTAAAAAAAAAAAAATTGTTTTTAGTTCGAAGTCTTTGATTAGCTGGTACACAGAAAGCTGTGGTTTAGAAAAGATTTTGATCATCAGTGAAAACTCACTGATCATCCAAGATGTTGTTGTTGGAGATAATGTGTTTGAATTTGCCAGCATGTTTCTTGGAAGTGATGCGTATAATCTCTTCTTGTGTGTGAACGGGATTGGCAGGGGTAGTTGAATCTCTGCTGCTGAAAGTCAGAATCTGTGGGTTTTTATACAAAATTTTCCCCAGAAGTCATCATCATCTCACCCTTTTACACCCAATGGTGTGTAGGGTAGTAACTTTTTGTTACTGTTTCCGTAACAAACTGTTTTTTATGTGGCAGGGTTGTTAGCCCTGTGCCCAACCCCCAAACCAGGAGGACTAGTGGACCATTCTTGGTCCTTACGTTTACAGCACCTGGTATTCCCAAACGGTCACCCATCTAAGTACTGACCAGGTTCGATGTTGCTTAACTTCTGTAATCAGATGAGAACCGGTGTATTCAACACGATATAGCCGTAGACTCTCCGGAAGTAGGCTTGAGAAAAATAGGGTTTTAGTTTTCTCTGATTGGTCAAATATTTAACATGGTGATGTTAATTTCTAACCAATTGTCACTTTGATTTTAAACAGTGTGTTTTGTAGCGTGGAACCTTAGCATGTTTTAATATGATATGTGGGTATGTAATTATGTTGGAAATGGGGTTTATTTCCTATACATGAAAGAACAATTTAGATTTAATTAATTTTTTCTAATGCTGGATATGTTGGAACTGCTGACTGTACAAGGGGTGTTCAAAAAAATAATGGGTCTGAAAAATAGGACACATGGTGAAAGAACTTCCCATGCTGCTACACGGTTTCTTGCTTTATCACATTTCTGAAATTCTGGGATGAGGTTTTATTGTTTACATTTGGACTATTGTCTTCATCTTTGTTGTTGTTATGAATTTGATGACATAGTAGGTGCATGGGTGGTGCAGTGGATATCGGCTCGGAACAAGAAATTGGAGTTCAAATTCCAGTTGAATTTGTTGCATTCACTTACCTGCATATATCCTTGGGAAAGGTATTAATCTGTTGCTTCTTCCTCTAGTTATGGGTTAAATAGCAGGACAGATTTAGTTCTATAACCTTGGTTGGCAACCAGTCTACCGCAGAAAGTAATGGCAACCTACTGCGGGAAAATCATCTGCCCAGTCAGTCATGTATCTTTTGAGACATGATCGCTCAAGTGTGTATCATATATGGCACCTAACTGATTAACATAGTAATTGTCAGTTCAATCCTTGGGCCAGGCAGTGCATAGATGAAGAAAATAAATAAAAAGACAGGTACAGAAATGTTTAAAATTTCAGTTGTACATTTGAGACTAAAAAAAAAAAATCCAGGTTTTTTTTTTCTTTCTGATAGAAGAGAGATATTTATTGTATTGCTAAAGATGTTAGAAAAATTGTTGACTCCTTGTACTGGTTCAGAAAGTACCTGAGTCCACCTGCTATGCTCTATCTTTATAAGCACCAGATGAAACCGAAAATTAAATGCATTGTAGCCATATCCACTTTTTTAAGCCTTGACAGAGTTTGTGTATATGTGTCCTTGTGGGTGGTAGATTCTTTTTCACCCTATAACCCTTTTCCTACAGACAAAATGTTGCAAGCCTCCAGCTACCCTATTTCCACTGAAAATGTTCTAGTGAGGTGTGCTTGCTAGTTCCAACAGTTTAGAACTTCACAACTAAGACTCATAATGCCATGTAGGAGGAGGGGGCAAACCATCTTTATACCCTTCATATTCCATTAGTAAGAAGGAAGTTCCATTTTTTGTGGAACTGACTTCCAAGAGGATACTTCTCTGACCACTACAATAGTTTTCAAGTCCAGGGTCAACTGTTTTCTTTATTGCTCCCCCTCTTCTCAGAACTGCAAACATAATCTTTGACAGTATAGAAAAGGAACACACTCTCTCTCTCTCTCTCTGACTCTCTCTCTCTCTCCATCCATCCATCCCTTTGTGTTTGGTGATTTTGATACACATCATAACATGTGCCTTAAACACTAATGTTACTGATGTTCAAACTTTAAATTTTTCCATTATTCAATCCCTTACACAAAATATGGATTTTCCTACTTATTTCCCTAGCCAATCCAAGCCACAGGTTTCTTTACTTGATTTATTTTTTTACCTCCTCTCCTAGCTCTTGCTGAGGTTCACAATACTGTCATCTTGGCAACTCAGATCACTCTATAGTATCCATTAATATAGGTACCTCCACTTTTTCGCTGGAAAAAGCAGCATAGTCTGAAGGAAAAGGCCTCAAACTAAATAAAAACAAAGTTTTCTTGGCAAAATGTTTATGCTATCATGAAGAGGATAGATCAAAGTATTTTTTATTTTTACAAATTTTTAAAATTGTTCTAACAGGCTCTTTTAGTGATAGAAATTTTTTTTTTCTTTCGTCAGTACAAGTGATAAATTGACGCTAGATTTTATTACGTCAAAATGTAATATTACACGAAGACATTTTTTGACTGTGAAAGACACATTAATTTGGAAATTCTTGCAAAAATCAAATAATCGTCTGATTTTGATGAAAATTTCAGGACTTATTCATAATTGACTGAAATCAGTTTCGAAATAATTATTTTTAGAAAATATTGGTAAAAACATTTTTTTTAAAATATGTTACCCCCGCACCAGTTAATTTCCAGAAATGTCAAAAAATGTGACTAGGTCTCAATATATAGATAGTTTTAATTAAATTCAGGAGTCATTGGGGAATGCAAATCAACTGTCTTTTTTTCTTCAAAACATGCCACTTTTTAGAAAATCTACTCTGAATTAGGAAAACAAAAATGCAATAAAACTATGCCATTTTTTATTTGGATAAACTTTTAATTGCTTTTATAAACATAAATTAAAATTATATCATAGTCTGAATAGAAAAAAAAAATTTCCGTTCGTAATGAATTTTTACAAGAATTGTTTTTATTTTTTATTATTTTTCCTCCTCATAGGTCTCTCAGATTTGTTTTAATTAATGTGTGGAAAATATATTTATTAATTGAAAAATCTAAAAACTTACTCTAAAAGGGGGTGCTCCTTTTTTGTAAAATAATTAAAACATTTTAATTTTCTGCATGTTGATTTCCCGTTTTTTGTTTGTACAGGTGGCCGTAAAAGGTCACATGATTCAATGGTTGTTGTCCCTAACATGAAAAAAAAATCCATATATAAACCTTTTTTATACCAAATTCGTCTTCCATACTTTTGGCCAGCTGCTATAAATCATTCAACATTGCCTCCTGATTAGGTGTTGACAGCTGAAGATAACAAGGCTACCGTGATTGAGGAATGCTTTTTGAAACATTTTCTAAACAGTAAGCAAGTAATTTTTGTTTCAAGTCAACCTAAAGTAAGTTTAAATTGGTAATTTGAAGAAAATAATGTGTCAGTGAGGTGTATTTCATTTTTGTAAGATTTTTTAAAACAGAGAATTGGCTTCTGTTTACAATCAATGAAAAATGGCAGAAATTTTGAAATATTTTAAAAAATTAAAAAAAATTTTGTTTCTGATCAATATAATTTCGGTTTAAAATATATCAGGGTATTTTGCTTACTGAAATTAGTAAATTTAATCTGTTGGCTTTCAATTAAAGCTAATTTTAAAGCTTGAAGATAACTTTATTTTAAAAGTTAAATTTAAATTTAGGTATAGAAAAAATGAGTGGAGGTACCTACATTAATATTTCATTCCAATCATCTATTAGACAGGAACGTCCTAATCATAAGACCACTTTTTGTTACTAGAATGCTGATTCAGATTCATTCTGTGAAGTTTTTTTTGAGAAGCCCCTTCAACTGACAATTTCAACCTCCATATTCAGAATTGTGCTACTGAAGTTCCCTCTTGGGTCAAAGTCAACATAAATGTTTTCATTCCCTTTTGGAAATACCAGGTGAAACCATAATTTTCTCCTTAGTTCACAGAAAACAATATTTCCAGCTATACCAGTGTGACAGTTCCCATCACGACAAATGCCTATGTGTGGTTGCATGTAATAAATGTAAACATGTCATTGAAGGAGCCAAATCTTTGTTTACTGAGGGAATGAGGCACCATATTGCACCTAACAAGATTGGCTCTCATGATTACTGACAGCTTTGTAACAGTGTATTAAATAAGAATAAGTTTTCTCTACTCCTCTCTTCAATCAATTTGAGGTGTTGAACTCTACTCTTGACTCATCTGGAGTATTGTTGCTTAACTTCCCAGTTAGAACTGTGTCTCTGTTGAGTCATATGTATATAACCCCTTGTATGGTTTCTGCTATCAACTCTAATCCACAAAGCATGTGGACCTTATAGTAACCCTGTAATAGTTCTTAAGAAATGTGCTCCTGACTGACTCATGTTCTCTCTAAACTGTATTATAAAGGCCTTGCTGTCGCTTGCTTTCCTGCTTGTAAGAAATCCTCATCTCTTATTCTAGTCTTTAAGATCTCAAGTGAACCATTTAATCCTTCCAATTATCAGCCCTTTAACAACCCTTTTTAACAAACTACTCGAGGCCCTAATCAATACTGAATTAGTTGAGCATCTTACATTGCTGGGTCTTCTTTCAGACAAGCAATATAGCTTTTGTTTCTTTAGGTCAACTGCCGATGTACTGACAATGATTGCGGAGAGAGTCTATCAAGAATGGAGAAGCTTGGACTGTTTCTTTGGACATCTCGAAAGTTTTAGACAGGGTTTGGCATACAGGTCTTCACAATTTGAAAAGTTACAGTGTCTCTAGACAAATTTTTGAATTGTTCTAGTCTTTCTTGTCAAATCATAAATTGAAAGTTATTCTGAATGATCAAGCTTCCAATACAAATGCTGGTGTCCTTCATGGCACTATCCTTGATCCTACCTTGGGCTGTTTCTTTGGACATCTCGAAAGTTTTAGACAGGGTTTGGCATACAGGTATCCTTGATCCTACCTTTTTTCATTCTTATTAATGACCTTCTCGTTAACATCAATTCTCAACTTGGTACCTATGCTGATGACATTACTTTTACTTCTGTCTCGATAATAAGTCTGATCAGTCCAATAAAGACAAACTAGTGGCTGATGTCACATGGAACTCCAGTCTGTTGTTAACTGAGGCAAAGGATGGCTTGTTAATTTTAACAATAATGCTGAACTGCTCTCTATTAATCATGAGAGAGAGCCTTTCCTGCCTTCCATCAGCATGGCTGATGTTAACCTCCAGGAAAGTGACTTGTTACACTGTCTCTGACGAATGTTTTTGGCTGACATGAAGTGGAAAGACTATTGAATCCATTGCTAGGTCAGATGCTAAGAAAGTTGGTTCATTGTGTCATGTTAGACAATTCCATGAGAGTGAATCATTGTGACATTTTAGGCTTACATTCTCAGCTGATATGATGTGGAAAGACTATATTGAATCCATTGCTAGGTCAGATGCTAAAAAAGTTGGTTCATTGTGTCATGTTACACAATTCCATGAGAGTGAATCATTGTGACTTTTTAGGCTTACATTCTACGCTGACATGAAGTGGAAAGTCTATATTGAATCCATTTGCTAGGTCAGCTGCTAAAAAAGTTGGTTCATTGTGTCATGTTACACAATTCCATGAGAGTGAATCATTGTGACTTTTTAGGCTTACATTCTACGCTGACATGAAGTGGAAAGTCTATATTGAATCCATTTGCTAGGTCAGCTGCTAAAAAAGTTGTTTCAATTTTTTCCAGAATTTATATTACATATCTATAAGTCTACCATTTATTCATGCTTAGAATATTACTGCCACATATGGTCTGATGTCCTTGCTATTTACCTTGAGCTCCTTGATAAAATCCCTCTTTTTTGCTCTTCATTTTCGTTATTACTGTTTTTTTCATATAATTTATTGCCAACAATTTACTCCTGAGATGGTGGATGAAAGGGCCTTAGAGACAAATATTTTCCTTGTTTTTGAAACACTCCGTCAATTTTGTACTTCTAAACATTTGTATATATATATATATATATATATATATATATATATATTCAGAAATTATAACATGGATATGTTATATCACAACAAAATTAGCTATTTTGTTTCGACTTCATCACTTGATAAGACACAAGAAGTGTCGAAAGAAAATAGCTACTTTTGTAGTGATATAACATATTCATGTTATAATTTCTGAATAAATATTATTAGCTCTACTTTGTATTGAGCACTTTTTTTAAGAATAGTGTTTTTTGGATACGGAATATTATTCCATCCATACGTACCCTATACTTGTATGTGTGTGAGTGTGTGTATATATATATATATATATATATATATATATATATATATATATATAAACTTATTTATAAATGGAACTTCGTCTATATGTGTGCGTGGATGTGGGTGTGTCTGTTACCTACAGACTCCGAAACGGCTGAACTGATTTTTTTGAAAATTTACACAGTTGTACTATAAGCGTCTGCGAGTGTTCTTAGCTAGGTTTTGTGTCAAGGTACCCCCCAATCAGTCAGTCAGTAAAGTGCCATATGTGAAACACGCTTGGGCGATCATGTCTTGAAAGTGACATGACTGACTGGGCAGAAGATTATCCCGCAGTAGGTTGCCATTGCTTTCGAAAAAATCGGGTTATAGAAGGAATGGTCTGATTTTAATCAAATTTGATACACTCATAGACAAAGACATAAGAAATGATATTCAGAAGTTTCAAGGTTACAGTTCTTACAATAGTGCAGAAAATCGATTTTATATATATATATATATATATATATATATATATATATATATATATAAAAGGCAAGATGTTTGTGTGTGTGTCTGTTTATCTGTTTGTATGTTCTTTCTACAAATCCACAATTTTTATCCGATTCTCACCAAACTTCACACAAATATTCTTTAGGCTGAGTCTAAGCTCCAAGACCATGGATTAGTTTTAAAGCTTTACACCCGAGTAAAGCCGGGCTATACTGCTAGTATATATATATATATATATATATATATATATATGTGTGTGTGTGTGTGTGTGTGAAAAGTGAATGTATATCATTATAAATATGTGTGTGTGAAAAGTGTATATCATTATAAATATATGTGTGTGTGTGTGTGTGAAAAGTGTATATCATTATAAATATATATATGTGTGTGTGTGAAAAGTATGTATATCATTATATATATAATGATATATGCGTGGTACTTATTTGAAAGAGCTCAATGTCAGTAATAGAGCTGACATATTCATATAGATAGGTGTGAGTTTGTGATTGCAAGAGCATGAAACTCAGGGTCACAAACTCACACCTATATATATATATATATATATATATATATATATATATATATATACACACACACTGTATGTGTGTGTGTATCATAAATTTCAAAACATGACATGACAACCAGTTTTTCCTTTCTTTTTTTTCTTTTTTTTAACCCAATACGTATTGTCATTGCTGTGGTAGCTACAGTGAGTGCAGGTAGCACCTGACTGCAATATAAATATGCACACGTATATAAGCAGTAGTTGGTTAGAACAAAGTCAAAAAATAAGCAGACCTTTTGTTATCTGACATCCTCTGCAAATGGAATGTTCTTTTTGTTGAAAGACAGAAATTTCTTATTATTCCTGCCTTCTTTTTTTTTTCTTTTATTTTTTTAATTTGTTCTGAGAATTGGGTATCTTTTTATATATTTGAGAAAGATAAGAGGATTATCTATTTGTAGTTTACTTTGTATCAACTGAGTTGTGCTAGGGATTAAGATAACAAAGGATATCTATACGCATTCAAATACTTTTTTATATGGTATATGCTGTACGTTCTACATTATTTAAATATTGTCCCTCTTAGATCCTTTAATGATTTGGTTTGGAAAGATTCAATTCTTTTCAGTGTAATTGAGTTAAGATACCAAATCAGATTTTCAGCAAGGTTGTAGAGTGAGTGGTTTTGGTGAGATGTAAAATGGATGACAGAACTTCCCAGCAAACAGAATTGACAAAGTTTGTAATAATCATCAAGAAAAAGAAAAGAACAGATCAAAAAATAATATAAATCAAGCAAAAAATAGATGCGAAGCAAAGAGATAAGTGGTAACGCAAATCAACAGGAATATGACAAAAAGTTCACAAAGTAAGAAAAGTTGTTGACATACAAAAGGAAATGCGAGCAAACATAGCATTCTGACTTTATGACAAGACAGATCAGGACTGAATCAGATGAAACTGAGAACCGGCCTATTTTATTAGCTAGAAAGAAATCCCAGCATGCATTTGTGTGCTTCTGGGGAAAGGAAACACACTCTTCACTAATGAAGAGGAAAAGAAAAAAAAATAATGGAATGGAAAAATCAAAGACTACATGAGGAAAGAGTTATTGTTATGTAAAATAATTGTCACACATTGGGGAGGGGCAAGTATTTTGCAGTCATCCCTCATGTAGTTGAGTTACCAACACGCCTCAATGTTGGTGTTGCAGATTAACAGAGGACTCAATTTTAGAGGAGAGTTTTAGGGAGGCCTTCCCTAGCTTTACTATGACTCCTCCTGGAATCAATTGAGATTCCTATGAGTGTTGAGCAGCCTTGCGGTTCATTCCTCGGTTCACTGAGCTTTCTCAGCCTTGCGGTCTATTGTAGTGAAGGCGGTTGTGATAAAGGATCCTCTCTGTGCAGGGCTTGACTTGTTAGCAACCAAGTAGTGCTCTTTTAGGTCTTAGCCACCAATGACGAATTGCATCACTAACCCTGAGTTTTTGTTTCCCTAGCTATGGATTTGGAACATGCTATCTCTCAATGATGTGGCCTTCAAAAGGGTTTGGGTATATTTGCCCAACTGTCATTGGTGTGACCTTGGTTTTGAGGATATGACTCTTCATATACCTTCTGCCATTATCCTCAGGTGTGCCCTTCTTTTTGGTACCATCTGCTATTGCTCATGAACATCTCATGTTCATCAATCTCACATACATTTGTGATAATGTGTCACCCCTGTTTTCTGGGGTGAAACGAAGGTGTTTCTAACGTTGCTAGCCGTAGCAAGAATAGTGATTTGGACATTGCAAATGGAGGGAATTTTGCAGTATGAATGCTATTTTTACCTGCATCAGATTAAATTCTTTGAGAATCAGCTCAAGATCAGATCTGATAGAAAGCATTTGATATCGACAGATTTCAGCAAAAAATGGGTAACTGTAACAAGTCTGGTTCATGTGAAAGGTACATTGTGCTTGTGACACTAGACTCCAACCAAAGTGACTTTGCTTTTTTTTGCTTTTTTTTTTTTTTTAATGGAAGAATTGACAGGTGGATCTGTACAGACCCTATGGAGGGACCCACATTGATACACTCCAGGTTCATGTTACTCCTCTGGTGGGTGTGAGCAATGAAAGGCATGTCAAGTTGTCCAACTTCTTACTGCATTGCCTCAGGATAAGTGTCACTGCTTGAGTTGAGGAAGTGGCTATACCTGTTTGAATGCATAGCTAAGAATTTTCATGATTATGTCAAAACATGTGGTCACCTCGCTCTCCTATTTGAAGCCTTGGGATAACATTAAGAGGAAGGCCTCCCAATGAACCCACTACACACAATACTAAGGTCTCACTGTAGATCTGCTATTATGATGGCTAATATAAATTAGGGCCTATTTGCATCTCCAAAGCTATATTGAGGCTGTCCCCAAGGCTGAGGCTGCTTTTCATGAATAATCTACTTTTTTTTTTTCTAAGTTGAACATTGTACAGTTTTCTTTTCTTTTTAAAGTTTTTCTATCAAGTATTTTCATTGTGCCTTAAAATTTGTTCTCAAATATCTGATGCAACCTCTGTTTATTTCATCAACAAATTTCCTAATTTTAGTCATCAACAACTGAGAAAGATTTAGTTTTGATAAAAGGGCTTCAAGGTTCAGTTTGAAGTTCTCTGAAAGTTATCCAGATCAACAGACATCTGAAGAAGGTTGGAATGCACAGTGGCCAAAACATTGTGATAGTAACAACAAAGATGAGGAAATTGGTCAGATTGTAAATAATGACAACTCCTTATTCTAGAAATTCAGACGGAAACCAAGAACTTAATCTGTGAAAAATATTGTCTTTCTTTTTACCTTATTTTTACTGTTACTCCCTTCAACTGTTTTATTTTACACTACTGTAGGCACAAAAAAGGCATTGTTAGGTTGACTATGGTTAAATACTGAAGTTGGGTTGAGCTTTATCATAGACTAGCACAAATTATCAGCTACAGTAGAATCATTAATGGATTTGTAGGTAGTGAGGTTACTGATGGAAACAAAGTCAACATATTTTAGCAAGTGTAGAAAATTTTGGTAAATGTTCGTTTTAGATGCCGACAGCTTTTCCCCGCTTCAAATTTATCCAAAATAACATTATTTCTGTGCAAATGTATATGCTGAACTCAAATCAACAATTAGTTATTGAAGAAACTTACCTTTTGTGATTTTAAGGTCCATAACAAAAAACGAACTATATCTCACACTTTTTCTCTCCCGTAACTCTCACAAAGTCATGTAATTAACTGCAGAATGACGTTCTACGTAGGCAGAAATTTTCTTTTGTATTTTGGTCGATTTTCTTCCTTTACTGAAACTTCTGGCGCTGTACTTCCTGTTATGAGTGTAATAAGCGTAGAAATACAATAGCGCATTACTTTCCTTAACGGAAATACATCGCCGGAAGTATCAGTAATTTTTTTTTTTTAATCATATCACCCTGACCAAGGCGGTAACGCCATTGATGTGCAGGGGGCTACATAAGAATGACAAGATTGGAAAAGAGAAAACCGGAAACCACATCCTAAGCAGGGAACAAGGGATGAGCCTCTTCACCTGTTCAATAGACGTGGGTGGAGTGTGAACCGGGCGATAGTTTAGTCTATCTAAATCGACCAAAAATCGTTCACATACGCAGTACGTCATTCTGCAGTTAATTGCATAACTTCGTGAGAGTTACGGGAGAGAAAAAGTGCAAGATATAGTTTGTTTTTTTTTATGGACATTTAGATAAAAAAAGGTAAGTTTCTTCAATAACTAACAGTTGATTTGAGTTCAGCATATACATTTGCACAGAGATAATGCTATTTTGGATAAATTTGAAGGGAAAAAGCATCGGGACTTACAATGAAAATTTACCGAAATTTTTATATACTCATTAATCTTTAGCCCTCAGCATTATTAATATTATTATTAATATTACTTTTTTATTGCATTCTTTTCAAGGCCTCTCAATTGTTAATTTAACTCAAAGTTGTTTCTTGTTGCCATAGCAGGATATGACAACACAACTATGAAAATCAAACACTATTGTTCAGCAATCAGAGTTGCCTTCAGTTGCAGGATAAACTTTTTGTCCAGAAAATGAAGTCACATACAGAGTGATAATGGTTAAGTAGGTAGTTAGGAATAAATAAATCATCATATCAATTGAATATGTATCTGTAATTATCTGTCCACTCTCACTAAGTTCTGGATTTCTGCTAAGTTCATCTACTGAAAAAAGAGAAAAATTTGTCCAATTATTTGCGTAATGCCCTTTCGATTTCTTTCTTTTCCTTTTTGAAAGATTTCTGTGTACAACTTTCTATTTAACCTTCATTTAGCATTCGTTTTTTGATTGCTACTGACTGTTAGGTGAAGAAGGAACTAAACTTATTGATGAAAAGGCTGAACGAAAATAAATTGCAAGAATTCTAAAGGAGAAAAGAAAATCTTTTTTTTCTTTTTTTTTTTTTCTTGAAACTGAATTGTGGGAGGCACTGCAGTAGAGAAGAACTATATAGCCATTCTTTGGTTGAGTTTTGCAAAGTGGCCTTTAGAGTCACAAAGATTATGACTAACTCTGTAAATAAAAAATGTATTGTGGTACAGTGGATATCGGCTCGGAACAAGAAATCGGTAGAGCCGGGTTTGATTCACTTACATGCAAATACCCTTGGGAAAAGTATTAATCCATCTCTAATCCCTTCAGCTATGGATTAAATAGCAGGACAAATTGGGTTCTGTGGCACTTGACTGACTGTAAATAAATCTCTGTTCAAAATAAGGAAGGTTAGTTTTGATTACTCAAAAGAGACTGAATTTTTAGACAGACATAGTAATATATTTTAAATAGACTCATTTGTTTTGTTTTTTTCTTTTGCTTTTAATTCCTCCCTCTTTCCTTCACATCTTTTTCCTCTTCATCTTTTTATTTTCACTTGTTGTCATTCTCATACTTTTGAACAAGTTGGAGCTTTTAAATTTATGCCTACAATCAAGTTGTACTTATTTATTATCACTACAAACTAGTACAGACATCTTTGGGATATTTATATGCCTACGCACACAGAGACCATCTTGTATACTCCTTTTATCAAATGTTTTGAATATTTTGAAATAACAATGTCTAATTTTAATTTAAATATACGAGGGTCATTCAATAAATAAGGTGAATATTTTAATACAGATAGAAGCTTGCTTTTTTTTCTTTTTTTTTTTTTCTTTTTTTAAACGTAGTCTCCAAGCAGTGTCATACACTTCTCCCATCTGTGCACAAGCTTCCATATTCCCTCAGCATAAAAATCTTTGGACTGATGTCTCAGCCAATCACTCACAGCACTTTGGACTTCATCACTTTCAAACTTCTTTAAACAATTTCGCCCACTTGTAGACATTTTTTTTGGCTGAAACATGTGGCACCATACACAGTTGACATTCTCCTATGAATTTCAACTGGTTTGCACCCTTCAGCAACCAAAAACTTGATAACTGACCTGTTCAATCCTGGAGCATGCTTCTTGGTCAGCCATCTTTGTTAATCTCCAAAATTCTCAAAGTTTTTTTCAGTCTGCAAAAAAATATTAAATCCCTTTGAAAATGAAGTAAAGGAAAAAATATTTAAAAAAAATTAAGCTTCTATCTGTATTAGAAGTCCTTATACTAAAAAATTCAAATTCACCTTATCTATTGAATGACCCTTGTATCATCATCATCATGTCCATGACTGGGTCACTGTACAACTGAGTGCCTGACCAACTCTCTCCTTATGTTTCTCTTGTATCTCAGTGCCTGAATCTAAATTATCTTCCAATCCACTAAGTGACATTTTCAAACCATTTCTGTTTGCCTCTTCCTCTTCTATTGCTTAATATCGTACTTTGTAGAATGGTAGTGAGAACATTTAGATATGTAATATCTTTGGTCATTTCTACATTGCAAAATTTACTTTTCTTTTAGAAATGATTAGATTTAAAACAAAAACTTAGCAATCCTTTATTAGCATTCAAAATCTCTTCTTTGTGTATAGACTCAGATTTTAAATATGACTAGCAAACTATTGCCCACTCCACCCACGTCTATTGAACAGGTGAAGAGGCTCAGCCCTTGTTCCCTGGGTAGGATGTGGTTTCCGGTTTTCTCTTTTCCAATCTTTTTACTCTTTTTTTCTCTTCCAATTGGAGTAGATAGACTAAACTATCGCCCGGTTCACACTCCACCCACGTCTATTGAACAGGTGAAGAGGCTCAGCCCTTGTTCCCTGGGTAGGATGTGGTTTCCGGTTTTCTTTTTTCCAATCTTCTCACTCTTTTTTTTTCAATTGGAGTAGATAGACTAAGCTATCGCCCGGTTCACACTCCACCCACGTCTATTGAACAGGTGAAGAGGCTCATCCCTTATTTCCTGTTTAGGATGCGGTTTCCGGTTTTCTCTTTTCAAATCTCTTCAATCTTATGTCGCCCCCTGCACATCAGTGGCGTTACCGCCTTGCTCGGGGTGATATGATTAAAAAAAAAAAAAAAGAGAAAAGTATAGCCCGGCTATAGGTGCTCAGGTGTAATGAAAGCTTTAAAACTAATCCATGGTTTTGGAGCTCAGACTCAGCCTAAAGAATATTCATGTGAAGTTTGGTGAGAATCTGATAAAAATTGTGGATTTGTATAAAGGACATACAGACAGATAAAGAGACACACACAAAAACATCTTGCCTTTTTTATATATATATATAACTGCAACCTTGAAACTTTTGAATATCGTTTCTTATGTCTTTGTCTATGAGTGTATCAAATTTGATTAAAATCGGACCACTCCTTCCATAACCCGATTTTTTTTTATTATCGATTTTCGATATTTATCGGGGGTACCTTGACACAAAACCTAGCTAAGAACACTCGCAGACGCTTATAGTACAACTGTGTAAATTTTCAAGAAAATCGGTTCAGCTGTTTCGGAGTCTATAGGTAATGGATACACACAAACACAAAGTTCCATTTATAAATAAGTTTAGATTAGATTTAGATTTTGAAAGGAACTTTTGGTAACTCACTATTAGCATGTTTTAATATTCGGTATCTTCGCATAAAATGAACATACTAAATGAATCCTTTGAATAATTCACAATAATGCTCTTGGAATAATTCTCTCAAAACGAATTTCATCACTGACACACGCCACCAGAATGATGCACAACACAGAGCACACCCAGCTTTCTGTCTGAGTGCTTTATATCCTAAATATTTATGGTCACGTGATTCCAGTAGCACAATTCATTCAACAGTTACATTGTTGCCTGGAGATCTGCGTTCAACCACACGTGTCGATATTGACACTTTCTTCCAACATAACACTTTTTTCTTTTCTTTTCTTTTTTTTTTTTGTGGGCACATTTACAGTTTTATATATAAAACCCTTTACAATCATCTTTTCCTTTTTTAAAAGATCTACCACAAAAAATTTTGTACTTTCAAGAATTCTTTCTTTGTTTTTTATTAACCTTTACTTTTTATTTAACTTTTCGATATTCAATTAGCTCTTTAAACCCTCACCCTCTCTCTTTTTCACACACACAGACACTCACACACTCGACTGGATATTGTAGCCTTTATTGAAAAAGGCCAGTCAAAATACCTGATTGCATACTTGAAGCTATATTTAGCTGTTGCATTCATTGCTTTTATTCAGTTCCCTTCTCCTGTCACTAGTTCTGATATCGATCAATGTTTGAATGCCTCTTGTTCTGCTGAGATCAGATTTGTCCGCTGCTACGATGCGCTCAATTCTATTTGAAACAATGTCATGTGAAGCCAACCTTTTGCTTCTCTTATGATATTTATGGAGCAACTCGAGGGTCATTTCATGTCAGTTTAACCTAAAAGATGGGAAATTGTAACCTCAAGAAATAAATCTTATAATAATGAGAAAATATTGAAAATTTTAAGTGAAAATCCTAACTGCTCTCAATATATCACAAGTTGAAATTTTGTTGAATCAACATTTTCTATCTACAGACATTTCCATTTTCAAACTCAACAATCTCATAAAAACCCTTATATTTTCTGATCCACATGCCAGAAATTAGTCAAGGAATGCTAATTTCCATTTAGAATTTTACAGGAAGTAAACAAAAAGTATATATTAGTAGTTTTCTGGTGAACAAATTAAAATTTTCAGGCATTTGACTACACGGAAAAATTGAGAAATAGTCTCTAGCCCCTAAAATTAGTACAAGGTGGCACAACATTTGAAACCTAGAGTATTTGGGGAAATGAATCCCAATTAGTTTCATTAAATGTCTTTCAAAGCTACAAATTCTATACATCATAATAGCTTTTTCTCAAAAATTCTGATTCGTGGTAATTTTGCAATTATGATCTTGTAATATTGACACTTTCTACTAAAGGTGATTCAGTCCATAGGTAACAAAAGTCTCTCTTTTATGGGTGTTTCAAAATGCATTGCAAAAATAAAACTGAAAGCAGAATTTTCCCATATTGCATCAACGTTTCCCCAATCAAGATTTAGAAAACTTAGAAAAAAAGAAAAGCAAAAATCTAAATTTATAATAATTATTTTTTTAAGCAAGGCACAAGATAAATCATTTGGAATAAAAAAAAAACACTTTAATTAGCTATATATTTATTGGTAGTCTCTAATTGCAACATTATAGATTTTATACCTTCAATATAACGTCAAATGCTAAAATTGGCAAGATAAATTTCGAATTAAGTTTGTTGATCTATCTCTCTAAATCTAAACTTATTTATAAATGGAACTGTGTGTGTGTGTGTGTGTGTGTGTGTGTGTGTTACCCATAGACTCCGAAACAGCTGAACCAATTTTTTTGAAGATTTACACAGTTGTACTATAAGCATCTGCGAGTGTTCTTACCTAGGTTTTGTGTCGAGGTACCCCTGATAAATATCGAAAATCGATAATCGAAAAAATTGGGTTATAGAAGGAGTGGTTCGATTTTAATCAAATTTGATACACTCATAGACAAAGACATAAGAAATGATATTCAGAAGTTTCAAGGTTGCAGTTCTTACAAAAGTGCAGAAAATCGATTATATATTAAAGGCAAGATGTTTGTGTGTGTGTCTGTTTATCTGCGTGTATGTCTGTATTTTTTCAGCCTCTTTATTTTAGTTTTTGCTTCGGGTTTGGCTCTAAGTAGGTATAATTGTAGTTCTTAGTCTCAGCCATGATACCATTTACTCAGAGGACTTATTTAGCCTTCAAAATTCAGTTTACGACGAAAAAAACTTATTTGATATCAATACCAGGAAATCAAAATTTGACTTACATCCATTCATTTTTCTTTCCGTCTACGGTTTCGCTTTCACTGGAAACAACTATTGCTTTTTAGTCTTTCGTGCCAATGTCCAAAGAGTCTGAGCTCCAGGACCATGGATTAGTTTTAAAGCTTTCATTACACCCGAGCAACGCCGGGCTATACTGCTAGTAAGACTATAAATCATTCATTCTATTTGTCCTTGTTCTCTATGATATTTATTATATTCAGCATTTTGAAGGATGTACACTATCGGCCATAATTATTAGGCCACCCCAGTTTTTTAAAAGAAATGATATACAGTGGAACCTTGAGATACGAATTTAATTCATTCCATGACCGCTGTCGTATCTCAAATCAATTATTACCACTTAAATTAAAAGAACCCGAATTAATCCGTTCCAAGGGTAAGAAATTTACCCAAAATATCCTAAAATTATACTTAAAATTGTCTTATATATAACTAAAATCATATACTGTAAAGGCCAAGATAAACGCAAATAAGTTTTTAAGCTTTTAATTTTTTGGGGTTTTTTATTAGGCCCTAACAATGAAGAAAAATTTTAGATTTGTTACTAGCAGCGAATGGGATGCAACTTCTTTATCACATCCTTTTTGTTTGAGAATGGTTGATATGGTCGAAGCATTTCGACCATATTCAGTGGCCAACTCAGTGATTCTCATACCACGTTCATGCTTCCATATTATCTCATGTTTAATTTCCATTGAGAACATTTCCTTTAGCTTTTTCTTATTCCCATCCTTATCCTTAGATTTAGGACCCATGATTCACACAATAAAAGTTAATAAATGTTCGCAAACTCACAGCAACAATATGTTCACTGTAAGACACGCCGACAAATGGACTGGCAGGAGGAAATTGTATAAGAGAAATGTAGCCTTTTTCATAAAAAGTAACAAGTTATAAAATGAAACCAAAGAAACAAATTGTTAAAAATGTATCTCTCTGATCTTGCTCTTTTTCCTTCTTTCATTCTTTTAAAACTATTGTCTATAAATCCCACTTGCTTAATCAGTGAGACAGAGACAGTGTATGGGGGGGGGGAAGGTTCTAACTGACTTTGATCTGCTTTGTTACAGTTTCTTTTTTTTTAATAATCTAGGATTTTTTTGTATGAGTGCAGAAACTGAACTTTAAAATACTTCTTTTTAGGTCTTAAAAGGAAAAATAATTAGAAATATTTATGAGGAATAAAATTTTAAAAAAATAACAAGATCATGTTTTATTTATTTATTAGAATATTTAAAAAAATACACAAAAGACAGTTTTTGAGTATTTATATTAAAAAAAGAAGGAAATGGTTAATTTAAATGGAAAATGATTACATAAAAAAACGGGATTCCGTTTCAAAACAACAATTCTGCGATTCAGTCGTCTGCGATTTTGGGGTCTCTACATATGACAACGAGGAGGATTGATGCTATTGTGAACAGTTACAGCATCATACATGTAGGTAAAATAAAAATACTGCGAGCGATTAGAAAATCAAAAGTCAAAGGTGATCCTTTTTTATGAATACTTTTATAATTGAAAAATCATTTGAGGAGTCTATCAACCCTTTTTGACACCTAGACAATTATCGACCCCTTGGATAGCCTCATCGGCCCCCAGGGGTCAATATCGATCACTTTGCCGACCCCTGGGCTAGCCGAACGAACTAACAAATGAATGCTCGTCTAGCCAAACAAACACACTGCCATCTACCAATGGCGTTCCGCGATTTTTGATTTTTTGAAACGTCAATCGTCGTATCTCAAATTATTCGTCATATCTCAAGGCGTAAATCTAGCAAAAATTTTCGTTGTCTCTCAAAAAAATTGTATGATGGGGCATTCATATCTCAAGGTTCCACTGTATTTCATATTATTTTTTAGTATTTATTGCCAAATGAAAACAGAATGGTTCTTTTGTTATTATTACTTTGCAAAATTTTAAAGCAAAGATGAACTCATCTGAATCACTCTAAATTTTCTTCATTCTTTCATTGACGAAACTGCGATATAGATAATTATTAACTATTTATTAATTCATTTGATGCACATGTTATTGTGCAGTATTAACAAAGGGACCATTCTATTTTCATTTACAATTATTCACTTGGCAATAAATACTAAAAAATAGTATGAAATACATCATTTTTTTTAAGCACTGGGGTGACCAAATAATTATGGCTGGTAGTGTACATGTGTCCTAAAGTTGTATCTGGATTTGAAATATTTTACAATATGTTATCATTAGGCTTGTTCCAGGGACTGTGCATCTCTCAGCATTTAGAGATTTTTTTTTTTTTTCGTAGCTTTAATAGAGAGAGAGAAAAAAAAGATGATTTCTTTGTTTTCTTGACAGAAATGAAACCAGTCCTGAACAATCAAAATTTGATTTCTAGTGGTTTGCTTGAAGTTTTCATTTGTAGCAAGCCATTTAGTAGTGCCACCAATGGCATAAAACTTTCCATGACTTGTTGCAAAAAAGCTCGATCCAGCCTCCAGGCCACAATCATTTTTATAGAAACAAATTCAGGAAGTTTTATAGTTTTTAGTAATGACCTTAAATACCCATCAAAAAAATATATCACAGACTTAACTTTTGGAAGATATTCTTTAATATAGAATACTAGCAGTATAGCCTGGCTTTGCTCGGGTGTAATGAAAGCTTTAAAACTAATCCATGGTCCTGGAGCTCAGACTCGGACTAAAGAATATTTGTGTGAAGTTTGGTGAGAATCGGATAAAAATTGTGGATTTGTATAAAGGACATACAGACAGATAAACAGACACACAAACCTCTTGCCTTTTATAAATATATATATTATTGATTTTCTGCACTATTGTAAGAACTGCAACCTTGAAACTTCTGAATATCGTTTCTTATGTCTTTGTCTATGAGTGTATCAAATTTGATTAAAATCAGACCACTCCTTCTATAACCCAATTTTTTTCGATTATTGATATTTATCGGGGGTTACCTCGACACAAGAACTAGCTAAGAACACTTGCAGACGCTTATAGTACAACTGTGTAAATTTTCAAGAAAATCAGTTCAGCCGTTTCGGAGTCTATAGGTAACGGACACACACAAAGTTCCATTTATAAATAAGTTTAGATTTAGATACTTAGCTTTCAAGTTTATGCATTTACAGGAATTTTCAAAGAAGGTCAGCACTTGGAATTACTGATAAATTCAATTTTTTTATTTCCATGTCTTCAGTGTAGATTTGACTGACTTTTTTATTTTTTTTAATCATTTCACCCCAAGCAAGGCAGTACTGCCACTGGTGTACAGAGGACTACATAAGAATAGAGCGAAGAAAAAGAGAAACAGGTAACAAGGGATGTCGGAGAATGGATAAGAGAAGAATGAGAACACTGGTGTGAAGAGAGCTGCATGAGAGTGGAGTAGAGTGGAAAGGAAGAAAAATATGATACAAGGGTTGTCAGGGAAAGGATGCGAATCAAGGAGATAAGAGGTGAGTGATGAGAAAGAAGAACAAGTTACAGGAGGTGTCAGAGAATGGATAAGAAAAGGATGAGAACACTGGTGGGAAGAGAGCTGCATGAGAGTGGAAAGGAAGAACATGATACAAAGGTTGTCAGGGAAAGGATGCAAGTCAAGAAGATAAGAGATGGCAATTGACATTGCAATTAAATTCTTGGAGATTATAGCTGTCGGGGAAGCAAGTATACGGAAGTGGAAAGTGCAAGCAAAGAAGCTGCTTGAGTAGAATTTGTGGTTACATTTGATTGGTTTCACTGTAAAAGGGTGGGACCTAATCGCTAGTCTAGTAGCTTGACTAAATTAATGCAGAGGGGGCACCAGGGAGCTAAGCTCATCAGAGCAGAAGGTGTAAAAGTATTTGTAGAAGAGACAGAGGAAAGCCACATTATGTTGGTGAGAAAGTGACTGAAGTTGAGGCATATTCAAACAATTTATATTTTAGTCTTTTGCTATCATTTTAAGGCATATTCGCACAATTTATATTTTAGTCTTTTGCTATCTTTTTAAGGCATTCTCAAACAATTTATATTTTAGTCTTTTGCTATCATTTTAAGGCATATTCAAACAATTTATATTTTAGTCTTTTGCTATCATTTTAAGGCATATTCGAACAATTTATATTTTAGTCTTTTGCTATCTTTTTAAGGCATTCTCAAACAATTTTGATTTTTATTTTTGTCTTTTGCTATCATTTTAAGGCATATTCAAACAATTTATATTTTAGTTTTCAGTCTTTTAAGGCTATTCATTTTAGCATTTTTATTCTTCAAACAATTTATATTTTAGTCTTTTGCTATCATTTTAAGGCATATTCAAACAATTTATATTTTAGTCTTTTGCTATCATTTTAAGGCATATTCGAACAATTTGTATTTTAGTCTTTTGCTATCTTTTTAAGGCATTCTCAAACAATTTATATTTTACTCTTTTGCTATCTTTTTAAGGCATATTCAAACAATTTATAGTTTAGTCTTTTGCTATCTTTTTAAGGCATATTCGAACAATTTATATTTGTGTCTTTTGCTATCTTTTTAAGGCATATTCAAACAATTTATATTTGTGTCTTTTGCTATCATTTTAAGGCATATTCAAACAATTTATATTTGTGTCTTTTGCCATCATTTTAAGGCATATTCAAACAATTTATATTTGTGTCTTTTGCTATCTTTTTAAGGCATATTCAAACAATTTATATTTGTGTCTTTTGCTATCTTTTTAAGGCATATTCAAACAATTTATATTTGTGTTTTTGCTGTCATTTTAAGGCATATTTGAACAATTTATATTTTAGTCTTTTGCTATCTTTTTAAGGCATATTCAAACAATTTATATTTGTGTCTTTTGCTATCTTTTTAAGGCATATTCAAACAATTTATATTTGTGTTTTTGCTGTCATTTTAAGGCATATTTGAACAATTTATATTTTAGTCTTTTGCTATCTTTTTAAGGCATTCTCAAACAATTTATATTTGTGTCTTTTGCTATCATTTTAAGGCATATTCAAACAATTTATATTTTAGTCTTTTGCTATCATTTTAAGGCATATTCAAACACTTTATATTGTGTCTTTTGCTATCATTTTAAGGCATATTCAAACAATTTATATTTGTGTCTTTTGCTATTTTTTAAGGCATATTCGAACAATTTATATTTTAGTCTTTTGCTATCTTTTTAAGGCATATTCAAACAATTTATATTTTTGTCTTTTGCTATCTTTTTAAGGCATATTCAAACAATTTATATTTGTGTCTTTTGCAATCTTTTTAACGCATATTCAAACAATTTATATTTGTGTTTTTGCTGTCATTTTAAGGCATATTCAAACAATTTATATTTTAGTCTTTTGCTATCATTTTAAGGCATATTCAAACAATTTCTATTTTAGTCTTTTGCTATCTTTTTAAGGCATTCTCAAACAATTTATATTTTAGTCTTTTGCTATCATTTTAAGGCATATTCAAACAATTTATATTTTAGTCTTTTGCTATCTTTTTAAGGCATTCTCAAACAATTTATATTTTAGTCTTTTGCTATCATTTTAAGGCATATTCAAACAATTTATATTTTTGTCTTTTGCTATCTTTTTAAGGCATATTCAAACAATTTATATTTGTGTCTTTTGCAATCTTTTTAAGGCATATTCAAACAATTTATATTTGTGTTTTTGCTGTCATTTTAAGGCATATTTGAACAATTTATATTTGTGTCTTTTGCTATCTTTTTAAGGCATTCTCAAACAATTTATATTTGTGTCTTTTGCTATCTTTTTAAGGCATTCTCAAACAATTTATATTTTTGTCTTTTGCTATCTTTTTAAGGCATATTCAAACAATTTATATTTTAGTCTTTTGCTATCATTTTAAGGCATATTCAAACAATTTATATTTTAGTCTTTTGCTATCTTTTTAAGGCATATTCAAACAATTTATATTTTAGTCTTTTGCTATCATTTTAAGGCATATTCAAACAATTTATATTTTAGTCTTTTGCTATCTTTTTAAGGCATTCTCAAACAATTTATATTTTAGTCTTTTGCTATCATTTTAAGGCATATTCAAACAATTTATATTTTAGTCTTTTGCTATCATTTTAAGGCATATTCGAACAATTTATATTTTAGTCTTTTGCTATCTTTTTAAGGCATTCTCAAACAATTTATATTTTTGTCTTTTGCTATCTTTTTAAGGCATATTCAAACAATTTATATTTTAGTCTTTTGCTATCATTTTAAGGCATATTCAAACAATTTATATTTTAGTCTTTTGCTATCATTTTAAGGCATATTCAAACAATTTATATTTTAGTCTTTTGCTATCTTTTTAAGGCATTCTCAAACAATTTATATTTTAGTCTTTTGCTATCATTTTAAGGCATATTCAAACAATTTATATTTTAGTCTTTTGCTATCATTTTAAGGCATATTCGAACAATTTATATTTTAGTCTTTTGCTATCTTTTTAAGGCATTCTCAAACAATTTATATTTTACTCTTTTGCTATCATTTTAAGGCATATTCAAACAATTTATATTTGTGTCTTTTGCTATCTTTTTAAGGCATATTCAAACAATTTATATTTTAGTCTTTTGCTATCTTTTTAAGGCATATTCAAACAATTTATATTTTTGTCTTTTGCTATCTTTTTAAGGCATATTCAAACAATTTATATTTGTGACTTTTGCTATCATTTTAAGGCATATTCAAACAATTTATATTTGTGTCTTTTGCTATCATTTTAAGGCATATTCAAACAATTTATATTTTAGTCTTTTGCTATCTTTTTAAGGCATATTCAAACAATTTATATTTTTGTCTTTTGCTATCTTTTTAAGGCATATTCAAACAATTTATATTTGTGTCTTTTGCAATCTTTTTAAGGCATATTCAAACAATTTATATTTGTGTTTTTGCTGTCATTTTAAGGCATATTTGAACAATTTATATTTGTGTCTTTTGCTATCTTTTTAAGGCATTCTCAAACAATTTATATTTTTGTCTTTTGCTATCTTTTTAAGGCATATTAAAACACCCATAAAAAATGAGTTGTTAAAACTTAGGGAATCACCCAAATACCACGTAATGTTTTGTTACCTTTGGACTTAATCACCTTTAGTAGAAAGAGTCAATATTACAAGATCATAACTTTAAAATTACCACGAATCAGAATTTTTGAGAAAAAGCTATTATGACGTCTAGAATTGGTAACTTTTGAAAGGCAATTAAGAAAACTTATTAAGATTCATTTCCCCAAATATTCTAGTTTTCAAATGTTTGATCTTGTGCTACTTTTAGGTGTTGAAGAGGATATTTCTCAATTTTTCTGTGTGGTCAGATACCTAAAAATTTTCATTTATTCACCAGAAAACTGTTAATATATACTTTTGGTTGCTACCTGTAAAATTCCAATTAGAAATTAGCATTCCTTGACTAATTTCTGGCATTTTGATCAGAAAATATAAGGGTTTTTATGAGATTGTTGAGTTTGAAAATGGAAATGTCTGTAGATAGAAAATGTTGATTCAACAAAATTTCAACTTGTAATATATTGAGAACAGTTAGGATTTTCACTTAAAATTTTCAATATTTTCTAATGATCTACAACATATCAAAACAAAAAAGTCTATTTCTTGGGGTTACAGTTTCCCATTTTTGGGGTTGAATTGACATGAGCGGACAAATCTGATCTCAGCAGAACAAGAGGCATTCAAACATTGATCGATATCAGAACTAGTGACAGGAGAAGGGAACTGAATAAAAGCAATGAATGCAACAGCTAAATATAGCTTCAAGTATACAATCAGGTATTTTGACTGGCCTTTTTCAATAAAGGCTACAATATCGAATTTGTGTGTGTGTGTGTGTGTGTGTGTGTGTGAAAGAGAAGGGTATATAAAGAGCTCATTGAATATCAAAAAGTTAGATAAAAAGAAAGAAAGAATTCTTCGAAATTCAAAAGATCAAAATTTTTTGTGGTAGATCTTTAAAAAGAGTAAATAATGATTGTAAAGGATTTTATATATATAACTGTAAATGTGCCCACAAAAAGAAAACTTTTCCCTTGACACCACCATTATTTTAACTACCTTCACTTTATCGGTTTAAAAAGTGATAAGAATTTGAATAAAACCTAAACACATTAAAATGTATTTATACATTTTCTTTGTTCTTGAGAATTTACGACAAAAATAATAAACATTTTTTATTTATTATATCGTTTATTTGAATAGTTGGCAAAATATTGGCTCATTGCCAATCTATTTAGTGGGTTGATGAAATTGATACTGCACAAAATGATTTAAAAAATACCGGTTATTCATCTTCCTGGACCAGCAAATTGAAATCGATACTGCACAAAATGATTTAAAAAATACCGGTTATTCATCTTCCTGGACCAGCAAATTCTTTTTCTTGGCCAAGACTTAAAACACATATTCTGAATTCCTAATGATAACATATTGTGAAATCTTTCAACTCCTGCTACAACTTCGGGATATAGGTACGTCCTTCAAAATGAGTAATATGATATAAAGAAACAGTAAAACTGGATGAAGAGAATGAATGATTCACAGTTTTATCTACAAAACTAAATTCAAAATTTATTTTGCCAATTTGATGTTATATTGAAGGTATAAAGTCTATACTGCTGCAGTTAAAGATAACCAATAAATACCTAACTTAAGTATAGTATCTACTTCTTCTATGTGCCCTGTCCCTTCAGGACGTAGGCGATCATGGTTCTCCACGTCTCCCTATCCCTGTTACTCCTGGCAATCCCTGTTCCGTCATCCACCTGATCAGGCCTTGCAAATATGTTATCCGCTGCCTTCCTCTGTCTCTCTTTCCTTCTATCTGGCCAGTCAGTATCAGGTTCTCCAGGCTCTTCTTCCTCATTGCGTGTCCCAGGAACTTCAGTTGTCTCTTCCTGATGCTCAGTATTAATTTCCTCTTTGTTGCCATTCTTTCCAACACCTTATCGTTGCTTGCATGCTCGGTCCACGATATCCGCAGCATCCTTCTGTAGAACCACATTTCTGCTGCTTCCAGTTGCAAATTGGCATGGCAAAGGACGTGTTCCAGAAACTGAGTAAAGTACTAACACACAGGAAAATTTCACTAGAAACAAACAAAACAGTGCTGGATTGCTATGTGATGTCAGTTTTTCAATATGGCAGTGAATGCTGGACAATATCATCAAAGATGAAGGAAAAACTTGAAGCAACAGCAATGTGGTTCTACAGAAGCATACTCGATATAAAGTGGGGGATCAATTTCATATTACAGTCAATATATGAACTGACCCCTCACTTTTTGGTCACAACAGTTTCTATACATTTATATTCCTGAGATCCAAAAGCACAAGGATGCATTCCATGAGCTGAGTAAAGTATTAAGAAACAGGAAAATTTCACTAGAAACAAAGAAAACAGTGCTGGATTGCTATGTGATGTCAGTTCTGCAATACGGCAGTGAATGCTGGACATTATCATCGAAAATGAGGACAAAACTGGAAATATAGTATAGGAAGAGAAAAAGAAGAATTTACAGTTCAAGCTACTTATAGGTGTTGATCCTAAAATTATGCAGGATTGAGCCAACGAATTAAAATAGAATCAAGGAAGATGTGATGAATATTATGATTAAAAAAAAAAATCAATTGTAAAAGAAAAAGTTAGAAAAACAGATCAGACCAAAAGTATAGCTGTTGTATCTAACCTGAGGAGGGGAGCAATCCTCTCTTGCCAGCCTTAATAGAATTCAAAAGCATTTATGTGGCCTTGTGAGTAATGGGTAAACCTTACATCCCATTCCACTCTACTGTATCACTATTTCTATGGAAAATGTTTTTGACAAACTACTGAAGTATCAACAACATGTACAAAAAAAAGTAAAACCTTAAGTAGCACTCTCTTCCTATTTTCCCTCCATTTGAAGCGTGTGCCATCGACTTTTCACATTCAAGCAAAAAGGGTAATGGATGCTTCACACACAAATACACCTACACAGTCAAGTCACACTGAAATACGTTTATTAACAATTTTCGTTGTGTATTCAATTTATTTCTAGTAAAAGAAACTCTTAAATTTTCCTTTTGTTATCTTTGTTTAATAAATGTTGTCTTGAATTGAAATCAATTGGTCTCTGTTCTTTTGAGCATCGATCCTTTCACTGCCATTATTTCATGTAAAATATTCTTGTGGAAACCTTATATCTAAATCTAAACTTATTTATAAATGGAACTTTGTCTGTGTGTGTGTGTGTGTGTGTCCGTCACCGATAGTCTCCGAAATGGCTGAACCAATTATCTTGAAAATTTACACAGTTGTACTATAATCGTCTGCGAGTGATCTTAGCTAGGTTTTGTGTCGAGGTACCCCCGATAAATATCGAAAATCAAAAAACTCGGGTTATAGAAGGAGTGGTCTGATTTTAATCAAATTTAATACACTCATAGACAAAGACATAAGAAACTATATTTAGAAGTTTCAAGGTTGCAGTTCTTACAATTGTGCAGAAAATTGATAATATATAAGGCAAGATGTTTGTGTGTGTCCGTTACCTATAGACTCCAAAACAGCTGAACTGATTTTCTTGAAAATTTACACGGTTGTACTATAAGCGTCTGCAAGAGTTCTTAGCTAGGTTTTGTGTCGAGGTACCCTCGATAAATATCGAAAATCGAAAAAATCGAGTTATAGAAGGAGTGGTCTGATTTTAATCAAATTTAATACACTCATAGACAAAGACATAAGAAATGATATTCAGAAGTTTCAAGGTTGCAGTTCTTACAACAGTGCAGAAAATCGATAATATATATATAAAAGCTTTCATTACTCCCGAGCAATGCCAGGCTGTACAGCTAGTATTAATTATAACAGTAACTAACAGACTAAGCTTCATTATGCATATGTGATGTGGCTAGTATTAGCAGTAAAGGTTTAAACTGGTGGAACTAAAGAATTTAGCTCATATGAACATTTGCCCTGGAAATAATGATAGACCAGAACTAAGCCTCTCTCTACTCTATCATTATTTTCATGGAAAATGTTCAGATGAGATCCATTTTTTAGTTCCACCAATTCAGACCTTTACAGCTAAGCATCGTTATTTCCATGGAAAATATTCAGATGAGCTCCATTCTTTAGTTCCACCAGTTCAGACCTTTACAGCTAAGCCTTTCTCTACTCTATCGTTATTTTCATGGAAAATGTTCAGATGAGATCCATTCTTTAGTTCCATCAGTTCAGACCTTTACAGCTAAGCCTCTCTTTACTCTATCGTTATTTCCATGGAAAATGTTCAGATGAGCTCCATTCTTTAGTTCCATCAGTTCAGACCCTTAGAGCTAAGCCTCTCTTTACTCTATCGTTATTTCCATGGAAAATGTTCAGATGATCTCCATTCTTTAGTTCCACCAGTTCAGACCTTTACAGCTAAGCCTCTCTCTGCTCTATCGTTATTTTCATTGAAAATGTTCAGATGAGATCCATTCTTTAGTTCCACCAGTTCAGACCTTTACAGCAAAGCCTTTCTCTGCTCTATCGTTATTTCCATTGAAAATGTTCAGATGAGCTCCATTCTTTAGTTCCACCAGTTCAGACCTTTACAGCTAAGCCTTTCTCTACTCTATCATTATTTCCATTGAAAATGTTCAGATGAGCACCATTCTTTAGTTCCACCAGTTCAGACCTTTACAGCTAAGCCTCTCTCTACTCTATCGTTATTTCCATTGAAAATGTTCAGATGAGCTCCATTTCTTTAGTTCCACCAGTTCAGACCTTTACAGCTAAGCCTTTCTCTGCTCTATCGTTATTTCCATGGAAAATGTTTAGATGAGATACATTCTTTAGTTCTACCAGTTCAGACCTTTACAGCTAATACCTGCCATGTCACATGCTCAGTCTCGAATCATCCTCATTTCCGGCAAGGCAGACGTTCCATTCAGATAGCTCCTTCCTAAGAACTGTTACTTTGTGTAACAGACTCCCGAGCGGATGATTCCCCAATCACTATAACTCTTTCTTTTTGCTATCAGTATGACTGATGCGAAACTCCAGGAAAGCAATGTCTTTTTTGTGTCAGGTTTTCCACTGTCTTGAAGTAGTGCGACTAAATCAAAGCAATTTTTTGTCTTGTGCTGTAAAATTTTTCTCGCTAGAATCTATCTTGCACATTTATAAATCTGCCATTTGTTTGTGTAGTGAATATTGCTGTTATATCTGTTCTGGTACTCCTTCTGTGTATCTCAAGATTCTTGACAAAATCCAAAGGGTCTGTGATGTTAATAATCCTGACCTGGCATCTTGTCTTCAGTTATTTTCTTACCAATGTCAAGTAGCTTCCCTCTGTCTTTTCTACAAATATTTTCATTGCAACTGTTTCCCTGATCTTTTCTTTTCAGTCCTTTGACTGCATGAATTTAATTTATGAGATTAGTAACTAGGTCTCACCATTTTACTATTGAGGTAGCTAGATGCTACTGTCAGTTTTAGTCTAATAGTTCTTTTTAGAAATAGTTTAATAGCTTCTTTTAAAAAAAAAATGTCCTCTTTAACAATCTTCTTTCAGACTGCAGAGATAACTGAAAATACTTGCTGTAGCTTTGAAGATGTGTTAAAGGTGACTATTTATTTATTTATTTATTTTTTTTTT
Source organism: Ascarosepion bandense (assembly GCA_037127315.1). Taxonomy (NCBI): domain Eukaryota; kingdom Metazoa; phylum Mollusca; class Cephalopoda; order Sepiida; family Sepiidae; genus Ascarosepion; species Ascarosepion bandense. Next base: position 357,512 of record JBBBDQ010001578.1, read on the forward strand.
TTCCTAGGTAAATTTTTTGTTCCTGCAGTTTGAAAGTTCTGTCTAACCACTTTTGGCCATAACTTTTGTTTTTAACATACTGTTAAAGAAAAGCTAAAAGGTTTGGTGTTTTTTTTTTTGTTTTTTTTTCTTATTGCTTATAAAAAAGAAAAATAGATCAAGTTAAAAAATAAAACAAATAAAAAAAATCTTTTTTAAAATGCTTTTCCTCATTTGCTATTTTGTTCCATCAACCCAGTCAAAATTAGGAGCCAAAAATATGATATATATATATTTTTTTTAAATTTTTAAAAAATTAAAAACATTTTTTTTTATATTCGTTACACCCAATAGTGTGTAGGGCAGCAACAAAGCCTCTCCACTTCTGACTATCTTGAGCCAGACTAGTCAATGAACCCCAAGAGTGCTGCATGGTTTTCATCTCTTTCTTTTGCCATCTGGGGTCCAGTGCAGTGCTGTTCTTGTGATTGACTGTGGATCTTTCCGGAGTACATGTCCAGTCCAACTCCACTGCCTTTTTGGAATGATGGTGCCCATCATATATCATGATATATATATGTATATATAAAATTAATATAATTATTTTTTTCCCCTCTTTTAACATTTAAATGCAGAAGTTTATTTGTTATAATTTGTGATTTGCCTTGAAAGAAATAGAGTAATTAGATGGATTTCTTTAATTGTTTTACTCCAATCAAGGCAACAGTGCCACTAAACACAAGCAGCAACTCAGTAATAGAGAATATGAGAAAAAATTATTAAGGAGAGAAAACAATAAAAGAAGAGGAATTAAGAAGATAGAAGATAACAATTGACATTGCATTTAATTTTTTTAATATCAAAATAAGTTGACCATTTAATGATGAAGTCTTTATTCCAATGTCCAATATAAAATACAGGATACATGTAGATGTGTATAAATGTGTATATATATATATTTAAACTTTAATTTTAATTTGATTAAGTGATCACATTTTATGCTAATATGTTTGATTTTAACTATTTGGATAACCTTAAGAGTGGTTTTGATAATTTAGTAATTCCTACTTATCCCGGTAGAGGTCCAGAGCGTTATTCCGCTGGTCCTTGGTATGATGGTAAACTGCATCCTGCAGCAAGGTCTCTGATTGGGAGGTTGTGGGGAGCATGGAACCACCTCTTAATTGCTGTTGTTCCCAGGTCCATCCTGACCCGGAGTGGTAGCACCTGCTAGGGTCCTAGCTATGGGTAAATAGTTAACCCCCAAACCAGGGTCAAAATGCTATGAAGATATTTACCAACAAAACATTTTTGAATGAAAAATATATAACCAACAAAACATTTTTGAGTGAAAAATATATAACCAACAAAACATTTTTTGAATGAAAAATATATTACCAACAAAACATTTTTTGAATGAAAAACATATTACCAACAAAACATTTTTTGAATGAAAAACATATTACCAACAAAACATTTTTGAATGAAAAACATATTACCAACAAAACATTTTTTGAATGAAAAACATATTACCAACAAAACATTTTTTGAATGAAAAACATATTACCAACAAAACATTTTTTGAATGAAAAACATATTACCAACAAAACATTTTTTGAATGAAAAACATATTACCAACAAAACATTTTTTGAATGAAAAACATATTACCTACAAATTAATTTTTGAATGAAAAATATATTACCAACAAATTAATTTTTGAATGAAAAATATATTACCAACAAATTAATTTTTGAATGAAAAATATATTACCAACAAATTAATTTTTGAATGAAAAATATATTATCAACAAATTAATTTTTGAATGAAAAATATATTACCAACAAATTATTTTTGAATGAAAAATATATAAATAAACTAAATAAAACGATTTCAGCATTAAATGACCTAATGAAGGTTGATATGCTGGTTAAATGAACCAGCCAACCAAACTTATTCGGCAAACTTCTTAGAGATGTCTTGACAAAAGCACCCAGCCCCCTATTCTATGAACAAGGTTAATAGAAGTAAGTTTGTTCAACTATCATCTGGACTCCTTCAATGTTTATTGAGAATAGAGGTTGATACCTTGTTTCATGTTTGCAATATGGTTTATTGGTTCTTTCTTCCATAGCCATAATGATTTTAGTATCTTAACTTCCTAATCTGATTGATCGGTGGCTGCAGTTTTTCATTATGAAGGTACTGGATTGGCAATTTTCTGATTTATTTTGTTGTATGTAATATCTACCTCAAGGGGTTATTTAATGTCAACAAGATTTTTAGGTTATTTTTAGGTTGTAAATAGAGTGGATTCTTTGTAAGAAAGCAGTTTATAGATCAAGTTTTATTGATGTATTTTTGGTAAAGAGGGTTTTTGTTGAGAGTCAAATTTTTTACTTGTAATGTTTTTTTTACTTTTTTAATACATTGCGGCTATTTTTACTATAAAAATCTACTTTTATACTTTCGTAATGTTGTGATCCCAGTTTGTGGGTTAACTATTTTCCCATAGTTGGGACTCTAACAGGTGCTACCACTCCAATCACGGTGAATCTGGGGAACAGCAGCAATTAAGAGGTAGTTCCACACTCTTCAAAACTTCCTGATCAGAGGCCTTGCTGCCGAATGTAGTTTTTCATCATACCCTGGATGGGACAGTTTTCTGGTTCCATATATCAAGAAAGAATGCTTTTCTGAAAATTTCTAATGTTTCATTTTCAAATCATCAATGGTTTTATGTCACCTCAATATAACGAATCAGAATCTTTAAAAACAAAATAAATCTGTAATTATAAAATAAACGATTTAAAAAAAAAATTATTAGATTAGAAGTTATTAGATTTTATGTTGGAACTTATGGGGTTTATCTCCCTTGATGGCAGCAGGAATTATTTCCCTTGGATAATTGGCTGAAGCATTTTTTTTAGGTACTTCCGCGGGCATTCTAAAAAATAAAACAAAGGAAAGACTCATTTTAAATAATCGAAATGCCTTCTTTCAACTTAGATTTTAGTTCTATTCGAAAAAGAAAGACCTAAAATATAATACAAGTCAGAAGAAAAAATCATTTTCGTATATAAGTTTTTTAAAATCTTGGCATATTTTTTCGTCACCCCACTCACCCGTCATTGATGCGACAAAAATGGAAAAAAAAATTTAAAATCTCCTGTAAATCCAATGTTTGTTGTAGATATATGTTTCACAAAGTCTGTTAGTAAATTTAAGGATAATTAACTGGATTTTTTAAAGTAATGTTTACCTTTTACTTAAAAACGAAATGAAAATAACGTTTTATTTACGCTCGATAATGGTAAAGTTCACTTCTCAATGAGGTTCAAAGGACAAACAAAAAGGAGAGAAAAAAAAGTTAAAAACTAATTTTTTACCCTTGTCCTAAAAAGTGTGAATAATAAAAGTAAAGCAAAAATAGTCAATACGGAAGACTAACAGGGCAATAGAATTTGTTACGTATGTCTAAAAATATTTTTTTAAAACTTATAAAAAATTAAGAATGTACAACATAACAATAACATTCTTTTATTAAACTTTGTACAATGACTAAATTTGAAGGTATTAAAGCACCACAAAAAAAATTTCTAGTGTAAATGTAATTTGCATTAGAATAAATGTTTCAGATTAATCAAAGTAAATTTTCGAAAAATTAGAGTATAAAGTATATTTTTATGCAAATGAAATATGTTGTAATTCTGAAAATGTTCTTAGTGGCAAGAGAAATAATAAATTATGCAAGAAAAGGTAAACATTTGTTTTTTGTTTTTTTTTTATTTAAAATAATGAAAATTTAAAAGAACAATTAAATGCAGGAAAACACCCGTGAACTCCCCCCACCAAAAAAAAAAACACCTGTACCAATGGATCAGAAAACAGTAATGTAAAGGCAAAAACTGATTGAATGGGAAATATGAAATTTGTTTTGTAAATGAGCTTGCATTTTCTCTGACTACACACACACACACACAACTAAATACTTTGGTTTTAACTTCACTGTTGCTCCAGTTCACGCACACATCACCAACGTCAAGATTTTTCTCTCCCCTTTTCCTCTCTTCCAACCCTCTTTTATCATACCAACACCTTGGCCAATTGACCAATTAGCATTCTTGGCTTTTGTCCTCAGTTACCCAGGCAACTGGCATCCTCCAGTCCAACCAATCAGCACACGACTTGCTATTGGTTGAACCACTCTAAGCTGTACAAAAACACTGTTACAGAATATACAATTTTTAACTATTCCAAAGTGAGGAGGGGAAATCAATGCCATTTTCAAGAAACAAAATGCTGCTACTACGTGTCATATATTGAAGTAACAGACATATTTTCCTTTGCACCAGATACAAGCTACCGACTCACTTGCTTCTACATAATTGTTCACCACATTCTCCCTGATCTCCTGATCACACAAAATACAGTCAGGAGCAGGTCTCTTTTTGTTGAGTACTCCTCTAAAGTGGAACAATGCGAGCCTCATCATCAGATCAACTGCCACCATGAGAGTTACCAGGATGTACTGCAGTAGTATTTTGGCCATCAACAGTTAGGGAGTTGTCCTGTGAAGTTGTTTTGTCTTCAAAGGATTCATTATCGGGTAGAGTGATCAAATTCTCCCAGTGTGGTTGATCTCAAATTTACTAACTGCTCACTTTCTTTACAATTGCTGTCATGTGCAGATGTAGGGATTGATCTCATGAAGGGACGTAGGTCCTTCACATGACACCTAACTCCGTCGATGTGTATTGATTGTTGACTGTTAACTCTAGTCACATGACCTATTCTATACTTAGATGTAGAGTTTTACCCAAATGACGTCTCCTACTTCATATGCTCCTCGAGTATCCTGAGGTTCAGAGGTGGAAGCATGGCTTCAACACCCCCATATGTGGGTGTGGTACTTATAAAGCACATCAGCTGGTGCTGTAGTAGGCAACTGGTTATCTTTAGGTGTGACGTTATACCAGCAGAGAGCCTTCTAGCCACAATGGTTTTGAAGCTTTGGTGACTTATTTCCACTATGCCATTCCCAGTGAATGCATAGGGACATTGAAACCACAAGCGTACATTCCAATCACTCAGAAAGTTCTTGAAATTTTGCAGGTAAACACTGTATCATTGTCAGTCAATATCTCAAGCAGCAGACCCCATTCATAAAAAAATTGACACTAACTGGCCCACTACACTGGTAGAATCTTGTTGGTGTAGTGGTTGCCATATTGCAAACCAAGAAGGTTTGCAATCCTTAAGTGTCAGTAAATGTCTATTACCATAGTGGGTGATGTCCATGGCCAACTTACTCTGGTTGTTACTCATGTCCAGTTTTCTTTTTTACCAATGTATTATTGGTGCCATGTCAACAGATTGGCAAGCTTTGCATTCCTTCAAATCCACTTTTATAATTTCTGGCAATACTGAAGGGTCTACTAACCTAACAAAGTACATAATTCTTTTTATGCCTGGGTGGCTAGTTTGTTGGTGGATATTAGCCACTTGATTTGCGTCCAACTTGGTCTTTGTAGTGGCACATAACAACTGTACTGGCTCCATTCCCTCTTTTTGTGGTTTTAATCACCTCTGTGATACTCTGGTAAGACGGTCTACCAGAATCTGATTGGACTTGACCAGTGTTATGTCCATTTGCAAGCCATATTCGGCCACAAGCTTGTGAAGTGTTTTCAGCCGTCTCCACACTATAGCATTTCAGCAGATGCCTTCGTATTTATTTGTGCCTTAACAGTTAGTGTTTGAAATCCACTGATAAGACATATGCAGAATTGGTAAAGAGATGTAATTTCGATGCCTGTCATTGAAGAGTCAAACTGACCCTTTTTCGTTGCGTCTAGCTCTGCCAAAATAATTGATCTTCAACCGGTCGCAGCCAAGAAGCATCCTCAATGACATTTCCATTTTCATCTAGTACCACTCCTGTGGCTACAGAACTCTTATCTACTCACATGTTGATTTCACGGCCATTCACACACCAGCCTCCTCCTACAGGATCTGCCACACGTATTCTGGCTATTATGTCAGCACACAATTAAGAGAGGCATTCTCAACTTCATCATTCCATCCCATGGTTAGGGTAAGCTGCTTGTAGCTTCATGAATGCAGTGCCCACTCATAGCCAACCGCAAGCAGTAAAAGGCCCACAAGTCTCCCACATAAGAGAGGCATTCTCAACTGCATCATTCCATCCTCTATGGTTAGGGTGTTTGCTTGTAGCTTCATGAATGTGCAGTGCCCACCATAGCGAACCGCAAGCAGTAAAGTGGCCCACAAGTTCCCCACATAAGAGAGGCATTCTCACTTCATCATTCCATCCCAAGTGGTTAGGGTGTTTGCTTGTAGCTTCATGAATGCAGTGCCCACTCATAGCCAACCGCAAGCAGTAAAGTGGCCCACAAGTTCCACATAAGAGAGGCATTCTCAACTTCATTCCATCCTATGGTTAGGGTGTTTGCTTGTAGCTTCATGAATGCAGTGCCCACCATAGCCAACCGCAAGCAGTAAAGTGGCCCAAGCAAGTCTCCCACATAAGAGAGGCATTCTCAACCTCCACTATTCCATCCCCATGGTTAGGGTGTTTGCTTGTAGCTTCATGAATGCAGTGCCCATCCATAGCCAACCGCAAGCAGTAAAGTGGCTCACAAGTCTCCCACACAAGAGAGTATTCTCAACTTGACCGATCCTATGGTTAGGTGTTTGCTTGCAGCTTCATGAATGCAGTGCCCACTCATAGCCAACCGCAAGCAGTAAAGTGGCCCACAAGTCTCCCAAGCATAAGAGAGGCCTCAACTTCTATTCCATCCTATGGTTAGGTGTTTGCTTGTAGTCATGAATGCAGTGCCCACTCATAGCCAACCGCAAGCAGTAAAGTGGGCTCACAAATCTCCCACATAAGAGAGGGCATTCTCAACTTCATCATTCCATCCTATGGTTAGGGTGTTTGCTTGTAGCTTCATGAATGCAGTGCCCACTCATAGCCAACCGCAAGCAGTAAAGTGGCCCACAAATCTCCCACATAAGAGAGGCATTCTCCAACTTCATCATTCCATCCTATGGTTAGGGTGTTTGCTGTGCTTCCAAGGAATGCAGTGCCCACTCATAGCCAACCCAAAGCAGCAAAGTGGCCCACAAGTCTCCCAAGAGAGGCATTCTCAACTTCATCATTCCATCCTATGGTTAGGTGTTTGCTTTGTGCCCATGAATGCAGTGCCCACTCATAGCCAACCTACAGTAAAGTGGCCCACAAGTTTCCCACATAAGAGAGGCCTCAACTTCATTCCATCCTATGGTTAGGTGTTTGCTTGTAGCTTCATGAATGCAGTGCCCACTCATAGCAAACCGCAAGCAGTAAAGTGGCCCACAAGTCTCCCACATAAGAGAGGTATTCTCAACTTCATTCCATCCTATGGTTAGGGTGTTTGCTTGTAGCTTCATGAATGCAGCCCACTCACAGCCAACCGCAAGCAGTAAAGTACCACAAGTCTCCCACATAAGAGAGGCATTCTCAACTTCATTCCATCCTATGGTTAGGTGTTTGCTTGTGGCTTCCATGAACGAGTGCCCACTCATAGCCAACCGCAAGCAGTAAAGTGGCCCACAAGTCTCCCACATAAGAGAGGCATTCTCAACTTCATCATTCCATCCCATGGTTAGGTGTTTGTTTGTAGCTTCATGAATGCAGTGCCTAATTACAGCTAACCGCAAGCAGTAAAGTGGCCCACAAGTCTCCCAAGCATAAGAGGCATTCTCAACTTCATTCCATCCTATGGTTAGGTGTTTGCTTGTAGCTTCATGAATGCAGTGCCCATCACATAGCCAACCGTGCTTGCAGTAAAGTGGCCCACAAGTCTCCTACATAAGAGAGGCACTCTCAATCTCATCATTCCATCCTATGGTTAGGTGTTTGCTTGTAGCTTCATGAATGCAGTGCCCACTCACAGCCAACCGCAAGCAGTAAAGTGGCCCACAAGTCTCCCACACAAGAGAGGCATTCTCAATTTCATTCCATCCTGTTAGGTGTTTGCTTCTGTAGCTTCATGAATGCAGTGCCCCACTCACAGCCAACCGCAAAGCAGTAAAATGGCCCACAAGTCTCCCACATAAGGAGAACACATGTCAGTGAATAATCTTTTTGGGGATATCTTGCATTTTTCCACCTTGCCTCCATGCCTGCAAGCCTAACATCTTAATTCTGTCTTTTAATCTTTCTGGTTCCTTGCATACTAGTCCATAACTGGATTGGTGCTCTCTCATGCATGTGACAGAAACCAAACTCTCATTGACGTAAATGTCATCAATATATGACAATGTGGCAATCATAATGGCTTCATCTTGAGATAGCACTGCGTGAAATACAACTTTCATTATGAGAGGTGCCACATTTAATCTGAAACCTGGTCGGGTGAGACAATATCTTTGACCCTTCAATATTATGTTTTGATATGGCCACAGTGCCTTATCCACATGTATTTGTAGGTATGCCCATCGCAAATCCAATAGGGATATGTTGGCCGCTAACCAACACCATTCCTGCAACTTTTGTGCACACACCTCTGCGTTAGTGGTATATGGTTCCACAGTAATTTTAACTCTCGGTAATCCACTACGGGACGGACTTTCTGCTTGCTCTCTTGTATAACTGCCAACTTAGGTGGGCCAAGTTCCTCTTCTGGATATGGCCGCAGCCACCCATTATCTAGCCACAACTGGAGCTCCATCTCATATTCGTCTCACGCATAATCTGGTACTGCATATTCTGGGATTCTCTTTAGGGTTATAGCTGGGTGTCCATTCGTCCAATTCCATGAGGCTGTCCATACTGTTTTTACAATGATCAAACTCTGCACTAAAGTTGGGCTCATTGATAGAAATAGCAGCACACTAGGGCATACTTTCTTTAAAAAAGGGCACTTCTGAGCGAGATATGTGCACCCCTCCCAGTTTTCTGATCACATCAATCCTAAGAAGCAGTAGTGGTCCATCCACAGTTAGGGCATCAATGCGCATGGGTTGACCATGACCAATGTTCAGCATAATACATACGTGTCCATGGCATGTTAGAGATTTACTGTTGTCCGTTAAGACTTCTGTCTCACTTAGTCACCAATGGCGGCATACGCATTTGTTCACCAGTGTCTGTGAGCAACCAGAGTCAACCAGAGTTGTACACTTCTTTCTATGGCCACCTTAATGATAGACAGTGTTCTTTATTCACTTGGGAAGAAAAGTGGTGCTGACGGCTGTTCCCCGAACCCCTGGCACTCTGATGAGATATGCTCAACCCTGTTACACCGAAAACACCGTATCTCACAGCGGGATTTTTATATCCGAGTGACCATCCTATCCAAGTAGTAGCCTTGCAGGCAATCCTCTGCCAGGTGGTTGGGGCCAAAACACTTAAAACAAATGATGTCGCCTGTCCGTGCAGTAATGTCATTATGTGTTTTTTGAGTGGATGCAGCGACTGCTATCAGTCATGATGGCCCGAGTTAAAATCTACTCCAAAGTTATAGTGTCCATTCTGAATTATGCCTGAAGAAGTTGCTTAATGTGTTGTGGCAATCTAGAAACAAATACGCAAATCATCCATTTCTTGAGCAATTAGCCCTCAAACCAGCAAAGCTAATTGTTTCAACTCTGCTAAAAATTTGTCTACAGTTTCCCCTGGGCAAAAGAATTGTGACACAAATTGATCAAAAGCAGTGAATGAATCCACTGCATATGTGATTAAGAGCTCGCTCTGCATCTGACCCCTGCTCCTTAATCAGTTGCCGATACATGGTGAGAGGCCTTGGCTTGCAAGTGCAATAGCAGTATCTGCTTAGTTTTCTTCATCTCACAGTGTTCACAAACTAACTCTACATCTTCAATCCATTCTACAATTGGTTGATCGGTAGCAGCTTCAGGTATTAGCCAAATATCGAAAACTATGTCCGCCATGATTAATAGGAAGGCCAAAATAGTTTGTTTTGTAAATGAGCTTCAGTTTTCTCTACTTCGCTCACACACCATTAAATACTTTGTTTTTAACTTCACCTTTGCTTCAGTTCTCACACACATCACCAACATCAGCGTTTTTTCTCCCCTTTTCCCTTGTTCAAGCCCTCTTTTATCATACCAACACAGAATATACAATTTTGAACTATTCCGACCTGAGGAGGAAAGATTCATGCCACTTTCAAGAAACAAAATGCCGCTACCACGTGTCATGCATTGAGGTAAGGAACTTATTTTCCTTTGCACTAGATACAAGCCACTCAGACTCATTTGCTTCTGCATAATTGTTCACCACAAAACTTAATTAGATTAATACTTTTAGTCTTCTAATATTGAATAGAAATCAATCAAACCAGGATATAATAATGTCCTTTTTGTACATCCATACCAAAAATTATCTAACAGTTGCTAAAAGGAAAAAATAAAATAAAATTCTTTTAGAAAGAACGTCACTTAAAAATGACTAAATTTTACATTGTTTTATTTTTTTACTCTTCCAACCTCTTTATTTAATAAAAGAAACACTGGTGGTGATCAGCAACAGGATTCATTTCAAAATGGCACTGAAAAATTACAAGAATTTGTTTCTTAAATAAATATTAAGTGTAGTGCAGATTTATTTTCTCTCCAACCTGAAAGAAAATAACAGGATTTATTAAATTATACAAATACCATACTGAAAAAAATTATTTTTTGAGTTATTTTTGGTGAAATGCAGGCCAAATTTTCTGCATGTGCACACTTGATATTGGATTACACTGAAATAATGTCTTCAGGGATTTTTCTTTATATAACCGGAAAAGAAATTGTACAAATGCTCTCTAGATTTAAAGTACACACATGATATTGAAAAATAAACGTACCTCCTCCCAAATATTTTTACTTATCAAATAAAAAAAACAAAATGCCAAATACAGGTAGTGGATACTAAAATCAAGCAGCTACAAAAGTTTAAATACCTGGGAAGCGTTCTAACAGAAGATGGAAAGTGCAACACAGAGATCCGAAGGCGAATTGGCAAAAGACGCGTTCCAGAAGCTGAGTAAAGTATTAAGACATAGGACAATTTTGCTAAAAACAAAGAAGAGAGTACTGGATTGCTATGTGATGTCAGTTCTTCAATATAGTAGTGAATACTGGACAATATCATCAAAGATGAAGGAAAAACTTGAAGCAACTGAAATGTGGTTCTACAGAAGGATGCTGGATATAAAGTGAGGGATCAATTCCATATTACAATCAATATATAAACTGACCCCTCACTTTGTGGTCACAGCAGTTTCTATACATTTATATTCCTGAGATCCAAAAGGAAGCATTCCAGAAGTTGAGTAAAGTATTAAGAAACAGAACAATTTTGCTAAAAACAAAGAAGAGAGTACTGGATTGCTATGTGATGTCGGTTCTTCAATATGGCAGTGAATGTTGGACAATATCATCAAAGATGAAGGAAAAACTTGAAGCAGCTGAAATGTGATTCTACAGAAGGATGCTGCGAATATCATGGATCGGGCATGTGAGCAATGACAAGGTTTTGGAAAGGATGGAAACAAAAAGGAAATTAATACTGAGCAGCAGGAAGAGACAGCTAAAGTTCTTGGGACATGCAATGAGGAAGGGGGCTTGGAGAACCTGATACTAACAGGCCAGATAGAGGGAAAAAGAGACAGAGGAAAGCTGCCCATAACATTTGAAGGACCTGGTCAGGTGGATAACAGAACGAGGGTTGCGTGGTGTCACAGGAGAAAGGGTGCTAAGATACTAACAGGCCAGATAGAGAGAAAAAGAGACAGAGGAAAGCTGCCCATAACATATTTGAAGGACCTGGTCAGGTGGATGACAGAATGAGGGTTGCGTGGTGTAACAGGAGAAAGTGTGCTAAGAGCCACCAGGGATAAGGAGATGTGGAAAGCCATGATCGCCTACATCCTGAAAGGACAGGGCACATAAAAAAAAGAATGAATAATTACTGAAAATCTCATTGAAATTGCATAATTCTCTGATTTTTGGCAAACATTTTAAAATGGGGTAGCATTTTTTGGCTTTCAGTTTGGTGGTACCTACTATTTACTGAAGTTTGCTGATGGCTTTCTGTCACTTTCTTTATGAGAGTGCAGTACTGACTTACTGTTAATGTTTTGTATAGCAGCAGATAGCAGCAGTGGACAACAGAGCTCTTCAAAAGATTATAGATGTTGCCCAAAAATTAATCAGCTGCTCACTGCTGTCCTTGGAGGACATTTCTAATTTTCATTGTTGCAGTAGAGCAGAAAACAATGAAAGACCCAGTTACCACTTGTTTGAACTGTTACCCTCAGGTTGATGATTTGAGGACAGAGTGCTTGAGGAACAAAAAAAATGTTGCCGCACACTAATAATTTTTAACTTATTTTAAATAAATTACTTTACTACATTTGCTGCAGGGTATGTTTTTTTGTTTTTGTTTCTTGTGTATGTATATACCTGGGGGGAGGGGCTACTATCCAATTTCATTCTGCATTTGCTGAGGATACCATAGACCAAACCTGTGAGCAACGATGAGGTTTTGGAGAGGATGGAAACAAAAAGGAAACTGGTACTTAAGGAAAAGACAGCTGAAGTTTTTGGAACATGTAATAAGTGCTTTGTGGTGTAGTGGATATCGACTCGGAATGACAAATTGGGGAGACGAGTTCGAATTCCAGATGAATTCATTGCATTCACTTATGCACAAATACCTTTGGGAAAGGTATTAATCCGTCTCTTCCCATTCCAGTTATGGGTTAAATAATAGGACAGATTGGGTTCTGTAGCCTTGGCTGGCAACCAGTCAAAAAGCAATGGCAATCTACTGCGGGATAATCTTCTGCCCAGTCTTTTTTGAGATATGATTGCCCAAAGTGTCTATCACATATGGCACTTAACTGAATAAGGAAGGAGGGCTTGGAGAATCTGATACTCACAGGACAGATGGAGAGAAAGAGTGACAAAGAAAAGCAATGCATGACATACTTGTTGGGCTTGAGCAGATGGATGGTGAAGAAGGGTTTGGGAGAGGTAACAAGGGAAAGAGTGTTAAGAGCTACAAGGGATAGGAAGATGTGGAAGGTCATGATCACCTATGTCCTGAAGGAACATGGCACATAGAAGAAGATTGTATAATGACAAGAAGAAATAAATAATTGTTCTTTTCCAGAAAAAAAAATCAAATTCCCTGTGTCTCTTCTACAAATACTTTCGTGTCTTCTGCTCAGACGAACTTAGCTCACTGGTACCCAAAATACATGAATTTGCCCAAGCCACAAGATTAGCAACTAGTTCCCACCCTTTTACTGTGAAACCAATAAATTTTAAATGCAAATTCTACTCCAGCAGCTTATTCTTTTGCACTTTCTCTCTGTGGAATTCCTTCCCATTTACTTGATTTCCTGACAGCTACAATTTTCAAGAATTCAAATGTAAAGTCAATAGTCATCTACTATCTCACTAACCTGCATCCTCTCTCTCTAATGCTTCTTTCTTCATCCACTCTACTCTCATCAGTATTCTCATCCTTCTCCTACCCTCTTCCTGACACCCCCGTAACCTGTAACTCTTTCTCATGATTTACCTCCTATGTAACCCCCTGCTCAGCAGTGGCAGTAAAATGCCTTGCTTGGGGTGACACGATTATAAAAAGAAAAAAAAAAATCAAATCACTTTTCATAAACAGCAGAAACCCTAAAAATACAGTGAAAGAAATAGCTACCCCCCCTAAATTCTTATGCAACCACAAATGATGTTGTAAATTCCTAAATGGTTTGATGATAGTCAATTAGCGTAAAAGAGTCTCTGGGTGGGGTTGTGGGGATTGTTGCTACTCTGTCATTTAAAAGTTTTTATTCAGTTTTTAAAAAATTATAATAAAAAAAATGTTGTTATTAACCTTAGATCAATTTATATGCCCCCAAAAACAAATTGAATAGCCTTGAAAATAATTAAGAATCAGTGAAAACGATTCAATTAGACTCTGCAATTATATCTGTTGCTGCCTACCACCTTTTTGCAGGAAATAAATAAATCAGGCTACTTTCATTAAAGCTTTGCATAAAAGACACAATTTCTTCAATTATCTCCCTAAAAAGAAAGCAAATCCTTCAATAAAAAAGTGTGAGAAAAAAAAATTTTAGCTGTTGTTCAAGCTAATTGAAAAGACCAATTTTCTTACCAAGTTTCATATTGCAACTAAACATTATGTACAACAGTGACTGCATTACAAATATAATAGCTTTTTGTTTTTTTAATCTGAATCTATCTCTATTATAAGAGAGCATTTGATATTTGAGCCAAAGTAAATCACCAGGCTACAAGAAATGCTTTTTTAGCATTTTATTATATAAAACAAAAATTTCGATATTTAAATCCATTGAATAGCCATTTTTGTGAGGATTTCCTTGTAGAAATAGCTTTTTAACAGATTTAAATATTGAAATTTTTGTTTTATTTTTTATATTTGGCTCTGTAAATAGAATATAATATTTGTATCGAGCCCTCCACCTTGATCAATTTTGATATTAATGAAATTAATATCAGTTTTTTGGGGGGATTTACCTATCTGATCATCCTTTTGGATTTAATATCTATCTATCTATCTATCTATATATATATATATATATATATATATATAATCAGCTTTTATTTGTAGTTTTTGCTAAGCATCTCAACTTATTCTGCTGAGTTTTACTTAAGCAAAATTGGAAAGGCACTTTATAAAAGAACTGTCCATTGATATTGTATTTTCATCATCACTTAGCAGCAACAGCAGGAAAAGGAAAATGCTATTTTAACATTCAATGACAATAAAACCCAATACTAAACTTTTGACAAGTTTGGAGTATATCGGAGAGAGAATATGAAACCAAATGGAGATTTTAAGAAAATCAAAACATTTCTCTTTAATATAAAGCATATATAAGGTGTGTATTTATTGTGAGGTTTATTGATTTGTTAGGGTTAAGGATATTTGATAGACACCCAAAACAGTGGATATCTGGTGACAAATGGTTGTTCACATATGGATAGGTAGATTTAACATTACTTCCCTTTCCAGTGTATTCTTTTTCAAGGTTTCACTATTGCAGTAATCTTATTGTTAATTTCACTCAAAGGTGTCTTCTGTTGCTATAGCAGGATATGACAACACAACTATGAAATTCAAACAAATTCAAATTTTTTTTTTTTTTGATCATATCACCCCAAGCAAGGCGGTAACACCACTGATGTGCAGGGGGCTACATAAGAGTGAGAAGATTAGAAAAGAGAAAACCGGAAACTGCATCCTAAACAGGAAACAAGGGATGAGCCTCTTCACCTGTTCAATAGATGTGGGTGGAGTGTGAACCGGGCGATAGTTTAGTCTATCTACTCCAATTGAAAAAAAAACAAAGGGAGAAGATTAGAAAAGAGAAAACCGGAAACCGCATCCTAAACAGGGAACAAGGGATGAGCCTCTTCACCTGTTCAATAGATGTGGGTGGAGTGTGAACCAGGCGATAGATTAGTCTATCTGCTCCAAATATCAGTGATAAAGATTAATTTACTTGAATTTGTTTACTTTTTTCAATTTTTAATAAATTTTGTTCTTAATTCTTCAAAACGAAAAGAAGCTCAAAGGTTTTGATTTTGTTAATTTTCCTTCATGAAAACAGTGTCCATCTTTTGAACAACTTGTTTGACTTTATTTATACGTCGTAAAAGTCTCTTACAACAATAACAAGTGGTGTTTTATTGTCTGTCTCCATTTCCAAAATGAGGCATTATAACCATTTACACTATTTGCATTGTTCGGACTGTTGTCCTCATCTTTATTGTCATATTCACCGCTTCAACATCTGTCTATATTTCCTGAAATGAGGTATTGTAACTACATAACTGTGACATCAGAAGCAAACGAAAATGCGGAAATAGCTGAAACTGAAATATCTAGAAAAGGCATGGCATGTGGAACTAGAATAATCTACCCCAGTAGACTAAATAAATGTTTCAGTTGGAAATTTCAGTGTCTATTCCCTGAAGAAGGCTGGAGCATACAATGACTGAAACTTTACGAATATGACAACAAAGATGAGCACAACAGTCCAAAGAATGTAAATAGTGTAAATGATACGTTATTGTATTTTAACTTTTTCTTCTTGTTTATCCGTTTTTCCTTTTGAAATGAAACTCCTTTTCTCTTTTCATTTCTTTCTATTTTAATTTTTTTCTTTTTCTTTTCTTTTTATTTTTTTACGATGGATCCCTCCTCTAACATGACTTGGTCTTTAGTAGCCCATCTCCCCATTCAAATGTTTCAAGATCTGGAGATGTCTTTGGATGGTTATTCAAAAAGTCTATTAAGCTGAATGAATCTGGTAACAAAAAGAATCGATTTGCAGCATAGATGAAAATGCTTGTTCCTAAGAACAAAATTTATTTACTTTGGCCTACAGATTTTGACATTAACCCTTTAGCAACAATGTGGTTTTCCTATCTATGGACTATCAGTCAGTTCTCATATGATCAACTTGCACTGGTTCATTTGGTTAGTAGCTGACTTAGTACAGACAGGGAACTATTGTGTTCAGCCTGTAATCAAAATTGAGTAAAAATTCTTTTGAAAAAAAAATTTTTTTTCTTTGATTTTTTTTTTTTTTTATAATCATTTCACCCAAGTAAGGCAGAAATGCCACTGGTGTGCAGGGGGTTACAGTGAGAGAATAAAACAAGGTAGGGAATCAAGTAGTTAAAAGATGTCAGTTGATATGGCACTTAAACTTTTGGAGATTGTAGTTATCAGGAAAGCAAGCAAATGGAACCGAGTTCCACAAACAAGAAATGTGAGAAAAGTAATTGTTAGATTAGAAGAGACATTTAACTATGTTGAACGTAAAAGCGTGGGATCTTCATGCCAATATAGTTGCATGAGTAAGTATCTTCTAAGGATTGTTGAGGAAGAAGGTTGGTTGTGTCTCTTAGTCACAACTACAGAAGGGTTATAATTAAATGGCTTATATTGAAATTAGAACTGAGGATAACTGATTAATAATCCTGAAATGCCAGTCACTTTTCATACTCTTCCCAAATTTGGTTTAGTCAATTCTCTCTCTCCAGTTTCAGCATTGCTACTCTGCCATTTCGTTGGTTCAAATCCTTCTCACTACTACCATTTGGGCATCAGATAAGTCACCATTAACCAATTAAAGTCTTTGGCTTAAATTAAATTTATTTTGTTAACATTTATCTATTTAAGTAACAAAACCATAAATTTTTAAATTCTTGCAGAGACAAAGTGGAAAATCTGTTAATGTGTTTTGCTGAGAGCATATGCTCACTTAGGCTTCCTCAAGTTAGAATGAAAAACAAAGCTATATTTAAGGAAAAATACTTTGGGATTTCTGAGGATAAGTTGGAACAATAAATCAAATTATATTACCATATCAAAAGAGTGTCTATCCACTGGTTTGTTTTAACTCTATATATATTGCAGCTGTGTGTGTGTGTGTGTGTGTGTGTGTGTGTGTAATGGTTAACACATGGGTAAATAACTAAACCAAAGACAAAAACACCTTTGTAAATGGCTACAGAAGTAGCTGAAAGTACTTGGGCTAATAAAAAGTATGGACACTTTATATATTTCTTAATTCCTATAAAACAAAAAAGGTTAGTATTCTGGAAAAAACTTAATAAAAAGTTAATTAAATCTTCTTTGTTTGTCATATTTAATGAAAAATGCTTGAATTAAAGCTCAATTTCATTAAATCTGACATATTTGTTATTTATTTGTTTAAACATTATTTTTAATGGATACTCATATTTGAATAGATGTTCTGTTTTTATTATTAAACAGTATATTTATTTACATCTACTAGCCTGAATATTCAAGAAATTTTGTTAGAAAAAATATGCATCCTGTAGCATATTTTTCTTAAAAGATATCTCAAATATCCAACAATTAATAGTATCTACTATGAATGCAGCAACAGTGTGCTTACTGTGTTCAGAAAATAAAAAACATATCTATGACTCTACATACATACACAAACACCTTATTTCTTCAATTTAATGTGCCTCTAAGTATAGTCAAAAGTGCTTCGAGAAATAAAACATTTGGGTAATTATAATGAAAAATTATATATTAAAAACTTAATCACAATACTTGTCTGTCATTTTGAATGAAACTTGCATAAAAGAGTGATTGCTGCCTAAATACACAATTTTATATATATATATATGTTATTATAATAGCATACTGCAACTCAAAAGCTATTAAGTTTCGGTGTTTAATGCACCATCATTAGGCTGTGAAATGTGGTAAATTTACTTAGTCACATATATATATTGATAAGGAGATTTAGAATAACAAAATTAAATAAAAAATGCTATCATATTAGATAATCATAGTGGGGTGTAATGTGCTTATAGTTTGTGTGTGAATATTAGGGCAAAGTGTAGCAATCTAAACCAGACATAACTTGTAAAAAATTTGAAAACAAATAGAATAAGACAGTAGCTAATGTATAATTTTTAGAAGCAAAGATTTAAACTAAAAAATAGGAACAATAAAAAAATATATTCATTTTAAAGGGTTTTGTTGATAAAAAACTATTTTATAAAAAAAATAGATGTGACAAATTGAAGTTAGATTTTAAAAACAGAAATACTAAATAATAGATGACTAATTGTGAAAGTAAATATTGTTACGAGGATGTGTTTATATATATATATATATATATATATATATATTTGAAAACAAATAGAATAAGACAGTAGCTAATGTATAATTTTTAGAAGCAAAGATTTAAACTAAAAAATAGGAACAATAAAAAAATATATTCATTTTAAAGGGTTTTGTTGATAAAAAACTATTTTATAAAAAAAATAGATGTGACAAATTGAAGTTAGATTTTAAAAACAGAAATACTAGATAATAGATGACTAATTGTGAAAGTAAATATTGTTACGAGGTTTGTTTTTATATATATATATATATATATATATATATATATATATATTTTTTTTTTTTTAATCATATCACCCCAAGCAATGCGGTAACGCCACTTATGTGCAGGGGGCTACATAGGAGTGAAAAGATTGGAAAAGAGAAAACCGGAAACCGCATCCTAAACAGGAAACGTGGTTGGAGTGTGAACCATGCGTTAGTTTAGTCTATCTACTCCAATTGGAAAAAAAAAAGAAAAAAGAAAAGTGAAAAGATTGGAAAGGAGAAATCCGGAAACCACATCCTAAACAGGAAACAAGGGATGAGCCTCTTCACCTATTCAATAGACGTGGTTGGAGTGTGAACCGGGCGATAATTTCGTCTATCTACTCCAATTTTCAAGATTATAAAAATATGTGAACCAACCTTAATGAAATATTATTTACCATGTAAATATTATCATGAAAATAAATTTATTCATAAATTTAAAAAAATGTCTGAACAAGAAAATTTTAAAAACATAACATGTAATTAAGAATTTAAAAAATAAAATGCATCTTCTGGACATTTTCTTTTTCAAATTTATTTCTTTATAAAAAGATAATTAATAAATATCACATATTTGATTCACATATGTTTATAATCTTATAAATAAATATTGCTGAGGAAGTCAAATGTGTATACAGTAATAATTGTGTCAAGGGAATAACCATCCTTTTGACAGACCTTTTCATTGTGAGCATGGGAGTTAAACATTGCCTACTCTTAATCAGAAAATTATCTCTCTTGCATAGACTTTGCATGAAGGAAATTAAGAAAAAATACATGAAGACAAATTTTATACCAACAGTTTACACTATTTACATGTGAACTATTGTACACATAATTTGTTTTTATTCATGTAGGACATACAGAATAATAACCTAATGGGCGAAGCTGTACGACCGGCACCCCCACCCCCATTCTTACAATGGCAACTTCCTCTTCGGAAACCCCAAGAATGACTTTATTGAGAAATTTTTCTAAGGATTCAGTTGTTGAATATGCTCAACAACTTGTCAGTATCTTTGCTCAACCCTAAAGCAAGTGTTTCCAATATGGGGGATTGATAGACTAGAACACTGTATGTGAAACTGAGCACCCCCTAAAAATCTTTAAATATTGAATTTTTTTCAAATTTTTTGTTTGTTAATCTGAGTTTAGGGTTTAATTGATAAGAATGCACTGAAAAAAGTAAAAAAAAAATGAAAATCAAAAAAATTACAGGGGGCGGTGCGGGTCATACAGGTCTGCCGGCTAATAAATTAAAGCATTGGCTTGTGAATTTGGTGACACAGTCATTCTGAGTTCAGTCCGTAGGTCAGACAGTGTGAACTTTGGTGGAAACTACTAACAGTACTAGAAATAAGAACTAGACGAGTTATCTCCCCTAGATTTGGGCAGTGGAATGAGAACAGTCTACCCCTGTAGTTTAAATAAAGGGTTCAGTTCAAAAATCCCTGTAGATTGCTCTGATCAACATACAGCTGATAAAGTTTGGAGGGTATAAACACAATAAAGATGAAGAGAAAAGTCTTTGTGTAAATAATGATAACTTCTTATTCCAGAAGTTCAGACAAAAGTTTGAGTAATTCCATCAAAACGCTGCAAAAATAGCTTGTCATTTCAAACTATATTTGAAATCAAATCATACATCAATATTACTTTTGCTTTCCTTGTAGATTGAGTCTTCCTGCAACCAGTAGGTTCCCTTACCTTCCTCAAGTGTATTTACTTACTACTTTTTTTTCTGAAAACATTTTTGCCTCTTCCTTGATAGTCAAGTGGTATTTTTTTTTGGTTTTTTCAATCATATCACCCCGAGCAAGGCGGCAATGCCACCGATGTGCAGGGGGCCACGTAAGAGTGAAAAGACTGGAAAAGAGAAAGCCAGAAACCACATCCCAAACAGGGAACAAGGGATGAGCCTCCACACCCGTTCAACAGACGTGGGCGGAGCGCAAACCGTGCGACAGCTAGATCTATCTACTCCATATATGGTTGTATATTGTTACAACCATATATGGTTATATGGCTGTAACAGTATAAAAAAAAATGCAAAAAGAAAAATGTGTGCTGATTTAATTACCCTAGCAGTTTGTCCTCTTCCAAAAAGTTGGGGGCAGGGGATACGATGAAGGTCATAACTTGAGAATCAACAGCCAGAAAGTATTTTTTTTAATGTTCAGTTATAGTGACAAGTTTGATTTAGTCAGATTTTAATGAAATAAAAATTTATTTTTATTTTAGAAAACTGAAGATGTCTTCTAGTTTTGTATTCAAAAATGTATTGCTGGTAATAATTTTTTTCCTTCAAAAAAATTATTACCAGCAATAGAGAGAGAGAGAGAGAGAGAGAGAGAGAAAATTTATAAGATAAATATAAAACTTTTTCATTACACCCAATGGTGTGTAGGGCAGCATTTTTGCTGTTTCCATAACAAACTGTTTTTTATGAGGCAGGGTTGTTAGCCCTGTGCCCAACCCCCAAACCTGGAGGAAGGTGATTTTCTAAGCGTAGTTTAGACGTGACAGACGGCTGAAAGTAGGGTGTACCTAGTGAGGATCAAACTCACTACTCAGTTATAATGATTCTAGTGAGACGAGCTTGCTGACCATTACACCATGCCGAGGTGCCCAAGATGAATATATTACATGCTAAACTCATGTGAGAGGTTGGTGTTAACATGGCACCACTAGGTAAAGAATCTCCTCGATGCTGGTCATTAGTCAAGGTGGAAGGATTCCTCAGATTAACAATGGCCACATGTTTGTAACTAAAGTGAGCCATCTAGTTGTTGGGAAATGGCTGTGGTCTAACCTGGAAAGGGATGGGCTCTACTTGATTAAAATTCCCAAAATACACACCACATGATGAGCACACCTGAGGAAAATGGTGAACAGCTCTGCATGTTGGTGCACCAATGATTCCTTTCAGAGTTAAGGGCAAAAGAAGAAAAAAATGCCATTCCTTACCAACTAAAATATGAATTCAAAGGTTCCCAGGTTTTTATGAATTGGTGACCACATGATTGGTGGCCGAGAGAAAGAGAAAACCAGAATAAAGTCATTTCATTTGAGCCGTAGATTATGCCTCTTGAAATTTGTGTCACTATTATGTAGCATGATTTTCCAGCTTCATCACTTTGAAGCTTTTCCTCCTGATGAGATAACTGGCTGATATTTGATACTCTTGTTGGCTGGAGTACAAAGAAGTCATCTCTGGTTTCAGTTTACCTCTATTTTAGATATTTACATTGGGGAAAAATGGTTATTTTGTTGTTGTTGTTGTTGTTGTTCTTTTGTTTTTTTTGTTTTTTGTTTTTTTTAATTTTTTTTTGTGGCAGACATTTTCTTGATCATAGAAACTCAATCAAAAGCAGTAAAAATAAAAATTCCATTTCATTTAACATATTGACTTGTGAAAACCATTAAAATATAGAATTTAAAGAATCAAATAATTCCTGTTTAACCAAAATCTGGAACTGCTATACCAAAAATATTAAAAAAAACATAGCCTCAAAATTTTTAGGTGTTCGTAGATAACATGATAACTGAAACATTGTCAGTTGAATCTTTGTATTTCAGCCAACAGAGACATTAAATTGCAGCCTGATATCTTGTTGGGAGGCAAAGTGACAAAGTTGGCAAATCCTACTACTGAATGATGACCCACATTTCAAGAGGCCATAATCTCTCTTGAACTATGGTTCAAATGACGTTTCTATTTTCAGGTTTTCTGTTTTGCTAGGGTGGGGATCACATGGTAAAATTTCATCAAAATCTGAGTTGGCAACCATAGGACTATTGATTGATTTGATAAAGAATTATATATATTGTAATGGTTGTTACAATGGCTTATAAATTCATAGTATCACTACACAAAAATTTTCGCGTTTCAAAGCTGCTACATGCGCTTCTCATCAGGTGAAAAGTTGAAATGAAAATTAAATGGTGAAAACAGTTTATGGTGATATGTTGTTTAAGTGAATGTGGGCTTGAGTTAGGAGGGGTAGCTTAATTTAAGACAGGTTTCTTATTTATTTTGTCTGGGTACTTCTTATATTGGGATTTATGGGTTTTTTTTTAGGAAAGGTAGACATTTTTTGTTTATTTTGCTGCTCACACGTAGCAGTTTCAAAATGCGAAAATTTTTGTGTAGTGATACTATGAATTTATAAACCATTGTAACAACCATTACAATGTAATGCTCTACGTTGTATCGAGCACTCTTTATAAAAGTAAATGCATGAACAGTAGGTAAAAAAAACCCATGTGTTCTACAACTTTGTTACAATATATATATATATATAATATTGAACTTAATCACAGTAAGTCAACACTAATAATAACATACTAAACATCCGAAAATGATGCTAACTTAACAGAAATATAAACCATCTTGTAACTCGACGAGAACTAACTCGTGGGTTAAATTAAGGGGGAGAAAAAAAAGAAACTGTGCACAAGAACAATACGTCTAGTGCCCATTTGAAAGAAAAAAACCCCAAGATGAAACCTTAACAGCAAAGTGCTTGATATGAAAGTAGAGCGAGAATACAATACAAAAAATCTAGAAGTGAGCCAACACCTACCGCGGTTTCACACAAATGGTTCTTCAGGGTAAGAGCCTCTTACCCTGAAGAACTGTTTGTGTGAAACCGCGGTAGGTGTTGGCTCACTTCTAGATTTTTTGTATTGTGTGTGTGTGTGTGTGTGTATATATATATATATATATATATATATATATACAGAAAACTTAGCTGATATATTTCGTTCTCTGATGAGCTTTATCAAGGTAAATGTAAGGATTTTATTTTGAAAGAAGTATTTATACATAGAAATAAAAATGTTAGTTTTTTGAAATTTTTTCAATTAATATACTTTGGGCTAACTGAAAGTCAAGGTTAATTATGGTGAGTACCAAGTGATATAATGTCTAATAAATGAAAGTGAGTAAATCTTTAAAGAAATGTATCTATGATCACAAGAGGGACTTCATATGCAACTATGTATCAAATGTATATGTCATACATAAAATAAATTCAACCACAACTTCAATCTAAAGAACGCCACAGAAGAGAAAGTAACTTAGACGAAAAATTCTTAAACGGGCTGATATCGAATCTTACCAAAATATAAATGTACATGCTGAATTTTTTTCAACTATCTGCAAATCAATATACATGAATATGAAAGCTTTAAAGAAAATGTTTAAATTAAAAAATTTCTTTTATTTAAAATACGTAATACATAACTTCATTTCGCAAACTAAAATAATACGAATAAAAATTACATTATAAATAAAAAAAAATTCAACGATAACAATGTGAACATTTACTCACGTTTATTTATTGGGCATTAAATTACATCACTTAGCATCATCTATAATTTACCTTGACTTTCAATTAACTTGAAGTATAAGCATTCTTAAACTAAACAAATTATGTAAAACTAACATTTATACTTTTGTTTATAAATCAATCATTCAGTCAGTTAAGTGCCATACACAATTGGGCGATCATGTCTCAAAAGAGACAGGACTGACTAGGCAGAAGATTTTCTCGCAGTAGGTTGCCATTATTTTTTGCAGTAGACTGGTTGTCAACCAAGGCTATAGAAGCCAATTTGTCCCGTGATTCAATCCTTAGTTAGAAGGAGTAGAGTAGAGATGGATTCATACCTTTCCTAAGAGTGTTTGCATGTAAGTGAATGCAATGAATTAAACTGGAATTTGAACTCGGCTCTTAGTTTTCTACTCCCGAGCCAATATCCATTAAGACCATCATTGTTTGTTTTTTGGGAGCGAGATTATCTTGAGAAGCACAAAATATAGTCTGCCAGGGAGATCTTTTCCCTGAACACATTAATAGTCAGCTCTTTTCTCTAACTGTTAAGAACCATTCATTCTTCTTCTGGATGACAACAGATTTTTGCATAAAGATTAAAAATGTCACTGCATAATATAACCATTCCAATTGCAAGATTTTCTCAAATGCACATCTGATGCCTCATCACTGAAATGCTCTCGGTAATATTTGTCTTCTCTTGTTTCTCATCTGTTCATTTGCACTTAGTTTTTTTTTGTTTTTTTTTGTTTTTTTTTGCATTTAAATAAAGAGAATAATTAATTTATTTCTGTTTACAATCATGTCTACCTTTATTTGTTATCATGGTTTTGCCACTAGTCTGCTGTCCTCATTGTTTGTTACTTAATCACCAGATACCCCCCTTCCCCACCCTGAATCATCTCTCTCTCTCTCTCTGACTGACTGACTGACAGGTAAGACCTTATCTGATTTAAAACATTGTTCAGGTAATATTGCTTCAGGTTTGATATGACTTTAAAAGAGTCACTTTCTATTGGATCATTTCAGGTCTGTTTTGTATTGTCCGCATTAAATCTGTGATTATTGTGCCCCATATCAGGTGAATATGTAGCATAAATTTCCTTTTTTAAGTAATTGATTTTGGGCGCTACTTAAATAGTCCGTTAACTGCCATACATGATACACGCTTGGGCGATCATGTCTCAAAAGAGACATGACTGACTGGGCAGAAGATTATCCCACAGTAGGTTGCCATTGCTTTCTGTGGTAGACTGGTTACCAGACAAGGCTATAAAACCCAATCTGTCCTATTCAGTCAGTCAGTTAAGTGCCATATGTGATACACACTTGGGCGATCATGTCTCGAAAGAGACATGACTGACTGGGCAGAAGATTATCCTGCAGTAGGTTGCTATTGCTTTCTGCGGTAGACTGGTTGCTGACCAAGGCTATAGAACCCAATCTGTCATGCTATTTAACCCATAACTGGAAGGAAGAGACGGATTAATACCTTTCCCAAGGGTATTTGTGTGTAAGTGAATACAATGGATTCAACTGGAATTCGAACTCAGCTCCCTGGTTTCTCATTCCAAGCCGATATCCACTGTACCGCAACGCACATCCCTCTAAAGGAGCCAAACGGGGTTTTTTTTTTCCGAGAGGAGAGTTGCCGACAACTGTTCCCTGAAATTTCACGAGCAACCCCAGGAAAAACTGTGTGTGCAGACGTTCGTTCTCCTCCGAAGGAAGCCAACTCAGTCGAAAATGACGACGACCACAACCACGACAGCATCGACGAGAGATCAATCGAACGAACAAGAGTACGTACAAATGAACAACGACACCTTGCCTATGCGCACAAAACACGACGGACGACGAAGGCTGTGGAGGCGACGACAGCGATGACGACGGTGACGAAAGCGGCAAAGACGGCGGTGCGCTGTGGCATGGGTAGTGGGAACGACACGAATGACGAACAGTCAGCGAAAGTTAACAGCAACTCTGTCCTATAATTTAATCCATAACTGGAAGGAAGAAACGAATTAATACCTTTCCCAAGGGTATTTGTGCTTAAGTTAATGCAAGGAATTCAACTGGAATTTGAACTCGGCACCCTGATCTCTTGTTCTGAGTTGATATCTACTGCGCCACAACCGCATTCTTTAGCCAGCAACACTTGAGAAAGAATTGTTAGATTAACAACATTTAATATTCTCTTTCTAAAGATGCAATCCTTTCTCCTGTGTAATGATTAGTTTTTCTTCCAAGTCTCTTTAAAATTGTCTCTATTTCAATAATAGCCAGTGTTCTTCTGCATTTTCAAAATTGACAATTTCATCGTGGTGATTTTAAAACTTGTCGCCTTTTTCTTACACATAATCCCATCATAAGAGGAAGGGCTCATCAAGTTGGTGAACTTAAAGCAATGGCAACCTACTTCAGGATAATCTTCTGCCCAGTCAGTCATGTCTCTTTCGAGACATGATCACCCAAGCGTGTATCACGTATGGCACTTAACTGACTAAATATAGCGTTTGGCATTTTAGAAAAAAAAACAAAAAACTAACAGATTCTTTGAAAAACAAAATTCTATCAAATTTACTTACCACTGACCATATTTAGATATTTGTATCCTTTGTGTCGATTGACAAATGAAGAGAAGAAATCTAATCCAAAAAAAGATAATGACAACTTTAAAAAAGAACGCTTCATCGCTCTCTTGTTACTTTATTTATTTATGTTTGTAATGGCTAGCTGCTTGTTTCTGAGTCCACCCATCTCCTACGATGACCAGCTAATCCCTGTTGTAGGTGCCTACTCAGACACATTTGTGTTTCTGTTGTACCCACAGAATGAACCTGTCCTTTATACAGCAGCTATGCTAAGTAGATTATAATTACAGTTTCTGAGAGCATGCCACCTAGTGTGACCTTGACCTGTTCAATAGGATAGGGGTCAATTTTTGGAACTGTGGGTATTGCA
Organism: Ascarosepion bandense; assembly: GCA_037127315.1. Lineage (NCBI taxonomy): Eukaryota > Metazoa > Mollusca > Cephalopoda > Sepiida > Sepiidae > Ascarosepion > Ascarosepion bandense. The sequence goes on from JBBBDQ010001578.1 coordinate 384,792, forward strand.
CTCAATTTGAAAATCGGGTTTCACGTTATAAATAATGATTTTTTTTTTTTTCAAAAATCATTATCTTTGAGGAAACCATTTTGTAGATTAAGTTTAGGTTCAAAATCACAACATTGCAATTTCATTCTGGTGATTTTATAGCACAGCCTTATGAAATGCTTTTACAAATTGAAGCTTTTCAAATTGTATATGGACAAGATGAATGGTACAAGGAAATTATTACTAAATCATTGTGCCATCAAATAAAACCTTTTTCTTCAAAGGGGAGTTATACTGAACAATTTAGCTATATTATGATGTAATACGTTATACAATGCACTAGTTTTAGTGGGATTTTTCAATAAACAATGCAAATTTAAAATATTTTGTCTTTTAATTTGTGCCCAGCAGTTAATATGGTGTCATATACATTTTTATCTATTTTTTGGTTTTATTAATTATGATCTAACAGAACATCTAACAAATCTTATTCATTGATTTGCCTCTTTTCTTAATTATCCACTTTTAGTTAATGTAAACCAAATAAGATTATAAAAAAGGATTAGATAAACAATGCAAATTTAAAACATTTTCTTATAATTAATTCCCAACAATAAAAATGGTGATATATACACTTTTATCTATTTTTTGGTTTTATTGATTATGATCTAAAAAATTATATTCATTGAAATAGACTTTTTTTTTTTAAATTTTTTACAAATTTTTTTTTTAAATAGTTTTTACTTATCAAATACAGTAAAAAAAATGCATATTTTGCTTGTGGTGATTCATAATTAGAATTCTGGTTTTAATTTATTTTCAAATCAAGTATCTATACAAATGATATTTACTTTATTTGGATTCTTAAAATAGTTAAATTTTGAAGTGTATAAGCAAAAATCTTTAGAAATTAAGTTCTGTAGATCTTTTTATACGATCTTTAAAACTAAATTCTCAAAAATTAGTGAAAGATATTAATTTAATTTTTGGTGTCAGTACTTTTTACACTAAAAAATTTGATTTGTCATCACTTAAAAGTGGGGGTTTCTGAATATAAAATCGATACAATATCAAATCAATCTCAGAATTCTACAGAGTTATTAACCTTAGCTATTTTGCAAACAAATTTTTTTTGAAGAGTGGTTACAAAAAGATTTCTTTTAAATCACAAACGGATATGTACATAAACTAATAAAATTATATATCCATTTATTCTTAATTTAAAGATTAGATAATTATTAACATCAAATGTTACTTCCCATAGGATCACTGAATTTAAGCAACATCAAGCCTGGTCAATACCTAGATGGGTGACCACTTAGAACAATCAGGTGCTTTAGATTTGGATGTGCAGGTGGTGTAGTTGATAATGTCTCGAAATTGTTAATCTGAAAGCTGACTTCTAATTCCCGTTGGGTTTGTAGCCCTAATGTCCATTGCATTGTTGGTGTTTCCTTCAGATGATCATGGTTACCATTTAGTTAACCCTTCACTTGTTAACTCACGGCTCATTTGTTGTTAATGATCAGCACAGTTCCACTTGACTTAGCTGGTGTTTGTTCTCAGCCATTCACTCCTGAGATATATTCACTCCAGTGGTTTTTGAAATTTGGGGTTGCCCAGCCTCATTTTGAGAGTGGTCAGAAGAATCAAGCCGCTCCTAACTCCAACTCCCTTTATGTCTCATCTCACACCATCGCTCCATATAGGCGGTTCTAATCTCTCCTTTTCCTTCTCCCACTTTCTTAGCATCTAATTCCAGCCTGCTCCAAAGCTGGTACACTATCCTGGGATGAATCCAACCTTTCAAACTGTGTAGGTGAAAAGGGATTTTCAGTCACTAATCTTTATCAGCTTGTCCCATGCTGGTTGTTTCTCAATCGATTAGTCCACTTAGCCAGCTGCCGAGATGGTCACTCCAAGGCTAGTAATTAATTTTTCTTTACAACTTGTAATGTGCGTTGTGGTGCATTGGATATCGGCTTAGAACGAGAAATCGGGAAGCCGAGTTCAAATTCCGCCTCAATTCATTGCATTCAGCTACACGCAAATACCCTTGGGAAAGGTATTAATCCACCTATTCCTCCCAGTTATGGGTTAAATAACAGGACAGATTGGGTTCTATGGCCTTGGTCGGCAACCAGTCTACCGCAGAAAGCAATGGCAACCTACTGCGGGATAAACTTCTGCCCAGTCAGTCATGTCTCTGTCGAGACATGATTGCCCAAGCGTGTATCACGTATGGCACTCAACTGACTGTCTGTTTCAAAGAAATCTGAATTAATGTTGGATATAAAAAATTTTGACAAATGTCACAGAAATCTTCATGGATGAACCCGTCAGGCAAATTTTTTATTTTTGTTTAGACACTTTTCTTTTCGGTGGCTGATTCAAACCAGGGGTTTCTTTTTCCTGCCTTTTTTATTCAGAGTGTTCTTTAAATGTTGTTTTGGTGACCTCCCAAATTTTTTTGACAATGTATGTATTTTTGTTGGGCAGCTTCAAGGATACATTAATGGTCTCTCTTCTCATCGGCAGGAAGTGGGGAAGGATCAGAAGTTATAGTTTTGCTCAATCTTAATGAATTCTGTCTAGTTAAATTTGGTTTGATACTCCTTGGAATCGCTTAGGAGCTGGAAACATGATTTTTCAATGCATTTTATTTTTAATTTTCTTCCCAATTTTTCAATGCATTTTCCTGTAAATTTCAATTATCATTCAATTACATCACTCAATAAGTCCCTGGCCTGACACATGGATGTCACCACTAATAAAAAATCCATATGATTTTTATGAAGTACTAACCTTCAAATGACATGTGACAAAATTTGGGCTCAATCGGATTATTAGTTTACAAATTACAGTTATTTAAGTGAAGCTACTGTTGCAAAATTTCAAAACGATTGAAAAATCTGAATTTTGTGTGTTGATAAAGCATTGCTTTCTAATAAGGAAAAAATACTGCTCACTCAAAGCAGTTGCTTCATAGGTGTTATTCAGACTCTGCTCCGTCGAAAACAATGGTTAAGAGGTGGTATGCTGACTTTAGGCAATTGTACAGACACAAATGATGCTGAATGTTCAGGTTGCCCAAAATTAATAGTTGTCCTGCAAAACATAAAAAAAAATCCACAAACTTGTTTTAGTCAATCGCAAATTGAAGTTGCATGAGATAGCAAAGGAGTTGAACATATCAGAAGGCAGTGTATTCACTATTTCGCATAAACATTTGTCAATGGGAAACCTGTGTTCTAAGTGGGTGCCACATTGCTCAGTCAATCAAAAACAATGCATCGACAATTCAGAGCGTTGTTTGCAACTGTTTCAGTGCAACAAGGAGTTTTTTGCATAAATATGTGACAATGGATGAAACATGGATCCACCACTTCACTTCATAGTCAAATAGTCAGTCAGCTGATTTAATAGCAGCAGGTAAAAGCCGTCCAAAGAGACCAAAAATGCAAATATCAGCAGGTAAGGTTTTGACCTCTGTATTTTGGGATGCACAAAGTATTTTGTTCATCAATTATCTTGAGAAAGGAAGAACCATTAATAGCGAATACTATATAGCATTATTGGTGTATTTGAAGGAAGAAATTGCCAAAATGTGGCCACAAATGAAGAAGAAAGTGATCTTTCACTAAGACAATGCACCAATTGCAACGATAGCAAAACTACATGAATTGTACTTTAAATTGCTTCTGCATCCACCCTGTTCTCCAGATCTGGCCCCCAGCAGCTACTGGCTGTTTGCAGACCTCAAAAGAATACTCCAGGAAAAGAGATTTGGTTCTAATGAAGTAGTGATATCGGAAACTGAGGCATATTCTGAGACCAAAAACTAATTGTTCTACAAAAAAGATATTAAATTGTTAGAGAAGCGTTGGAATCAGTGCATCAACCCAGATGGAGACTATGTTGATGAATAAAGTCGAATTTTGCCTCAAAGTTGTTGTTTTATTAGTTAGGCTCGGGATTTATTGAGTGATGTGTTAGTCCCTTTCCTCTTTCTTTCCCTTTCTGTTTGATCAGCCTTTGGAGATCCCAGTGTAACATTTTCATTTTATTCGCTTATGCAAAAATACCCTTCGTAAAGGTATGGATTCACCTCTCCTCCCCAACATCTATGGGTTAATTAGTAAGAATTTTATCACTAAATCATTATCTCAGACAAAACATTCTTACAATCTAAAAAATATTTTCTGGCTTTAAATGACCTGCAAAAGGTTTATAAGTCATAGACAACAAATCGATCAAATGTTTGTGTATATGCTTCTTATAAATCCAATATTAATTATTTTTTTTCTTTTTCAAACGTAAAAGGTTAAAAAAAATTAAAATAAAATATTCAGATATCAGTGATATTAAGTTTCAAACTTGACATTTGTAAATGACAGCTAAGTGGCTTAGCCTATGCTGTATACTGGCAGCTTCTTCCCAGTATAAGTACTGGATTATCAAATTAAATCAAGCTTATCTAGCAGTTCAAATAGTTCTTTGTGTCATACGTCATCAAACGCTTTTGCATAATCTATAAATTATTGTATTACTCTTTCTGATATCCTGAGCATAAATATTGCATTTATAACAAACACAGAATAAAATCAAACCATGAATTTAAGAAAGTGCACGGACTTCCCATGTATTTGTGGTCGGAAATTCAGAACCCAAAAGGGAACAAAAATTCACCTTACAAAAATGGGTGGTGCTTCTCTGAAAAAGGTTCAGGAGAAGCACTCTGCCAACGCAAATAAAACATCGAAAAACAATGCCACGATGCATACCACAGTGCTGAGGATATCCAAGCTTTTGAATCAAGGGATAGGACGCAACCGAAACTGCCAAGAATCAAATTTCCACAAGCATCCAGATCGAAAGCGTGGTGTATGCAACATCATTAGCAAAACATTACGTAAAGAGCTGAGAAGAAAGAAATATCATGATTGATCATGAATGATCATGAATGCGTAATGAGGTTCACGTTGCATTCTCAGAATGCACTTTTCGAAATTTTTTGTAAATCTAATTTTGCCGTTAGACATTTGAGCTTGTATATCTACAACACACTTGTATATTGTTATAATGGGGCCTCACATTCGTGGGGGGGGTGTAACTGAAACCGTTGAGAGGAAGGCCTCGAAACGGTGCACATTCTCTCTTGATGACCCCAGTTTAAATATAAATTTGAGAGGAACAAATTAAAAGAAATTAAATGAAGTCATATGCCGTAGAGAAGCTCGGTGGAAATGTCCTTGGCATGAGGAGCATTACACGTTCAGCTCGCTTCAGGTGAGTTGCAATTACTTTACAGTAATTTACTTCTTGTATTACTCATTCTGATATCCTTCTGAGCATAAATATTGCATTTTTTGTTCCACTGTTTTATCCAAACTTCACTGTTCTTATTTCAGATATTTCCACACTAATTCTGCTATGCACTCTGTTCATCAGAATTTGGATAATGAGTTTTATTATGTGGCTCATTAGACTGGTTGTCTGATGGAGTTTACATTTGTTTGCAAATGATGGCCTAATCAGAGCTATAAAAATTGTATCTTCTGGGATATCACCACTGTCGTATATCATTTATTATTTCTGTAATTTTGTCAATTCTGAAATCATCTAAGGCTGCCAGCATCTCTATTCCTATCCCATCTCATTCTGCAGCTTTGTTCCTGTTCAATTCGGCCACTGCTGATGGCACTTTAAACCAAGGGTTGGCAACCTACAGCCCACAGGCCGGATCCGGCCTGCAAAGGCATTTTGACCAGCCCAAGCCTGATTACCAATTACTCTTATTTTTAACATGAGAGACGAGGCTTTCGAATTCAACAAAAGGCTTGCTGTTATCTTCCTCTGATCCACCCAACCGAATTTGAATACTATGACTGCAAAAACACTATCAAAACCCAATCACCTCCATTTCTGTGTAAAAAATAAAAAAATAAACATAAAACAAAAACTGAGAGCCGATTTGACTGACCGACCGGTGACAGACATTAGGTGGGGACACCTTCAAAGGAACAATGTTGCCTCAGTCGGCTTTCTATTTCATTCCTCTAACAGCACCCCCCTATTGCATACCCGTACCACCTACCCTATGTAAGTTGCTGGAATCTTTCAATGGGCCATGTTCTTATTTTATCGTGCATAAATGTATGTGTCTGCAATTATTTGTACTCGTATATATGGGTATATGTGTTTCATTTTTGTTTGATCTGTGTGTGTGTGGTTCATTTGTGGTACAATTTTCAATAACAGTTTCAAACCTACATGTCATAATTTCATCCATTTCACTTTGGTTGATTTTTTTTCACTTTGAAGTATTTTGACGTTCCTTGAGGAAAAGTAATTTTTGTTTGGCGTTTTTAATTTTAGATTTTCTTTTGTTTTTCTGATTTCTCAATGTTTATTTTCATTATATATGGGTATATGTGTTTCATTTTTGTTTGATCTGTGTGTGTGTGGTTCATTTGTGGTACAATTTTCAATAACAGTTTCAAACCTACATGTCATAATTTCATCCATTTCACTTTGGTTGATTTTTTTTCACTTTGAAGTATTTTGACGTTCCTTGAGGAAAAGTTATTTTTGTTTGGCGTTTTTAATTTTAGATTTTCTTTTGTTTTTCTGATTTCTCAATGTTTATTTTCATTATATATGGGTATATGTGTTTCATTTTTGTTTGATCTGTGTGTGTGTGGTTCATTTGTGGTACAATTTTCAATAACAGTTTCAAACCTACATGTCATAATTTCATCCATTTCACTTTGGTTGATTTTTTTTCCCTTTGAAGTATTTTGACGTTCCTTGAGGAAAAGTTATTTTTGTTTGGCGTTTTTAATTTTAGATTTTCTTTTGTTTTTCTGATTTCTCAATGTTTATTTTCATTATGTATGGGTATATGTGTTTCATTTTTGTTTGATCTGTGTGTGTGTGGTTCATTTGTGGTACAATTTTCAATAACAGTTTCAAACCTACATGTCATAATTTCATCCATTTCACTTTGGTTGATTTTTTTTCACTTTGAAGTATTTTGACATTCCTTGAGGAAAAGTAATTTTTGCTTCATGCTTTTTGATTTTAGATTTTCTTTTGTTTTTCTGATTTCTCAATGTTTATTTTCATTATATATGTGGGTATATGTTTGTATTTTTGTTTGATCTGTGTGTGTGTGGTTCATTTGTGGTACAATTTTCATTAACAGTTTCAACCTACATGTCATAATTTCATCCATTTCACTTTGGTTGATTTTTTTTTTTACTTTGAAGTATTTTGACGTTTTCCTTGAGGAAAAAGTAATTTTGTTTGGCGTTTTTAATTTTAGATTTTCTTGTTTTTCTGATTTCTCAATGTTTATTTTCATTATATATGGGTATATGTGTTTCATTTTTGTTTGATCTGTGTGTGTGTGGTTCATTTGTGTACAATTTTCTTAATAACAGTTTCAAACCTACATGTCATAATTTCATCCATTTCACTTTGGTTGATTTTTTTTTTCACTTTGAAGTATTTTGACGTTCCTTGAGGAAAAGTAATTTTTGTTTGGCGTTTTTAATTTTAGATTTTCTTTTGTTTTTCTGATTTCTCAATGTTTATTTTCATTATATATGGTATATGTGTTGCATTTTTTTGTTTTGATCTGTGTGTGTGTGGTTCATTTGTGGTACAATTTTTCAATAACAGTTTCAAACCTACATGTCATAATTTCATCCATTTCACTTTGCTGATTTTTTTTCCTTTGAAGTGGTGCCTTTGACGTTCCTTGAGGAAAGTAAATTTTGGTTTGCGTTTTTAATTTTAGATTTTCTTTTGTTTTTCTGATTTCTCAATGTTTATTTTTGTATTATATGGGTATATGTGTTTCATTTTTGTTTGATCTGTGTGTGTGTGGTTCATTTGTGGTACAATTTTCAATAACAGTTTCAAACCTACATGTCATAATTTCATCCATTTCACTTAAGGATTTTTTTCTCACTTGAGTATTTTTGACGTTCCTTTAAAGTAATTTTTGTTTACGTTTTTAATTTTAGATTTTCTTTGTTTTTCTGATTTCAATGTTTATTTTCATTATATGGGTATATGCATTTCATTTTTGTTTGATCTGTGTGTGTGTGGTTCATTTGTGGGTACAATTTTCAATAACAGTTTCAAACCTACATGTCATAATTTCATCCATTTCACTTTGCTGATTTTTTTTCCTTTTTAAGCATTTTGATGCTCCTTGAGGAAAAGTAATTTTTGTTTACGTTTTTAATTTTAGATTTTTCTTTTGTTTTTCTGATTTCTCAATGTTTATTTTCATTATATATGGGTATATGTGTTTCATTTTTGTTTGATCTGTGTGTGTGGTTCATTGTGGTACAATTTTCATTAACAGTTTCAAACCTACATGTCATGTTTCATCCATTTCAATTTTGTTGATTTTTTCACTTTGAAGTATTTTGACGTTCCTTGAGGAAAAGTAATTTTTGTTTGGCGTTTTTAATTTTAGATTTTCTTTTGTTTTTCTGATTTCTCAATGTTTATTTTCATTATATAGTGGTATATGTGTTTCATTTTTGTTTGATCTGTGTGTGTGTGGTTCATTTGTGGTACAATTTTCAATAACAGTTTCAAACCTACATGTCATAATTTCATCCATTTCACTTTGGTTGATTTTTTTTTCCTTTGAAGTATTTTGACGTTCCTTGAGGAAAAGTTATTTTTGTTTGGCGTTTTTAATTTTAGATTTTCTTTGTTTTTCTGATTTCTCAATGTTTATTTTCATTATATATGGGTATATGTGTTTCATTTTTGTTTGATCTGTGTGTGTGTGTGGTTCATTTGTAGGTCAAATTTTCAACAGTTTCAAACCCACATGTCAATTTCATCCATTTCACTGGTTGATTTTTTTCCCTTTGAAGTATTTTGACGTTCCTTGAGGAAAAAATTTTTGGTTTGGCGTTTTTAATTTTAGATTTTCTTTTGTTTTTCTGATTTCTCAATGTTTATTTTCATTATATATGTGTATATGTTTTACTTTTTGTTTGATCTGTGTGTGTGTGGTTCATTTGTGGTACAATTTTCTTAATAAATGAGTTTCAACCTGTGTCATAATTTCATCCATTTCACTTTGGTTGATTTTTTTCACTTTGAAGTATTTTGACGTCTTGGAGGAAAAGTAATTTTTGTTTGGCGTTTTTAATTTTAGATTTTCTTTTGTTTTTCTGATTTCTCAATGTTTATTTTCATTACAGTTTTAAATATTTAGGTTGACAGGGGTCTGCATATGTAATTTTCCTTAATTTTTCATTAATGGTCTTTGTCCGGCCCGCAACCCGTCATTATAACACAATCTGTTATGAATGAGATGCCGATCCCTGCTTTAGACTCATATTTTTGGTCCTTCCATATTTTTGGCTATTAAAGGTTTTCCTCTTTTATCACGGAAGAATTCTTTGATGTATTTTTTCTCTCTCTATTAGCCTCCCTCTCTTTTGCTTTCATGCATCTTTTTGATGAGAACATCTTTTACAAGTTTTTAGTGTCATAGTTTTTCATTAATAAAACATAAAATAAAAGCGATTTTACTGTTTATTGCATACATAAAGAAGCTTTGTACTTTTTTATATCCTCAATGTTACAATCTTAAGTTTTTTAATCTTGTAAAGCAAAATAGCTCACCTAAGAATTCTTTTGTTTCATGAAAATGATTAACTATTAAAAAAGGTGTTCCAGAAAAAGGGATATTTCTTATTCCGAAAGTAGTTTTTCTATAAAGTCTGTTATTGATTATAGGAAAGAAAGGTCACTACAGAAAAAGAAAGGTCACATGCAGTGTTATTGAACCACAAGGAAACTTTTTATTTGGTTAAACCCATTCTTAACATTTCGTCATAAATCACTGATTTATTGAACTCTGAAAGAAAGTTCTTTGAATAATCATGGTTAAAGTTTTTATAATCTATATGTAATGGCTGTTAATGATAATTGAATTTCACAGGTTGCTTCAAATGCTCTGATATATGTTTTATTCTAATGATAGAAATTCATGAATCTTTAGAAAATAAGGAGAAATTTTGAGGAGAGTAAGAATCTCTAATGGCTTATCTCCGAGACAAAAATGAATTTGGATATAAAATATTCACACACACACGTGTGCGGGAACTTTATGAATCATATATTTAAAGATTTTGGAGTCGGATAGATTTTCCACTCATGCAAATTTTTCTCTAGTGTTACAAGATATGTGTGGAATATATCAAAGCAAAAGGCTGCAGAGAATGACTTTGGGGTCCATGTCTAACTGGGGAAAATGATTAAAAAAAATTTCAAGGGAGTGAAATTTCAGAATGGAACTTGAAAATAAACTGTGCTTCTTGGTGAACAGATCAGGATAGGGGAAACCTGCAGTTCCAGCCAAAATTGTCATTTAAAAAAAAACAGAAAATTTTGCTTAGCTAATGATAATCTGATCAAATTTCAAATCGTTTGTCCATTAAATTACATTGATTAGAAAATATATTCAGTGTCATAAAAGATGTCATAAAAGATGTCATGAAAGATGTCATGAAAGATGACATAAAAGATGTCATGAAAGATGTCATGAAAGATGACATAAAAGATGTCATGAAAGATGACATAAAAGATGTCATGAAAGATGTCATAAAAGATGACATAAAAGATGTCATAAAAGATGTCATGAAAGATGTCATAAAAGATGTCATGAAAGATGACATAAAAGATGTCATGAAAGTGACTTCAAAGCGCCATACACTTCACTTTATACTATTTTTCTGTTATCCAGGAGTTGTTGCCAGACAGGTAAAGTAGTCCCATAGCATACAGATGTTCAGTTCAATTTCATTCAAATTGTGTACACATGTATGTTTGTATATATATTTAATTCAATCACAATTTAAAACTGTTTCAACAAAATTATAAAAAAATGATAAAAAATTAAATGATTGCATTTATTACTGAATAATTTCCAAAAAGTTCAATAAAATTCTATAATCTGATTTTTTGAGTTAAAAAATTATTATAAATTATTTTTTTTTTTCATCTCAAACTTTATTGTTTTATTCTTAGCCCATAGAAGTTGTTTGAACTGGGTTGGGTGGGAGTATATTATTCCAACGTCTTATTTCAAACAATCCAATTGTGAGGATGGATGTATGTGTTTGTGTTCCTTTAAATAACTTAAGTACATGTAAGTTGCTCACATGCAACTCTCTCTGTCTCTCTCTCTCTCACACACACACACACACACACACACACACACACACACACACACACACACGCCAGTCAGTTAAGTGTCATATGTGATACATGGTTGCGCAATCATGTCTCAAAAGAGACATGACTCACTAAACAGAAGATTTTTCCCACAATAGGTTTTTATTTCTTTTTGTGTTAGACTGGTTGCCAATCAAGGCTATAGAACCCAATCTATCTTGTTATTTAATCCATAGTTGGAGGGAGAAGTGATGGATTAATACCTTTACTAGGTGTATTTGCGCATATGTGAATACAGTGAATTCAACTGGAATTCAAATACAACTCACTGATTTCTTGTTCCAAGTTGATATCCACTGCACTACAAGTATGAACATATGCACAAAAACGCCTCATGCAGGCAGTGTGTGCAGGACAGAGAATTGGCTCTTCTTTTATGATCTAGATGAGTAATTCTAAATATCCAATGGCAACAAAATGTTCAATTTCTGTCAAAGTGCTTCTTGACTGATGTCTGAAAGTGTTTTTAGTATTGCAAATAATAGAAAATGTACATAAAGTATTTAACCCTCAAAAAACAAGTGCGTATTTCCCAGAAAAGAGAAACCACTTGGCAGTTTTCCTGACTCTTCCGGATGTAGGATGTAATAGCGGATTTGACATGATGATGTTTTTCTTAAGGATTCTTAATGTACAGGGAAACCTCACAAGTTTGATAACAGCAAATGTCTTCTTTTTTTTTTTTTTTCTTATCTTCTCTTCCCTACCTTTGTACCTGTTGATGATTTTTCTGAACTAGTGAGTGTTCTGACAAAGGCAAAGAGTGTTGGGACAATTTCTGATAGAATTTCCTCCTTGCTTGCAAAGGATTATTCATAAAAGTTGATCAGTAAAATTAAACAACAAAAAATATCTATTTTTTTTATATTTGCAAATATTTTAAAGCTTTCATTACACCTGAGCAACGCCAGGCTATACTGCTAGTTATATACATATTAGTCATAACATATTTTCCATGTAATGTACCATTTATGGTATATGAATAGGATGTATACATTTGTGTGTGGGATTTGTTTGTCTCCTGTTTTTTTTTTTGTTTTTTGTTTTTTTTTTTTTTGTATCTACAATTTATATCCAAGGAATAGATATAAATTGTAAATACAAAAAAAATTAGACAAATAACAAATCCCACACAAATGTATTCATCCTATTCATATACCATAAATGGTACATTACATGGAAAATATGTAGTGACTAATATGTATATAATATAAATATTAAGTATGAAGATGTATTAAAAATATGTATATATAAGGGTAGAATTTATCTGTTCACAATAGACAGCCAACCCCTTTTTTGTGCAACATTCCAATTTGGTGTACAACATTTCATTACGGAGAAAGGTTGCTCTACCACTTTTCTGTTATTCATAAATATCTTTTGTTGTCATAATTTGCATTATTCAATGTAAAACTATTTTTTCTTTTATTTTTCATGTCATGACAAGAAAAAATATTTGTGTTTTTTGCAAAAGCAAATTCACTAAACATTTTTTCTCTAAAAAAGATATTTTTGGCTTTTCGTCATATTTCTACTCTTTTTCTTTCTTTTTTTTACTTAGATCCAAATTGCTATTAAGAAGTTTGTCTACCCGGCCAATGGTGGGGATAAAAAAAATATAGACGCAAAGTTTATCCTTTATCCCTGTAAAAACTGGTTATTCCTTTGGCATAGGCATTTTTTTCACTCCCTTGGCAATGTTTAGTTTAAAAAGCGATGATTAGAATCTTAATAAAACCCCAAAATACAAAAGTGAATTTATTCACATTATTTATTTTTCAAAATTGACAACAAAATATTAAACACTTTATTTATTAGGTTGAATAATAAAAAAAAACGTTTTCATATTTTATAAAAACAATGAATAGTGAATATTACATTTTATTCGGTTTGCATATTTTGATAATGTTTTAGATTTTTTCTTTTTGCATTTATTTCTTTATAAAAGAGTAAACAATAAATATTGCATTGTGCTTAGTTCATCTATTTTTATAATCAAGTAAATAAACATTACCGAGTGAGTATATATGTTTGTTTAGTGGCATATCAACTCCTTAAGAGTCATTTAATGCTGAAATTTAATTTTCTTTGTAGCATTAGTAATTTCTTTTACAAAAATGTATTGCTGGTAAAATTTTTTTTTTTTTTTAATAATGCTTTCCTGGTAAATTTTTTTTTTTTTTTTTTTTTAATGCTTTGCTGGTATTTTTTTTTTATATGAAAATGTATTGCTGATATTTTCACTATAAAAATGTTTATATTTTCATAGTGTTTTGACCCCAGTTAGGAGATTAACTATTTGCCCACAGTTGGTACCTTAACAGATGCTGCAGATTAGGGTGGACCTAGGAACAGCAGCAATTTAGAAGTGATTTCACACTCTTGCAAAACCTCTGGCAGAATCAAATCTGACAAGTTGTTTGATGCAGTATGTATATACTTGAAGATGTGTATTGTGGTGCAGTGGATATCAGCTCAGAAAGAAAAATTGGAAAGCCGAGTTCAAATGCCAGGTATATTCGTTGCATTCACTTATATGCAAATAACCTTGGGAAAGATACTAATCTATCTCTTCTTCCTCCAGCTATGGGTTAAATAGAACAGATTGGGTTCTTGGTTAGCAACCAGTTTTTCGCAGAAAGTAATGACAACCTACTGCAGAAAATCTTCTGCCCTTTCAGTCATGTCTCTTTCAAGACATGATCACCCAAGCATGTATCAAACATGGCACTTAACTGACTGATCCATACACTAGCATATACTGCAGTTTCAAATAACTTGAAATTTGATTCTGTGTTGGACAGTCTTATCAGCTCACCATTACAATAAACAGAAATTCTACTATACTTGCCTTATCAGTTGCTCTTAAAATAGTGTAGAGAGGTACTTCAATGTGTGTGTGTGTCTGCGTGCGTGCATGTGTATGTGTGTGTGTATATATCTATATCTAAACTTATTTATAAATGGAACTTTGTCTCTGTGTGTATCCGTTATCTATAGACTCCGAAACGGCTGAACCGATTATCTTGAAAATTTACACAGTTTTACTATAAGTGTCTGCAAGTGTTGTTAGCTAGGTTTTCTGTCGAGGCACCCCTGATAAATATCGAAAATCGATAATTGAAAAAATTGGGTTATAGAAGGAGTGGTCCAATTTTAATCAAATTTGATACACTCATAGACAAAGACATAAGAAACGATATTCAGAAGTTTCAAGGTTGCAGTTCTTACAATAGTGCAGAAAATCAACAATATATATATATATATATATATATATATATATATATATATGTAAAAGGCAAGATGTTTGTGTGTGTATGTCTGTTTATCTGCCTGTATGTCTGTATTTTTTCAGCCCTTTTATTTTAGTTTTTGCTTCGGGTTTGGCTCTAAGTAGGTATAATTGCAGTTCTTGATACCATTTACTCAGAGGACTTATATAGCCTTCAAAATTCAGTTTATGACGAAAAAAAACTTATTTGATATCGATACCAGGAAATCAAAATTTGACTTGCATCCATTCATTTTTCTTTCAGTCTACGGTTTCGCTTTAACTGAAAACAATTATTGCTTTTTAGTCTTTCGTGCCAATGTCCAAAGAGTCTGAGCCCCAGGACCATGGATTAGTTTTAAAGCTTTCATTACACCCGAGCAACACCGGGCTATACTGCTAGTATAATAAAAATATAAAATACAATATGTAACCAGTTTGATGCATGATGCATTTATGTCTTCAGAAGAGTCCACTACTTAAGAGATTGGCAAATTGATAGCCACAAGATTAGCAACTAAGTCCCACCCTTTTACTGTGAAGCCAATAAATTGTAAATGCAAATTTTACTCCAGCAGCTTCTTCTCTTCCACATACTTGCTTTCCTGACAATTACAATCTCCAAGAATTTAAATGTAAAGTCAATAGTCATCTTCTGTCACACTAACTTACACCCTCTCTCTCATGCTTTTCTACATCCACCCCACTCTCATCAGTACTCTCTTCCCGACACCCCCTGCAATCTCACACTCCTCATAACATTCCTCCGCGTCCACCCCACTCTCATCAGTAATCTCTTCCCTCTCCTACTCTCTTCCTGATACCCCCTGCAGCCTCTCTCTCTCTCTTCATAACATTTCTCCTATGTAACCCCCTGCACAACAGTGGCAGTAAAATGCCTTGTGGCAACACGATTAAAAAAAAAAAAAGTTCTGTCTGTTTTTTTGATTAGTCATTGAATGAAGTTTAAATATATATGAAGTGTGTGTAGCAATTGTTTTAAAATTTGAACAGCCGGAAGTAGGAACATGAGATGTTATAAAAAACATGCACACCCTACCCGGCCATCAGTTATAATCCGGACAGCTGTACGAAGGATAGAAGTGTCTAGAGATCTCGTTCGGGGCTGTTTGCTTTACGACTTTAAAGTGGGCTTATCAGCAGCTGCATCAAGTCGCCACATATGTCAAGCATTTGAGGATAGTGCTGTGGATGAACGTACTGCAAGGCATTGGTTTTGAAAATTCAAGTCAGGAAATTTGTCTCTTCATAATGAGACTCGCAGTGGACTGCCACAGGTCTTGAATGACGGAATCCTAAACGTGGCCATTGAAGAGGATAGTAGTCTAACGTGTGGTAAAGTTGCAAGACAGTTCAACGTTTCCGATGAAACAGTTAGACTTCACCTGCACCGCCTAGGTAAGACGTACAAACTGAGCAAGTGGGTTCCGCAAATGCTGTTGAAGATCCACAAGGGACAATGAGTGGCAGCCTGCATATTGCTGCTTTCTCGCCACCGTACTGCATCCTTATTCAATCGAGTGCTTACCAGTGACGAAAAGTGGGTTCTGTACAAAACTCCCAAGCGTTCCAGACATTGGTTGTCTCCTCAGAATGCTGTCCCTCACACCGCTAGACTGCCTATGCACCCACACAAGATTATTCTTTGTGTCTTGTGGACAGGTCGTCAAGTGGTTCATTATGAACTACTACCAACAGGCCAAACAGTCACTGGAGACCTACACTTGCAGCAATTGAAACGTGTGCAACAGGCATTGTGCCTGAAGGAGCCAGCACTGGTGAATTGCAAATGTGTGCTTTTCCTCCATGACATCACCAGGCCGCATGTCGCGCGAGTGGTCAGGCATACCATACAGCAACTTGGGTGGGAGACTTTGTGCCATCCTCCTTATTCACCTGACCTTGCGCCATCCGATTACCACCTCTTCCACTCCCTGGATGATTATCTTCATGAGAAATCCTTCACCAATGAAGCAGACTTGCACAAAGCCCTCACGGACTTCTTTGCGTCAAAACCCCTTGAGTTCTACCGCAAGGGCATTGAACAGCTGGAGACACATTAGCAGAAGGTGCTGGATGCTGATGGCAATTACTTCAAAGACTAAATATAAGTTACACATACTGTGAAGCGTTTTCTTTTTTCCTTTAAAAAACGGACAGAACTTTTTTGGTTGCCTTGTAGTAAAAATAGAATTTTGTTGTTTTTAACCTGACAAATAAAACAAATAGTTTGTATATCAAAAGTTACTCTGTCTTGTGTGAAATTTGAAAGAAATTTACATTTATTTAATATCATAAAATAATAATAGTATAGAATGCAAAATTGCAAAACAAACTTGTATAAAAAATTTTTTTTGTGTGCCAAACGGGTAGGCAAAATAACAAGTTCTAATTACAATTCTGTTGGGCTCATAAAAAGACTTATGATTATTATCACCAAATTGTTCATCACAATTTGTTTTACTGTCAAAAAGAGTTAAAGAGGTTAATGACTTACAAACATTGCTGGGTTTCTTTTAGACAATAGTCCAGTTTTATAAACTGAGCTTCAAAAATTAGATAAAACCTGTATTGTTATAAAAAGTTAAAAAATCAGGTTTAATATATTGAATTTTGTGTCAGACTTTTACAAACAACTATAAAATATTGTATAAAAATTTGTAGAATTTTTTTTTCTTTTATTATCTTTCATTCTTTTTCAGGTTCTTTCTTTTCTTTGTCTTCTGTTACTTCTTTTTTTACATCATCTCTTAGTTTAATTTGTTCCAATCCCAAAAGCTGTCTGCAGTCATTTGTTGGTGAAAGCCAAAACCCTTCTTCTTTTTTTTTTCTTCCTTTTTCTCTAAGTTCAACTCCTGGCACTAATTGACATCTTACGTGTGATTACTGAAACTCTCTTCTCTGTTAAACAAACCAGATTTCTTAAATAGCCACATATTTACGCTAATTTGAATCAGACACTTTATACTATGGAGTTATAACTTACTGACACCATTGGTGGAAAATTCACAAAATGTATCCCTTTAGACCATGCCTGTTGACAAACTATATGTTAGGAAACATAAGCCTCTTTTTACAAGTTTTGAAAATACAAGTTTTATATATGTATCACATTTTTTTTTTTTTTTTTTTTTTCAGTTTTTTTACAAAATCAATTTGAGTCTCTGGCCTCATTTTAACAGAGTTCTTTATTTAAAGAATATGTGTTAGTAACTTTTCTTTTAATAAATGTTTTTGTAAAACACTCCTGTCAAAGAAATTGTAAGGAACAAACCTGTTAGTGTTTTTTTTGTTTTGTTTTTTTTTTCATTTAGCCATAAATTATTTTTATGTAATATTACATTTTTTTTTTATATAAGATAAATTTTTATCAAACCTCATATTTTTAGCTGCTAGATAAATGGTGAGTAATTCTGTATTTGCACTTCAAAAACATCAAGACCTTATATATTGCAACCATTTTTATGGTTTTGATAAAATAGATTTGATCCATCAAATAATAGGTATTTTATTTCTTTTATTGTTGTTGAGGGACACCCAGCAATGGTCTTACTGCCCATTAGGATGAGTTTAGTGCAACAGTCCAATATAATATTTGGTCAGTGATGTTCTTTGCTTTGTTGCAAGTTGAACTCTTGGAAAACCACTCAGACTTCACTTGAAGGTTTCCATTTTATTCAAAATTTTGCAGAAAGAATGAAATTTTGAACAAAACAGAGATCAGTTTTCTTTGAGTGATCAAATAATGAATCCATTTCATTTGACCACTTCCAGCTGTTTTACAGATGGACAAGAATTTTATTTTTTAACTCATCCTCTCTCCTTTCTACTGCATCTGTTACGACTGTTCATTTTTCATATAACATCATCATGGCCAAATCCACATAATCATATGCACACGTAAATTATCTGATTATAGCTTTTGCATTTATTCTATATTCATTCAAAACTAACCTGTTACTCTTGCAAAGACTACCATGATCACATGAAGTAAAGGCACGCTGTTGAATATATATTCTGTTCAGTAATAGATTGATAACAAACCTTCATGTAACACATTTACCACAGACAAAACATTGTAGTGGAAGTCTGGCAATGTCGTTATTACTATAGCTGATGTTCGGACAAGTTATATTCCTTTGTGCCACTAGCTTGGACCGTTACAACCAGGACCCACCATGCCATGTTCATAGTGGCAAACAATCTTCATTCGTTTTGTGTTCCCAACTTCCGAGAGAATGCTTCCCTGACGACTGCTATCTTGGCCTCTTTTAAGTCAAGGGTCAACTGATATCTATTCTACTTGTTTTCACAATACTCGCTTACTTTCTCCTACCTTACAATCTCACTCAATAAATCTCTACATTGAGTAGATCTTTGGCTTTATATTGGATGAACTATCAGTAAAAGCAAACAGGAAAGAAATAAGACCAGATTCAAATAATGTTTCATATTGATGGTATTATTAAAGCTATAGGGACATGGTTAATATTTATTTAATTCGGCCTTGTGTCATACATAACCGAACTCCCTATAGATTAAAAGTTTTTGTCCAGAATTATCATCAGGAGGTTTTCGTCAGAAGGTTGGTAGCAGATTGGAATGTGTGAATTTAGTGTGTATAGTGTGGAATAGCGGAAGAATAAAAATATACATTTTTCATGTTAAAATGAAAATTTATTTAAGGAAATAAGGAATAACAAGAATAGGTAGTAGTTAATGTTCAATGAGAAAGTTAAAGGTATCAAGATTTGTAGAAAATGTTTGTAGTAGTAATTGTTGAAAAGGTATATGCTACATGTGTGTGTGTGTGTGTGTGTCTCTCTCTCCCTCTCTCTCTCTCTGAGTGAGTGATCTCATCTAGATTTTTCACACTGACTCACTTGCAATTGCTCTTGGTCAGAAAACCAATTTAACACCTACTTGTGAAATCCAGTTTTGACTTTTTCTTTAAGCACATGGTCAATCCTTTTTCTATTTGGGAAAAACCAGGATTTCACACATCATTGTGAATGTTGTAAAAGTTGATTTTAATTTCCTATCCACCACATTATATATATATATATATGCAAAAAATCTAAATATTAGCCAAAACCTAAGGTTCTTCAGGGCATAATGGCACTTTAAGAAGAGGCTCTCTTCTGGGTGTTCAAGATGATTAAATTATAGTTAACTTAGCACCAGTTCTAGTGATTTAGTTTCTTATAATTAGTGTTATTTTCACTGTGATTATTATTATTATTATATATATATATATATATATATATATATACTTGTTGTTATACTCGTTTGGAAAAACCCTCTGAACACATACACATGGAAAGGAAAAACATGGTGATAAAAACATGGTGATAAAAAAAGAATGAGCTAAGCACTTGAACATCAGTCAAAGTACGCAGCCCAAAGAAAAAAAAACCCAAGACGAGTAACCTAAAGCAAAAAGTGCTCAATATGCAAGTAGAGCAACCAAAGTAAATAACTAACCTAGAGAGCCAACGAACCTACCAAGGTTTTACCAAATAGGATCTTCAGGGAAAGTTGGCCAACTTTCCCTGAAGATCCAATTTGCTGAAACTTCGGTAGGTTTGTTGGCTCTCTAGGTTATTTACTTATATATATAGATATATGGCTGGGGGTCGGGTAGTATGAAATCTAAACAAAAATGTTGGTTATAATTATACAAGATGAAACCCTAAAGATGTAGGGATGCTACATTTTTTAATTTTCTGGCATCTGATGTGTCTAGATGCCCATTTCATGCTCAGTCCATTTCATTTTTTTTTTTTTTTTAAATATCCTACACTGGAAGTTTTAAGAACAGGGAAATGTAGCAAGAACCTGGACATAAATTTATCATGGAAGACCTGGAAATCAGTGTACCGTTTTAGTATATAGAAATTTAGGCAGACCTGTACGACACTACCACCACCACCACCTTTAAATTTGTTGATTTTCATTTTTTTATTTTACTGTTTTCAGTGCAGTCTTATTGATTACACCCTGAACTTTCCAATTGACAAAAAAAGATTTGGAAAAATTTTAATATTTAAACAATTTGGGCTGGGGGCGGGGTTCAGTTTCTCATACAACCTTATAGTAAATTGATCCTCCATTTTGGAAACACTCACGTTGTTGCCATTTTTTTTAAAACTTGTAGGAAATTAATGAAAAAAAATGTTTATATGTTTAAAACTTTTATTAGAACAGGAATTATTTCTTCGAAATATTTTTTTTTAATGTTTTACATGTCAAATGAATTATTTTAAACAAACTGTCTAAAATGTTTTTTTAATGTTTTACATGCCATATTTTTCATTCTAAATTTTTTTACAAAAAGGAAATGTCCAAATTGCTTTTTTTTTTAATGTTTCAAAGAAAGTATCTCCAAAATTTTTTTTATGTTTTAAATATATTTTTCAGTGATATGATGTAGAAATAAAAAGAAAATGTCCAAATAAAAAAAAGGCAAGAACTCATAAAAAAAAACATAAATAAAGCAACCCCAACACAAGTGGTTCCAAAATGGAGGATCGATTTACTATAACGTTGTATGAGAAACTGGGCCCCCAAAAAAACTTTAGATATTGAAATTTTTCTAAATTTTTTTAATAATCGGAATCTTTATATAATAATTGATAAGATTGCACTGAAAAAAGTTTAAAAAAAATGAAAACCAACAAATTTAAAGGTGGTGGTAGTGTCATACAGGTCCACCGAAATTTATATATTCTATTCTCTCATATGAATGGGATGTGTGGGTGGTGTAATGGATAGTGACTCGGAATGAGAAATCAGAGAGCCATGTTCAAATTCCTGTCAAGTTTATTACATTCACATACATGTGAATACTCTTGGGAAAGGTATGAATCCATTACCCCTTGCTATGAGTTAAATAGTAGGACAAGTATCTGGAGAAGTCGTTGTTATTCTAAAATACATTGTTAATGTAATATTCACTTGCAAAAAAACAAATTATTCCTATAATTTAAAATATGCTTTGACTTTAACATTTATCTCTCTGTAGGTGTCCTGCCAATACAATTTGAATTTCTTGATTGTGTAGTCATATCCTTCTATGACAACACCTAAAATAATCTTTACTGAAATTGAGAATCAAACTACTGCAATTTCAAATATGTAGAACTAATTTATAAAACACTGTTTTTTGGGATTCCATAGACAGTAAAAGGAGAAGTAATATTTATCAATGATGCAGAGTGTTCAATGTTAAATAACTCACAAATGGTTGATAAGATGTCAAAAACAAATCAGTCAATTTCAAATGAATGTGTGTAATATAGAATGCACATGTACTTGGGTGGGCGAGTGAAACATTCTCAACCAAACTCACTCCACAAAATCTGATCAAATATATCTTTTTCTTTTTAATCCCTTATTGGCTGACTGGTATTCAGTATCCACTGTGTGTGTGTGTGTAACATTTTAAAAAATAAAAATTTTCTGTTTGGTGTATAAGAATGGTATCTAACAGTACCTTATCTTATCTAAATGAAACATGGCATGCCTGTGAAATAATTGAATATAGTGTTTCCAAAAGTTTTGAGCCTGCTTATATTAAAATTAAGGGGTGGGGGGTGGAGAGTTTTACTAAAACTGTAACTGCTGGCACTTCAACATCCCCTTTTTCTCTCATTAGCAAAATAAAATATGCCACTTGACATTTGACCTTACAGTTTACTGCAGTCATTTTGTTACTGTTTCCCTTGACTGTAATTTGCAAATTTTCCCTAGTGAGTACAACTACAAAAGATTATTTTCTTATATATTGTTACCTACATGGGTCATGTGGCACTAAACATTTCTTTTTCATCTAAGAATAAGGATAAGAATATTTTTCCTCCCTTCCCCCCCTCCTGTTAAAATTCTCTATGAAACAGGAAAGAAAATATTCCTTCCTTGTAGAGTTTTTGTTTTTGACCCTTTCTCTTTTATTTTTATTTTTTTCCGGGGGGGGGGGGGGAAATAATAGCAATATTAGTAGTCTTTTTTTCGGGGGGGGGGGGGATAATAGCAATATTAGTAGTAACGGCAGTAATAGCAGTGAGTACAGAAAAGCTTTTTGAATTTGCCTGTCGGTCGATTCACCTTGTGATAGTTGCCTAGCAACAAAAAATCAATGGATAATAATATTGCTTAGAACAGTGGAAGAAAGAGAAAAGATTTATAACTGGAAATGAACTTGATTTTGTGCTTATGTCAGTTAGAATTGTATTAGAATATAATAATAATAATATAACCCTGATATAAGAGACCCGGATATAAGATAGATTTTCTCTGGTCCCAAATTAGAGCCTGTGGTAATGTATATAAAATAGACCAAACCCGGATATAAGATAATGTGTGTCCGGTCCTGACAACTCTCTTATATCAGGGTTACACTGTAATAGATTTTATAAAAATAATAAAATGAATTTTAAAATTTTTAATAAATAAATAGATATTACAAATTTTCTTTACAAATTAAGAGTTTGAAGAAAAATTACAATAAAATGCATTCTGGATCAAAATAAAAATAGTATAGTTACACTCAAAGGTCCCTTTAAGTTAGATCAAAAATATAAAATGTTTTCTTTCTTTTCTTTTTTCCTTTTTCTTTCGGGGAAATAATGAGATGTAGAGAAAACTAAGAGAATAATTTTGTAACAATAATGGATACATCAACAGAAATGGAGTCTAGACAGGGGTTTTGATCAACTGACAATCTTGCCGTTAAGATTGAAAGAGGAAATTATATATTCCCCAAAAATATAAACTTTTTAAAATTTAAAGTGGATCTCTATTTTGATTAGTTAAATTGAACAGATAAATTTTTCCGTCTTCCCACATCCATAAATAACAAACGTATTGTTTTTTATATTCAAATGAAAATCATTTTCACAACAATTATCTAACATTGCCTGATGACGAGGTAAAAATCTCTAAACAAAAAAATAAATTTAAATTACATCCATGACAAAGTAAAAAAAGACTTCATCAGCATTTACAATTGATTAGCCACACTAGCAGGTAGGTGTGTTTCTTGATAGTGAGTAACCAGCTATTTTATATATGTTGTTGTAATAAAAGAAGAGGCCAACATTAAATAAGCAAATAAGGTATAGAGGAACCATATATTGAAATGTTTTTGTTTCGTTTGGTGGGGGCACGTAAAAGTTTCAGTTTGCCATCATGATGTCACCTTGACTGACTTGGAATTGAGAATGCTATGATTATAAAATAGTTGTATAAATATACACAGAACAATCCTTGAAAATGAATGTAGCAACATTCAAAAGTACTCTGGGGGTGGGAATAAGATTAGATAAAAATAAATACGAACTTTAGCAAATTTACTGATAACAAAACATTTTAAAAATTTGAAAATTAAATAAAATAATTGATAGCCAGAATTTGGTCATATTATTTAACCAAACATGATTGAGATATAAAATATAATAGAATATAATATAATATACTATATTATAAAATTAATACAAGAAAAAAATTCTCACTTAGGTTGCTGAAGGTAACATTAATCGACTATCTCCAGACTTTTATAGACAGACCCTCTGAGATTCACTCCATCCACTTTATCAGGGGGTATCTGCAATTGACTACTTATAGTTCTTGATTATTCTTTTTTTATTTGCATTTTGAAGACAAAATAACAACATTAGAAAACTAACATCCTTGAAAATGGCCAGTGAAGTTGCTGAAAGTGCATGCAAAATCAAAAATTATGGAACATTTTTACACTCCTTATCTCCAGCAAAAAGGAAACCTGTAAGAAATTTAATTAAAAATGAATAAAATCTTCCTTGTTGGTCAATTTTAATGAAACGTGTTTAAATGAAAAACTGCTGCCCATATATACATTGATTATATATATATAAGAGACAATGAATGTCTATTATGTTTAATCATGAACCATTCTAAACATCGTATTTTGGCTTTAATTTCAGTTGAAAATAAAAACAAAAATTCTCCAACATTTGGATAATTTTTTTAAGTTGGTTCTAAGCTTAGTGGAATTTTGTCAACACAGGATAAAATTGTCACTGATGGTGGATGTTTTTGTGTTATCATCCTTATAACCTCTCTGAAGATGGCTCATGTGAGCCAAAAGCTTAGAACCAACTTAATAAAAAATTATCCAAATGTTGGAGGATTTTTGTCTTTATTTTCAACTGAAATTAAAGTCAAAATACGATGTTTAGAACGGCTCATGATTAAACATAATAGACATTCATTGTCTCTTATATTTAACAGTATATGTTTAGAAAATTATTTGCTGCCTCGATACACTTTATATATATATATAAAGAATTTTATCCAGCATTATTTCTTTATTCCTATAAATGTTATTTTTAGTATGTTTAGATGTTTCAGTTGCTATTATTATTTATTTATTTCATTAAGCAATGAAATTTAATAAAAATGGACATAACAACCCAAATACACGTACCCACTAAAAGTAATGTTTATAGAAATAATGTCAGATAAGAAAATCCTTTCAAAATTGACATGTTTACATTTTGGGTACAACTAGTAGACATAGATTCATAGAAGATTCTACAAGAAAAACATGTTTTCTTTAATTGGCACTTCTTTGTTTTGTCAGTCTGGTATGATGGTTGATGGTCCTGGGTAGGACGGTAAACTGCATCCAGCAGCAAGGCCTCTGATTGAGAGGTTGTGAGGAGCATGGAACCACCTCTTAATTGCTGTTGTACCCAGGTCCACTCTGACCCGGAGTGGTAACACCTGTTAGGGTCCCAGCTATGGGTAAATAGCTAACCTCAAACTGGGGTCAAAACACTATGAAAGTATAAAAATACTTTTATAGAAATATAATATATATAAAAATACTTTTATAGAAAAATATACACTTTTTGATGAAAAACATTACCAACAACCTTTTTTTCTTAAGAAAAAAAATTACCAGCAATACATTTTTAATACGAAACTAGAAGACATCTTCAGTTTTCTAAAATAAAATAAAAAAAAATTTTTCGTCAAAATCTGACTAAATCAACTTTCTTACTATAACCGAACATTAAAAAATATCTTTAAACTCTAATTTTTCGGCATTAAATAACCCACAGAGGTGTTGATATGCCGTTAAACAAAACTCAAATCGAAAATCGAAATGATGGTTGAACTGGTTTCCCTGGGATAAAAATGGGATGCATATTCAATTCTTGTTTGAGGCACAGTTGTCCTTTTCAATTTTGCTGATTGTTAAAAATTTCAGTATTTTAAAAAAAAAAAAAAAAAAAAAAAAAAAAAAACAGGGATAACAATTCAAATTCATGGGGACCCATTGAAAATAACACATGATTTGTTTTTTTTTTTTTTTTTTTTTTTTTAAATGTGCGTTGTGGTGTAGTGGATATTGACTTGGGATGACAAATCGGGGAGCCGAGTTCAAATTCCAGTTGGATTCTTTGCATTCACTTACGCACGAATACCATTGGGAAAAATATTAATCCGTCTCTTCCCTCCAGTTATGGGTTAAATAATAGGGCAGATTGGGTTCTATAGCCTTGGTCAGCAACCAGTCTACTGCAGAAAGCAATGGCAACCTACTGTGGGATAATCTTTTACCCAGTCAGTCATGTCTTTTTCGAGACATGATTGCCCAAAGCATGTATCACGTATGGCACTTAACTGACTCTTTAAAGTAACTTAGATATCCATTTCCACAGCAGAGAAAGAAGAAATATCAGTTGTCTTAAGTCATCCATTCCGTTTATTCTGAGTTTGACATTCCACACAATTTTTACATTTATCTACAAAGATTTTAATTGGTTTGTTCTTAGAATAACTCATCTTAAAATAAATTTTCACTTCTAAATTCCTATAATTTTCCTTTTATTTTTTCGCCAGGTTTGCTTGTGCCTCCGAATTGTTATTTGACCGTCGGTGGAGAATCTCATCATTGGAAAGCCAGTGAATGTCTAGTTTTTGATGATTCCTATTTACACAGTGCTCATCACCATGGAAGTTTGGAAGATGGACCTCGGATTGTACTACTGATGGACTTCTGGCACCCAGGAATTACTTCACAGGAGAGGCGTGCAATTGAAGGCATCTTCCCTCCAGGCATTCAACAAAAACAGCAACAGCCATGAAAGAAAAAAAAACAGTGCCAGAACTTTATATATTTGGTGACTTTTTTACATTTCTGAATGAGATCTGAAATTAATTTATTTGGATTTCTACCTCTAACAAAATAATGGTTTTGATTCTCCATTCATCAATGGGCATTATTTCATTGCTAGATGATTATTATTCTTTCATACACAAACATTTTTTATATGTTGTAAAAAAAAAAAAAGCATACCCAGCTATGAAAACACAAATACTAGGGTGGTGTCGAAAAGCAAATTAACCAATTGCCAATTCTCTTTTATACATTGCAGACACAGATTTCGACCATCTTTCCCTATTTTTTTGAAAGACAGAATTATCTGAAAATTTTTATCACAATTTTTTACGTGTCTTTCAAGTTTTCATATTGAACCTTTCTTTAACTTCAATTTATTTCAGCAACAGAAAAAAAAACTTGACAGGATTTTAAAAAATTAACATTAGTTTAAAAAAATGTTTAATATTGCACATGAATATGTTCTATCACTAAGCTGTCTGCACATATTATTATGCAAACTATGTAAGTGCTTTGACCTTAAACAGCTTAGGGGATTAAAAAAAGACAATGTTAGTGATTTAATCCTTGAGTTATACTTGTAATAAAAGACAGTATTCCTGACATAACAATTGTAGATGCAAAGTGGCAAGATTGAAAAACTTAGAATTTGTTCAAAGATTTAATTTAATGTGGTTAGGTCTTGAAGGCTGTCATTATGCGTTTAATAAGATAAAGGAAGGTGAAGAAGTTTTGGGGTATTACCTATTTATTAAATGTTATTATACATTTCTTGAAAGGCACGGACTCACTCTGACAGACACGCGCTCCTCTCCCATTCTGAAGATGAGATTTTGATCTCGAAATATTAATGTAAATAGGTAATACCCAAAAACTTCTTTACCTTCCTTTATTTTATTAAACGCATTGTGACAGCCTTCAAGACCTGACCACATACCTAATATACACAATGCTTCAAGCAAATTACAAAACTTTACTATTTAATTTAATCTCAATTTCCAAAAAAATTAATTTGCTCTCAGTCAAGATTGGTATGAGAAACGCTCAGAATATTCTTTAAAAACAGTCTAAATCAATTAATCAATCCTGCTTACTCCTAGTATCTAGGTACATACACACACACACACACACACACACACACACACACACAGAGAGTCACACACACATACGACAACAGCATAAAGTTGCTTTGACAATCATTTGCTAGAAATTGTTTAGCAAGTTTGTTTTGAATAATGGACTACACCCAACAACTCCAATTGGGGCCAAACAGAATATGTGCCAATCTTGTATCAACTAAAAAAAAATTGCATTTATGCGATGTGCCGACATGTAAATTGGTCAATGCAAAAAGTTCTTTAGCTTTCTGTATTCCCAAATAAGATAGTGTGATGAGCTTCGTATAATAGACCAAGATTTATTGAAATGTTGGTGTCCTCAACTCACAGCCGATCTGCATCACAAGTGAAGGGGGGTTGATTTTGTTTTACTAATGAATTCAGTAATACTAATTGCTACCATCTTATGTCTTAGCTATTTTTACACACAAACACACAATGAATCTTGCATAACTTTTCTCTTGCTGGATATGTATATGATAAAGAACAAATAGAAAACATTAATCAATCTAACATGTTCCAATTTTATTGAATCTTTGTCAGTGTTTAAATGAAAACAGACAGACAGACAACTTTGGTATTTTCAGCTTTGTTTGGATTGATTATATGGTCAGTCATATATCATGTGCATTAAAACCATAGATATCTAAACTTATTTATAAATGGAACTTTGTTTCTGTGTGTGTGTCTGTGTGTGTCCGTTACCTATAGACTCCGAAATGTGTAATGAAAGCTTTAAAACTAATCCATGCTCCTGGAGCTCAGACTCAGTCTAAAGAATATTTGTGTGAAGTTTGCTGAGAATCAGATAAAAATTGTGGATTTGTATAAAGGACATACAGACAGATAAACAGAGACACACACAAACATCTTGCCTTTTATATATATATATATATATATATATATATATATATATATTATCAATTTTCTGCACTATTGTAAGAACTGCAACCTTGAAACTTCTGAATATTGTTTCTTATGTCTTTGTCTATGAGTGTATCAAATTTGATTAAAATCAGACCACTCCTTTTATAACCCGATTTTTATTCGATTATTGATTTTCGATATTTATCTGGAGTACCTCTACACAAAACCTAGCTAAGAACACTCGCAGTCGCTTATAGTACAACTGTGTAAATTTTCAAGAAAATTGGTTCGGCAATTTCGGAGTCTATATGTAATGGACACACAGACACACACACACACACACAGACAAAGTTCCATTTATAAGTAAGTCTAGATATATAAAGTGAGTAAAAATTCTAGTATGTCGAAGCAGACATTGAGTGGTAATGTGTATTCATAATTGTCTACGTGTGTCTGTCTAGTAGGGGAAGTTCTGATGGCTTCCCTTTTGTACAGTCAGCCGGCCCAGTAGTGTGGCATTCCATTTAATATGGGATTTGTTTTTTTGGGGTTTTTTTTTTTATACATGCTCTTTGTATTAGATAAATATAAGTTACATTCTTTAAGAATGGAGTCAAAAATGTAGATGTAAAAAGTATAGGTATGTTAGATTGATAAACGTTTCTTATTTGCTCTTTATTTCATCTTCCAGTGAGATTCTGGTCTATATTTGATCTGCACTTGATTCTTAACTCATCTGTGTGTGTGTGTATATATATATATATATATTGATTTGCATTGTGGTGCAATAGATATTGACTCGAAACACAAAGTCGGAGAACTGAGTTCAAATTCCAGTTGAATTAGTTCCATTTACTTATGCACAAATACCCTTGAGAAAGGTATTAATTCTTTTCTCCCTCCAGCCATGGGTTAAATAGCAGAATAGATTGGGTTCTATAGCCTTGGTTGTCAAACAGTCTACTGCAGAAAGTAATGGCAACTTACTGCAGGAAAATTTGCCCAGTCAGTCATGTCACACATATGGTGCTTAAATGACTGATATGTATTCTAACTTTAACTGATCTGCATTCTCTTCAAAAACAAGAATATTTTTACTGATGAACCTCCCGCCTGCAAGTTTTGGTTCAAATTTCAATTGTTTTGATTTTTAAGAAATCTCCCTTTTTTTTTTTTTTTTTTTTAAATAATAACATCTTTTGAGCATACAACATACATATGTATGCACAAACACATGCACAGACTCAGAAAAAAAAGACGTGAAAATCAGTTGAACACCTAATTTTTTTTTTTTTGCATGTTGACATTTCACTCTCAAGAATCATTCAACCATTAAAGTGTCAACAAAGAAATGGATCAATTTCAGCATTGAACTGATATTGGCATATTAAACCTTACATGCTTTCGTCATTAAAAAAAAAAAAATCACAGCATCCCTCATTCATTCACATGCATAGTCACAGCAAATTTAATCCAGTGAAGTCTTAATGGACAAAATGCATCC